>JAJLXU010000003.1:194515-278703 GCA_030571545.1 Zygosaccharomyces gambellarensis
TTTTTTTTTTTTTTTTTTTTTTTTTTTTTTTTTTTTTTTTTTTTTTTTTTTTTTTTTTTTCAATTTTGTTTACCTTTGGGTGTTTCCTCCATTGACATTTTGCCAAGCGAACCATTTTAATCGGTAATCTGTGTTGAAAAATTCCAAATGGCTGGTTAAAGCAGATCAAAAGAATAATTATTACAAGCAAGAGAACATTGGTTAATGTTAGTTAGTCTATTGAAATCGTGCATAGTAACTGGCATTTAAATTCTTGGTTGTCATCATTTTCCCTATTCTCTAAATTTAGACGTAAATATATATATTTGCAAAGCCCTGAGAAAAGACAGCATAAAGGCTAAAGTGATTGAAAGAGAAAAGTTTCAAGACTACTGATTCGAGGTGCTGTGTGAATTTGCAGTAAAATTGAGGTCCTACCATTGGGTTAGTGTGAGCTTTTTACCCTCTTTTATTTTTCATTGTTATTATTGTCATTATTTATTTCAACTCGATTCCATCTCTTCTGCAATTTTGTTCCCAGTATTGAAATCAATATTGGTTTCGTTATTAAGGCCACACCTACGACTGCATCGATTCAAGCTCATTGATCTTTATGTCAGCTAGTATACAAGTACCCCCTCCACCATTTAAAGTTAAGGCAAGGTATGGTTGGTCAGGTCAGACAAAGGGTGATCTGGGATTCCTCGAAGGTGATGTGATGGAAGTTACACGAATTACTGGAGATTGGTTTTATGGGCGTCTAATGAGAAATAGAAAATGCTCAGGATATTTCCCCCATAATTTCGTTAATATTCTCGAGGAACGTTTAAATAGAATTCAAGAGGCTAAAAAGAAGGAGGCCATGTCTCAACCACCACCACCACCACAACCACCACAACCACAGGAAGGGGAGAGGAAAGTCGTAATTCCACTAATTCCAGCAAGGAGTACAGGGGAGAGATCTTCAAGGTCTTCAAGGTCCTCAAGGTCTTCGGATAGTTCGATGAGGGCTATGGCAAGAAAACAGCAACAACAAGAAGTAGCAACTATGAAGCACCTGATGTCAAGAGGCTACCATCCACACTCTACACCAACACTTCCAATAGTATCATCAAGTGGGCACGAGGCCCTGTATGCAAAGATGAATAGAGTCCCAGAACCTACGTCGTCGAGACAATATGGAAGGGAACAATCTTTCTTGCCGGAATTACCTCCAATTCCATCTTCACCAACAGCTGGACTGTACCGCCGCTCAAAGTTGCCTCCTTCGCCGAAATCGAAGTCAGCGGCAGATTTGGCGGCACCTAGAAGCTCTAGAGATTCATTTCATTATTTCCAAGAGCATCAGGATTTCTATGATGGTTATCATCCATCCAATTCGTCTTCAGTCACCGATGATACAACATCAATGGATCTTTTCTCTGATGCTCAATATTTGGAGAATTCAGCAGCTAGTAGTGAAAATAGTTATGCTATTATGAGTGATTTCAGTGCTACTAGTGCAGGTAGTTTTGCTAGACACAAGTTTGCTCAATCTTTTGAAGACTCACTTGAAAGATCTCAAACTTCTACTGGGAGTGGATCCTTGAACGATTCTAACAATGGTAAGATGGGTGGTATACTCAAAAGAATGGTTAAAAAGGGCACTGGATCCCCCGTGATCGATGCTCCAGGGAGTCCTATTTCCGGTGAGTATCCAAGATTACCAGATCTAAAGTCTTTGGCTGTCAATACCTCTAGAACAGATGCTCGCGATTGGCTTACTGTTAAGACTCATCTCAACAGGTCAAGATCGTTGACTAAATATGAAAAGCATCCGAGATACATGCGTGCTCTTGAAATGAATAGAGATTTGGTGTTACATCCACAGGATGCAATTTACAATGGATTGAACACGAATGAAGTCAGATCTAATGGTCAGCCGGGTCTGGTTGATATCGAGTTGGCCGATCTTAATTTGGACTATATCGATAACATGACAAGGAAAAGATGTGTCAAGGATGGTTCGATGAGGCTGGATAATTGGGCACAAACAACTTTTTCAGCTAGGTACGCTACAACTGTGGAGAAATTGAGAGGAATTTACGTATTTTGCACAGAGATGTTTGGACTAGTTGATGATAATGGATGTACAGATTTCACAAGAAAACCATCTCATTTGGACAGAATTCTTTATCAGAGGTATTGTACTCCTTATCAATTGACGTGCCTTTTTAAAAGGTTGTGTAATTCCTTGGGCATAACCTGTGAGATTGTCATTGGATTTTTAAAGACACCTAATGCTAGGACTTATGAATTTAAGTATAATCACTGTTGGCTAAGAGTATTGGCTAACAAAGAATGGAGATTCATCGACGTCATTTTAGGGAACATTTCCAATCCAGTTCATGAATTTGTGAATAACAAAAGGATAACAAGGGCAGAAAACAGTTATTTTTTGGTGGAGCCATTGGAATTTATCTACACGCATGTTCCAGCTAAGGAATTAGAACAGCATATTGTCCCTAGTATTGATCAGTTGTCGGCATTATATCTTCCGTTAGTTTTCCCATCTTTCTTCAAAAATGGGCTGAAACTTTACAAATTCAGTACCGCACTTGCACATTTGGAGGATACAGAGATTTATGAGTGTTCTCTTGAAATCCCCAGTGATATTGAAGTCTTTGCATCTGTGGTTATCCCTATGGAAGATTCAAAGTTATCGCATGCATTTAGGAAAATGGATTTAGCATTAACTCAAGTTAAACGGCATAAAGTAGATAGCTCAAGAAGAATCGCCGTAGTGAAAGCAATTTTGCCGCCAGGTGCTAAAGAAGGAGCATTGCACATCCATTCAGGCATAAGAGGAACCCAAACTACGTTAGCAAACGTCCATCCATTGTCGATGATGGTACCATTAGAACATGAAGGTGAAGAGATGAAATATGAATTTGTTGTCCGCAGACCTTCAGAAAATGTTCAGAAAGTGGAAATGTATGTCGTGGAGCCTCAGAACAAATATTTATTCGTTAATAACGAATACAATTTTGAAGTAATTCAACAGCCATTCGATGGTATTTTGTACAATCCTACTGGAGTCAATAAAAATTGCAAACAGCCATTGGCTCTAAAATCACCATCAGGTAAAATTTATGAATTAAAGAAAAATGATCCTCATTTTGCATTTGGTACTTGGAAAATCAATACTGCGCTCAAGGAAACAGGAGTTTGGACTGGCTTAGTACTAGCGGATCCTGGCATGGGTTGGTGTAGTTTCGCTGAATGGTTCTGCATTTAGGCGTTAACCACAAACCTGGGTTGAATAAAAACTATAATAATAATAATAATAATAATAATAATAATAATAATAATAGTAATAGAATGCATTTACATACTCACAGCATATTAATTAATCTGTACTTTATAATAATAAGATTGAAAATAAATGAGTTTAATTGATGGGATGGTTTGACTATTTGAGAATACTGAACCATCACTGTGGAATCCCATCGGTATACTTGTAACTTCATACGGGCGCTTTTCCTGCTGAAGAAAATAAGATGGGTGAACGTTAAAGAAAAATCGTAACATCTGAAAAGATAATATCGACAAATCAGTGGACTGAATTGACCCTTTTCGTAACCATTGGATCCTGTAATTAGGCATCATGAGTATGGATATTGATGAAGATGGTGTGAGAGAATACTACATCAAATTTGGTGATGCTCTCAAAGATTTTAAGAGTGTAGAAGTGAATTCAACGAATCCGCCAGACCCTTTTAATATCGTAAGGGATTTCAGATCCATTGCAGGAGGCGCTGCATTAAAGTCATTGGAAAATAAAGGTTCAATTGAAAGTGGTTCAGACTGGGAATTGGAAGCGAAGTTATGGCACTTATTAGAGCTGTTGGGATCTTATAGGACTTCAGACATAAATCCTGACAAAATGAAAACTTATCCGTATAATTCAAGTGCGGTGTTTGAGAAGAAACTTCTTCAAGAAGACAGGAACTTATATCAAATTTGGATTATTATAATTTGGATTCAGAGTAATATGAGCCCTCGACTGACCGAAAGTTTACCCACATCGAAATGGTCGAACAGTATTCTGTCAGGTGGATTGAAAAGTTGTGATTTAGATTTCCCACTACGTGATTCTAAAGCTGAAATTAATGTGAAAGACAAAGAAGAAGATCATGTCTTTTACAGGTATGTTTACCATTTATTATTAGCTGGTAGAAACGATAAAGCCATTGAGGAATGCAGACTTACAGAGAACTTGACCTTGAGTATGATATTATGCGGTATGCAAGAATATTTGGATCCTGTAAGAGATACGCAGGTTCAAAATGAATTCGAAACACAACAAGGGGTTAGGAAACATGCGCTTTGGAGACGTACAGTGCATAGTCTTTCGATGGACAGCAGGCTGGATCAATATGAAAGGGCCATTTACAGTTTACTAGCAGGAACAATCCCTCAAGATGATGTTTTAAACGACTCTAATTGGGACATCGACCTTCTTTTGCATCTGAATGGAATTTTACAAATTGAAATTGAAAATTACTTATTCCAAAAGGGTAAGATTACATCTGATGAGTTAATTTTGCCATTGCCATCTAAACCGCTAGGCCTGCAGAATGTGCTAGATCTAGTTTCTTCCAAACACTTGGAAGAGAGTGAACATCCAATCAGAATCTTGATTGGTGCTGTGATACTCGATACTTTGGCTCTGGTTTTGCATTCTTCTGTAGAAATGCTACTGGATTTTGTCAAAGGCGATTCCTCAGATAACTATTTGGCTGAAAAACCATTTCTTTTGAGAATAGTTACGCATATCAGCATTTTCCTAAGCATTTTAGAGCCACAGGACGAAGTATCATCTAATGATAGATCCAAATTGATCACTGCATATATTAGTGTGTTGAAGTTTCATGGACTCTATGAGACTATCCCCATCTATATCAAGTTTTTGGATGAGGATGCCGCTTTAGAGGCTTACTCTTTTATCCTCTCGACGTTAGGAGATCATCAAGTCAGAAGGAAGCAATTGGAAATAGCCAATTTCTTACAGTTACCTGTACCTAACATATTGAGGAGAACCACACAAAGGATTTTTGATGAAACCGAGGTGGATTATACACCAGATGGAGAAGTCCTCGTTAATTTTGATGTGGGAACTGTTGATAGACATTTAATATCCGGAGTAGAGTGGCTAATTGAAGGGAAATTGTACGTCGAAGCTGTAGAATCAATAATAGCATTATCAAGGAGATTTCTGATCAATGGTCGTATCAAGGCCTTAGAGTGTTTTATGAATCGTAATCAATTAAATGAACTTCTGAAAAATTACGAATTCTCGAAGATTTCACAAGGCTCCGAGCATAAAAAGGACTATAGTATTGCAGAAATCCTAGAATATCAATATCTGGTTGATGGCCTTAAGAAGTACGAAGAATGGCAAAAGACAATAAAGCTTTTGAACTCAGAATCGAATATTCCTACTGTGATAGAAAAATTTCAAGAATTTTCAAAATTCACCCACAAGCTAATAAAACATTTCTTAGTGGATCTTTCTGAAGATGAATCAAACCCAGACGAAGATGTATTTTATGAAATCAGGTCTCTTTATACACCATACTTAATCATGGAATTGCACAAGGGCCTGGTAGAGGCATCTAAACTACTAAGAATTCCCAGATTTCTCAAAGAGGCACTTGAGATCACCAACTTGGTCGCTAACGAAACAGATAAAATCTACCTTCTGTTTCAGAGTAGTGGTAAGTTAGAAGAATATCTGCAGCTGCTAGCATATACTGCTATTCTTTCTGGCTCTAATTCTAAATAAAATGTATTTAATAATGTTCTTGGTATTATAATATGTGATCTGTGATCGCGTGATTCCTCTCGATCAATATCAAATTCGAAGAGATGCGTATAACTCAATATCAAACCACAAGTCCTGAAAGAATTGCAGCCAGTTAGTCAGAACCTTTATCCAGGTGATGAGAGGTCATTGGGCTCTTTTTAGGTCTACATATAATGGTGCCCTGCGAAGTATTTGGAGAGAGTACCATACAAGGAGGGGTTCTTTGAGGATCTTTGAAGACAATCGATGGTTAGTTCAACAGCCTAGTCTTCGGAATATACCGCCTCAGGAGAAATCTAAAGTAGATACTATTGAGTTTTTGTTTGGAGAGAACATTCCAAAAAATATTTATACCTCTGATAAAGATTTCAAAGACTTATTGGATAAGAGCATGCAACATGTATATAATCAAAAGGTAACTGCGTCTTTTGCAAGTCAAGAGAACTACAGAGAATATTCCTGGTTAAAACTGAGAGATTATATCTATGGTCAGTTGAACGATAAAGGATTGCAAGAAAGAGCAAAAGAATACCAACCTAGTTTGACTCAGCTCATCAAACCTTCGCAGCCTGCGAAAATAGTTCAGCAACTGCTTAAAGTGGATGCATACGATCCTAAGGCTTGGCAAACTGTATTGAAAGGTCAAACTTTGGATAAACTGGATAAATATGTGCATATTTTGTCACAGACTTTTGATCATATTTATGAACAAGAAGTGCTACCACTAATGATGAAGACGAAGAAGACTGATGGATCCGATGATGTGGACATTTCTAATCCCGTAGAATGGTTTGCTGAAGCTAGAAAAATGAAAAGGCATATTATTATGCATATTGGACCCACAAACTCAGGGAAGACTTATAGGGCGTTACAAAAGTTGAAGAGTGCGAATCGTGGATATTATGCCGGGCCACTGAGACTTTTAGCTAGAGAGGTTTATGATAGATTTCAAAAAGAGGGGGTCCGTTCTAATCTACTAACAGGTGAAGAAGTTATTCATGATTTGGACACTGCAGGAAATCCAGCAGGGTTGACGTCAGGTACAGTGGAGATGGTCCCACTGACTCAAAATTTTGATGTCGTAGTGTTAGATGAGATTCAAATGATGGCAGACTTAGACAGGGGTTGGGCTTGGACCAATGCGCTCTTAGGTGTAAGGGCTAGAGAGGTTCATATCTGTGGTGAAAAGAGTACTCTGCCACTTATAAAGAACATCATTAAAATGACTGGGGATAACTTGACCGTTAACGAATACGAGAGGTTAGGTAGACTCAAGGTAGAAAATTCGGTTTTACCCAAGGGTTACAAAAGTTTGCTTAGAGGTGATTGTGTAGTCGCATTTTCGAAAAAACGGATTTTGGATTTAAAACTGAGGATTGAAAGAGAGACTAGTCTAAAGGTCGCTGTCATTTATGGTTCGTTACCTCCAGAGACTAGAATCCAACAGGCACATCTTTTCAATACCGGTGAGTATGATATTATGGTTGCCTCCGATGCGATTGGTATGGGACTCAATCTTTCGATCGATAGAGTAATTTTCACTACGGACGTTAAATTCAACGGTAAAGAATTGGTAGAGTTGAGTAACTCAAATATCAAGCAGATCGGTGGTAGGGCAGGCAGATTTAAGAGTGGCTCTCAAAGTAAGGACTCCACACAAGGTTTTATTACAACTTTTGATCCTCACGTACTGTCAACTATTAAAAGAGGTATGGAAGCTCCCATTGAATATCTTCAAAGCGCTGTCATTTGGCCCACTGATGAAATATGTGGTAACATTATAACGAAATTCCCACCAGGCACTCCTCCAAGTGTTCTACTAAAGTCCATAGCATCTAGGTTGGAGAAAAGCTCCCACAGATTGTTTACCATGTCAGATCTCAAGAACAAATTAAACGTGTTAGCCATTTTCGAACACATGGATGACATATCTTTCTTCGATAAACTAAGACTGAGCAATGCTCCTGTTAAAGATCTGCCCCTTGTGAGAAGCGCTTTTTCTCAGTTTTGCAATACGATTGCCAAGAGACAAACAAGAGGATTGTTGTCATATCCCTTTCCCTTCGAGGTATTGGATTACAGATGCATAACTGATGAAAAATTTGGTCTCGAGCTCTACGAATCACTTTACAACATCATTATGCTCTACTTCTGGCTAGGAAACAGATACCCAAGTTACTTCATCGACTACGAATCTGCCACTGACCTCAAGTATTTCTGTGAATTAATCATATTTGAGAAACTCGACAGGCTGAAAAGAAATCCATACAGCAAGGGAGGTCCACAATCGTTGGGCTCCATCTACAAACAAAGAGCTCAATTTGTGAACCAATACGCAAGGAAGAGGAACTGATAAATAACTGATAAAACTTGTATATATTTCTTATGTATCAAATACCACTATTAATGTCATCATGTGATCTTTTTTATACTTTTTAACGTGTCAAAATTTCAAGTACACGAAATATCGTATATATATATATATATATACATATAGAGAGATTCGATATACGATGAAACCAGTTGTCGAAGAAATTTCTACTTGAAACCTGGAAGCTTTAGCATCAAAATCATATCCACAGATTGAGCGCCATGTCTGATAAAGTCTATATTGTTGCATCCAGTAGAACACCAGTTGGTTCCTTCCAAGGATCATTAGCCTCTAAGAGCGCTGTTGAACTGGGTAGCGCCGCCGTGAAAGGTGCAATTGAAAAAGTACCACAGTTGAAAGCCGACTCTGATTACGAGGAAATTATCTTTGGTAACGTTTTATCAGCTAATCTGGGTCAAGCACCTGCCAGACAGGTAGCATTGGGAGCAGGTTTACACAACGGTATTGTAGATACGACAGTTAACAAAGTATGCGCATCTGCCCTAAAGAGTATTATTCTTGGAGCACAGAGTATTAGGTGTGGGAGTTCAGATGTTGTTATTGCTGGTGGTTGTGAATCTATGACGAATACTCCCTATTACATGCCGGCAGCACGTTCAGGAGCACGTTTTGGTGAGACCAAGCTAGTTGATGGTGTCCAAAGAGACGGTCTTAATGATGCGTATGATAGTCTTGCTATGGGTGTTCACGCAGAAAAGTGTGCTAGAGATTGGAACTGCAGCCGTGAAGAACAAGATGAATTTGCCATTTCATCTTATCAAAAGGCTCAAAAGGCCCAAAATGATGGTAAGTTTGATCAAGAAGTTGTACCTATTACCATCAAGGGCATCAGAGGTAAACCAGATACACAGGTTAGCAAAGACGAAGAACCGGGCAAGTTGAATGTTGAAAAATTGAAATCCGCCAGGACTGTTTTCCAAAAGGAAAACGGTACTGTGACAGCACCAAATGCATCGCCTTTAAACGATGGTGCTTCAGCTGTTGTCCTTGTATCTGAAAAAAAATTGAAACAATTGGGTTTAAAACCCCTTGCAGTCATCAAGGGTTGGGGTGAAGCTGCCCATGAACCTGCCAACTTCACCTGGGCACCATCGTTAGCTGTGCCAAAGGCATTGGATCATGCCGGTATCAAAGATATCAGCAGTGTTGATTTCTTCGAATTTAACGAAGCATTTTCTGTTGTTGGCCTAGCTAATACTAAAATTTTGAAGATTGACCCATCAAAGGTTAACGTTTACGGTGGTGCTGTTGCATTGGGACATCCATTAGGTTGTTCAGGCGCCCGTATTGTCGTAACTCTATTGTCAGTGTTGCAACAAGAAAAGGGTAAATTAGGTGTTGCTGCTATCTGTAATGGTGGTGGTGGTGCTTCATCAATTGTTATAGAGAAATTGTAGCTTGAAGATTGAAATTGTATTTGCTATATGAAATAGCGTCTATTACCCTAATAAAGCATATTTCTTTGATACATATGTATTTGTTTTTTACGTTTTAGTCAACGTCTTTCGAAAGTACGTGTACAATTTGACTTTATCAACTAAGGTTAACTTTTGTCACAAAAATACATCCGTCAATTGTAGTTCAACAAATCTCTATCCAATGAGCAACAAGGTTATAGTTCTAGCAGGTACTGCAGGTACAGGCAAATCAACAGTCGCTGATATTTTAATTAAAAAACATAGCGCAAAATACCCTGATGTTAAATTCATCGAAGGGGATACGCTCCATCCACCTGCCAATGTGGAGAAAATGTCGGCGGGAATTCCATTAGGTGATGATGATCGCTGGGGTTGGTTAGAAAAAGTTGCCAACACTTCTAGTGATATTGCTGTCACCAATGGATTATGTATTGTAGCATGTTCAAGTCTTAAGAAGAAATACAGAGATTTCATGAGATCCAAGAAACCTAATACTACTTTTTACTACGTTTTTCTGTATGGTAGTAAAGAAGAAGTATTATGCAGGCTAGAGAAACGTTCCCAACATTTTATGAAGTCTAATATGATGGAGTCTCAATTCAAAGATTTAGAGTTACCAAAGGAAGATGAACCTCACTGTTGTGTTGTCCATATCGATAATAAGGATTTTGAACAAGTTGAAGATGACGTCAAGGAAAAGGTTTCGAAGATGTTCGCACAAGACGAGGAATGAGGGCCTACCCAAGCAGGATTCAAGCTATCATATCATAACGTTAGCGAAATTACAACTATTTACATATCAATGTACTAACTATTATACAATGACGAAAAAACAAAACAACAGATCATGACTCGTGAAATTCGCAATAACAGGCGTTCAATATGCCATGGACGCCGTTAGCGGTAACTGAAATTCGTTAAGGTTGATAGATTATTAGTGGTCCACTGCATAAACGGGCTGTTACCGAAATTCTTTGTCCATTCCTCATCAGATTCGCAGGGGGTAATTTCACTCGTGCATCCATCCTCAACTTCTTCCTCCACTTCATCATCTCTTTTCTCTTCCTTTAGCATTTCTCGTAAAGACATCCCTCTATCACCCGTGATAAAAGTATCATAAAGATTATCGTCCAACTTTGCTACACTGGCAAGTGGACCTTCCTTCGTAAAACTAGTCAAATCAGCGGCTTCATTCATTAGTTGCTTGATGCTGATCCTTGAGAATGGATTCAGCTTCAAAATTTTAATCAGTAATTCATAGACTTCATCTGAGACGGGTAAAATCTGTTTTAAGACCGACGGATTTTTGGCGTAATAATTAAACGTTGAGTCTTCCATCTGATGAGCCTTTAGCCATGGATTCCTAATGCAACAGAGATTAATTAGTATTATTCCCAATGACCATACGTCACCTGTTGATGTTGGGAAACTCGTTACGGTATCATTCTCACTGCCACAATAAAGAATCCTTTCAGGTGCCATATAGTACGATGAACCAATGCAAACGTTTGGAGCCAGGTACTGACATGTCGTGGCTAACCCGAAATCACACAGATGGACATTGTCGTGGGCATCCAGTAAGATATTCTCAGGTTTAATGTCACAGTGGAAAAGGCCGTTGTGATGACAGTGATCTAATGCCGAACACAGCTGTAAAAACACTTTTTTAATCAAAAGACCGTTGTTTGCAAAATACTCCCTATCGACAATCGCAGTGAATAGATCCAATTGATAGTAATCCATGACAATAAATGTGGCCAAAGGAGACTCCAGCACCTGATGTATCGTACATATGTTTTCGTGGGAATGTACCTTCAAGTGTAGTGCAATTTCTTTGTAATGAGGGGCCCTTGCCAACTCTGCCTGGCTCAGAGTTTGAATAGAATCCAAGTCAACGGTTGGCAAGAATAGTTTATTTTGGAATGATTTAAAATAGTGGTATAACTGTGTCTGCAAAACGGTGCTCTTTTTAATGTTGTCTTCAGTCTTTGGTTTTCCAAAGTCATTCATAGAATTAGCCTTCACCACAGCTTTCACGGCATATTCATTCTCCGTTATCATGTCTAGCGCATGGTACACAAGACCATAGGCACCTGAACCGACCTGTGAAGTTATCTGGAAATTATTTATTTGACAGTTCGTTAACATTATCCCTCAGTATCTGCTTTATCCTATCCTCGTGAAAGAACCTGCAATCTAATAGTCTGGCTTCTCCAATCAAATTTTTTTCAAGATCATCTCCATATTATTTTCAGCTCATCTCCCCCCAGCTTTATATTTTATTCCATCCTGGAAAACACCATCAAACCACTTTCGCATGTTAAACTTTACGGTTTCCATCGTCTGATGCTAATACCGCGGGCGCACATAGTAATCAGCCCAGTAACTCCCGAAATGGTGTCGGGGTGACACAATAGGCGATGAGCAAACACAAAATGCCCCGGGGCAAGGATCATTCCAGATTAATCCATGTTTCCCCATTCATTTTACAAATTTCATGCAATCCTAAATTCTCATACCAGTTCTGCCCAATTCCAGTCGGTAGAATAACACCGTTGTGCGGCTTAAAATTTTTTTTTAACTTTTTTTTTTTTTTTTTTCTTTTCTTCGCTACGCTATTCTTTCCATGCTTATTCTCGTTGGCAATAAGGAGAGAATGAGATTGACAGGCTCTAGCTCTTTTGGGCCCTTGCTTTTTTTCTTTTTGGCTTAGCAGTTCCGGCTGCCATCGGAGTTTTAAGTGCAGGGAGCCTAAATTGCTTCGTGGTGTAAAGAACCTTCTTTTTCGCTGCAGTTTGGGTTTGAGCTTAGGCCTAAACGAGTGGAATTGTTTGCTGGGCTTGTTGGATGTCTTGGAGCACCGGAAGGAGGTTGAGACACAAATAAAAGCTTAACTTGAATAACTCCGGGAAAAGTTGTTGAAGAAACATTGCATTACTTCCATTTACCCAACGGTTGCGTAACTTTTGGCTAGTAGATAGTCCAGAGATACAAGCCCATCTAAGCCAACTAACCTCCTTATAGAATTGATACCGTAATTCCAGAAACAATTCTCCCCTTTCTCCGGATTCTGTTATTCTTTTTTTTTTTTCTTTGCTCTGTCGTCTTGTTTCTAACTAGTTCTAAAAGTGAAGACTTGTTTCTTAAGTTTATATTTCTCTTTTTACGCGCCCACGCGTTGTTGATATGTGTGATATGTCACCTCGGCGGCTAAGAGAGAGTATAAAAGACAGAAAGAGAAAAAGTAAATTATACTAAATTATCTACCATTTGTTTTACTTTCTTGTCAAAAAGAGGAGACTTTATTGGCATTTCCAATGAGTAAAAAGGGTCTTTCATCACGTAGTCACTGTAAAGACAATAAATCTTCCTTAGGAAATTGTCGGCGACATGGATGCTAAATATGTTATTATTTCCACTTGACTGCGATGGCGAAAGAGCACCTTGTGAACTGACAGCTACGAATTTGAGCCCAGTCATGGTTTGATATATGTACATGGTAAATTGGTCTGTGCAGAGCTGCCTGACACCAGAGCGATTCCAACTTTGAAAAGATTCTTTGAAGAAATCGTCGCCTTTGAAACTACCCAATTTGCCTTGTGATGAGAGGTGGCTAGCGTTTTTGCCCTTTTCATTGACTGTACGACCTCGTTGTGTGCCGACATATGGAATGTATGGGACGGTGTAGTCGATGTTTCTTGATGAAGACTGTGAGAGTTGTAATGCCTTTGGTGTTAGTTGTGTAGCGATTGCAAATGAACCATGTAATATGCTCGCGAGAATAAGGTAATCATTACTGTTTAAGCCTTTGTCCACATCACCATCAAATGATCGTTGATATATGAGACCCCCGGATTTATTGATAACAAGTAGCATTTGAACAGTCATAAGTGTGCCAATATTGGAATTATTTTAATTCAGACCTGGATTAATGATAGTTCTTTTTTTGGGGAGTTTGTTACAATTGAATGTTCTTTAAAAAGTTACAATGTGTTGTTGTATCGACGCGATGTCTAAACACAACATTGTCAGCCATTCAAGAAAAATAAAAGAAAATAAAGGAAGATAAATGTCAGTGATTATATTCCAAGACATTTCGCAAATTGCATCAACGTTGGAAATTGGTGATAGATCAAGCCTCAGTGGTAGAGATTTAGCCATTGTGAAGGCTTTTGAAAATGAGCCATGGAATGCAGGATCGCCTGCTTTAGTTGATCAAAAATTTTGTAGAACCGATAGGGATTTACTTTTCCAAATACTTATGGTAGAAAATACTAGTAGATCTAAACTGAATCAGATAGATGATATTAAAACTAAACTGGATCCTAATTTACAAAGAGTTGATAGGTTGAAGACTACGAAGGATAAAGTTGTGGTCAACCAAGTTGATATGGATGATGATGAGCCAAGGGCGGAAGATGTATCTAATACCACTCAGATTAAAGCGGTTTTTAGGTTTGTTCTACAAGACAGAAAAGGTTCACTTTTTTATGCGACAAATTCAACACCATTGCCATGGCTTCAAGTTTGCATGTTGGGATCGAAGGTAATTATAAAGAGGGGATCCATTTTCAACAGAGGTGTGTTCATACTACAGGAACCGAATGTTTTATTTTTAGGTGGAATTAATAGAGCTTGGAATGAGAACAGAGATGCAAAACTTTGTGAGTATCTTGAATCTAAGTTGCAAAGAGACGCTGAAGATGTAAAACTTAATGGTACCAAGAAAAGGAAAAATACAAGGTGATCCTGCATTTTATTATTGTTGTTGTTGTTTCCTTTATATGGATGCATAATTAATGGATATACTAAATTTACCCTAAAATGATTTCCCATAGCTCGTCTGGATGAATGTAATCATGATGAACAATTGAAACTAAACAGTAGTCCTGGTGAACTTGTCTCAAAAGACTACTCGTCGGTGTGTTTCTGGGGAAAATCTTTGCCCATTCTAGCCATATGCTGAAGGCCTCATCGCTCCATGCTTTAAATGATTCTTCTGATACGATTGTCGACTGCACAATTTGACTATCCGTGAAAACTCCCCAAGTGACTACATTAGAGCTGTTTGGTTGTAAATTAGTCTCAAAATTGCCTTGGCTGTCATTAGCGTAATACGTCAGTTTAGCACGTCCGTATTGTTCAATGGCCTTTTTCATGTTACCGTTTTCCCACACTTGTTTGGGAACAAACATTTCTACAAAAGCCTTTTGATAAACGACACCATACGCCGGGCCCCAGCCAAATATTTTGTCGGTACTAGATGAACCATTAGTTGCAGGTTGTGATGCTAATGTTAAAAATCCTCTGTCGTTTAATTGAATGAGTTCCTCTTGAATTAGAGCTGTTTCCGGTGAAAGACCCAAATCACACCATGGTAATGCATCTATAGATCCTTCCAAATATCTGATAAAAGTTGTTTGTAAATCTTTAATTGCCTTAGGTTGACCCCAAAGTTCGTAAGCTTTTTTATTGCCTACTTTTAAAGTAGGACCATAACCATCAATTTCACCAAAAGCGGGAGACCTTGAATCACCAAAACGACCATTGGGAAATTCATCCCATGTAGCATCACGTCCCAATGTACCTGAACCCTGTGAAATGGAAATCACCACTTTTCTCATAGGTGCACCAACGCCTTGTTGATTCTTTTTACCGATAATAACCCTATTTGACGTCAACTCACTAGAAACGTTACTAACGTTACTTGATTGTCTTCTCCTTTTACGGCTTTCTTCAATCAAATTCTTCATATTAGCATCTTCAAGTACAATGTCACCTTCTTTATCTTCTTCTTCAGGTTCAGGTTCAGGTTCAGATGTAGCTGCCTCATCATTTTCATCACCTTCATCCAATGTATTACTTAATGTAGGGGAGCTTGCTACAATCTTCGCAACGGCTTTTTCCAAATTTAGAGTGTAAAAGTGAAAGCATTTGACTCTACCATGAGTCCCCTTATGGATGGCTTCAATGGTTTCTATCAAAATATCTACACCAATAGATTTGACTACATCATCATCTGCTTGAACCTCTGGTGGGAATCTTTGTAAAATACTTGGTGGTATGGATGCATGGGAGAGTTTCGCGGCTCTATTAAACAAAAGATATGAGTTAATAGGCATAAGTCCTGGGATTAGCGGTAAATCCTTCGAAATGTGATGCCTAAATATTTGTTCAAATTCCAAAAACTTCACTACGTCGTAAAACAGTTGTGTAATCACGAAATCAGCACCTGCTTCTATCTTTTCTCTCAAAAATGGCAAATCTTTCCAAGGATTTTGTTCATTACCTTCAGCTTCACCTTCGCAGTGACCCTCTGGATACGCTGCGACACCAATGCAGAATTCGTTGGGAAATCTATAGTTGATGTAGCGAACAAGATCCACTGCATGTTTAAATTCGGACTGTGAAGCCTCTAGATCAGACCAGTCTTGACCAATAGGGGGATCACCTCTCAATGCCAGAATGTTGTGGATTCCTGCATTTTTACATCTGGTCAAAGCATCATCAATAATGTTTCTATCCATATTGGTGCATGTAAGATGCATACAAACCGGCAGATTCAAATTCTTTTGAGCTAAAGATGCTAATTCCAAAGTCTTCTCGGCTGTTGCACCACCAGCTCCCCATGTTACCGTAATGAAAAGTGGTCCAAGTGCGGTCATACGTTGCATACGTTCCAATAGGTTTTGCTTACCTGTCTCTGTTTTAGGTGGGAAAAACTCTAATGATAATGTGGGACCATTCTTGGAATCATAGAGCTCTCGAATTGACATCTTCAATGATTAAAAGTACTTTCTGATTGTTAATATCTGCCTTTTTTAAAAAAAAGTGGTTAAAAGTTGGTGAACTTTTGATGTTCACGGGATTGATATCAGTAATCATATATACACAAGCCATAGTATAATGACTTGAGAAACATAACAGATCAAGTGCACAAGAAACGAATTCTATATTGAAAAGTGGATCTAAAATTCTTTGATATGAAGCGAAATGCCTCAGTTGTTTATACATGAAGATTCTGATGATGAACAGCTACAATCAGAGCTTTCCAGACAAGCAGAGGAAGCAACGGAGTTGAAGAAAGGATTAGATCAGGAAGAGGATGGTGAAAAAGCAAACGTGGAAGAAGCCTCTGTCGAACCTTCAAAATCATTATACCCATTAATTCCAGAAGAAACTTTAGTTGGAGAGGGGCTAAAGCCTAACCTAGACGATATTAGACAGGTCGATATCCAGCTGAACCTGCCATTGAGTTTCCAGCAACAAGTTGTAGAAAATACGCTTATTACTGATGATCCATTAGTTGTCTTGGGGAAAGGTATTGGAATTATTAGTATTGTCGCTAATTTGTTATTTACTTTGGCTACTCCAACTAAAATCAATGGGAAACCTAAGAGATCTTTCGTCATAGTGTTAAATGCTAATCCAGGTGATAATTTACGTATCAGTGAAGAATTACAGGAACTATCTTGGTTGTCAAACTGTGGTGAAGAATTTCATGGTGAAGAAGATGAGGATGACAGTGAGGATTCACAGAGACCTTTCCATGTCATCAATGCGGAATCTCAAAATTCAGATAAAAGACAAAAATTATACAGTTCAGGAGGAATGTTCAGTGTCACTTCGAGAATTCTTATCGTAGATTTACTTTCAGGATTGTTACACCCTAGTAGAATTACTGGTATAGTAGTGTTAAATGTGGAAAAATTGAAGCCATTCTCTAATGAATCATTTATTCTAGAGATTTACAGGTCAAAGAACAAATGGGGATTCATCAAGGCATTTTCAGAATCACCGGAATCTTTTGTAACCCAATTCTCTCCATTGATGAGGAAAATGAAAGAATTAAGATTAAAAAATGTGACTCTTTGGCCTAGATTTAGGGTAGAAATATCACAGTGCTTAAACAATGCCGTCAGTCCACAGCTCAACAAGGTTGTGGAAATAAAAGTTTCACAGACTAATTCCATGTCTCAGATTCAATTTGGTCTTATGGAATGTTTGAAGAAATGTATTGCAGAATTGAATAGGAAAAATCCTGAGTTGGCTTTAGAAACTTGGAATATTGATAACGCTCTAGATCCTACATTTGTTAAATCAATTGATGCCGTTATGGTGCCAAACTGGCATCGTATATCTTATGAATCAAAACAGTTGATTAAAGATGTCAGATTTTTGAAAAATTTACTTAAGCTGTTGGTTGGTGGAGACGCTGTGGATTTCTACGAAGAGGTGCAGTTGAGTCTCGATGCCAACAAGCCTTCTATTTCAAGAAAATATAGTGAGTCCCCATGGCTAATGGCAGAAGAGTCTCAGATGGTCATCTCTTATGCAAAGAAAAGAATCTACAGTGAAGGAGAATATATTTTAGAAGAAATGCCTAAATGGGAACAGTTGATAAGCATTATGGAAGATATATCTTATCAAAGGGCCTTTAAAGATATTTCTGGTCCTACTTTAATCGTCTGTTCTAGCTATACAATGGCCTCTCAATTGGCGAGAGTATTGAGCCAAGCTGACAAGAAGGATGGATTTCGTAGAAGTATGCTTCGGAAACTACAACTTTACAAAGAACGTCGTGAAGAGAGTAAAAAGCTGGTGAAAGAGGACAGGGAAAGAGAGCCTGATGTTACACCGGAGCTTAACGTGAGTGCAGCTTTTGCAAAGGAACAGGTAATAACGAAACGGAGAAGAACAAGAGGTGCAGCGGCTGTAGCTGCTGTGGAAAGATTGAAGAGTGCAGGAACTGGGGAAGATATTGAAAGCGTAATTGATGACTACAACATTAAGCAAGAATTGGAACATGATGATTTATTAGAGATGGTAGATAATGAAGAGGCAGAACCTATACCTGCAGATGATCATGATGATAATTTTGAAGAAAAGCTTTTTCATGATGTTACTTATAACACAATCACTAAGGAAATTTGGGATCAAAGAGCACGGGACTTTCAATTTATTTCTCGTGGTGATCAGATCATAGTTGAAACGTTTGCCAATATTTCAGATGATTCATATTTGCAAGAAATTATGCCCTCTAATATCATAATGTATGAACCAGATTTGACTTTTATCAGAAGGGTGGAGATTCATCGGGCCATCCATAGGGAGTTGCCGCCCAATGTTTACTTCATGTATTACAGTGACAGTGTAGAAGAACAAGGGCATTTGGTATCCATTCGGAAGGAAAAGGATGCCTTTACGAAACTGATCAGGGAAAATTCTATGCTGGCTCATCATTTTGAGGCAGATGAAGATTTATCTCATTACAAAAATTTGGCAGAAAGGAAAGTTAAGCTCAATAAGTTAAGAAGGATTACTACGAGAGTTGCTGGTGGTCAAGCAGCACTTGCGGATTTTACACAAGATGTAGTAATCGTGGATACACGTGAGTTCAATGCCGCATTGCCAGGACTTCTCTATAGGTATGGTGTTCGTGTTGTACCCTGCATGTTGACTGTTGGCGATTATGTCATTACTCCAGATGTTTGCATAGAAAGAAAATCAATTGCAGATTTAATTGGATCTATTCAAAACCACAGATTATTTGCACAATGTAAAAAAATGAGGAGCTACTATAAATATCCAACGTTGCTGATAGAATTTGAAGAAGGTCAATCATTCTCCTTAGAACCTTTTAGTGAAAGACGTAATTATAGAAGTAAGGAATTATCCACTGTGCATCCAATTTCTAATAAGTTATCACAGGATGAGATTCAATTGGAATTGGCCAAGCTGGTAATGAGATTTCCAGGACTAAAGATTATCTGGTCATCTTCACCTTTGCAAACTGTAAATATGATTTTGGAATTAAAGATTAGTAGAGAACAACCAGATCCAAGTCAATCTGTAACTTTAGGTACTAGAAAAAAACAAGAAAAATCAGAGACAAAAGCAGCCGCTAAGGAGAATGATCAAAAGAATTATGCTAGATTGTTACGGATACCTGGAATCTCGAAAGTGGAGTATTTCAATATCAGAAAAAAAGTCAAAAGCTATCAGAAGTTAAAATCGTTATCAACTCAAGAACTTTACGATCTGTTTGGTGATGAGGATTTAGTGGATAAGCTTAGTCAATTTTTGCAGGCAGAAAAAGACGATGAAGAAGATGAAGACATGGATAGCGATTTTGGGTGAAATAATCGTCGTAATCGAGTTTGTTCTTTTTTTTTTTCGTAAATTTCTCTATAAACTTTATAATTATGAAGATGTAAATTAATTAATGGAGTTAGTGGAGAGTAAGAAAAAAAAAGAAAAAAAAAGTAAAAATAAGGCATCAGTCATTAGTGTATGGGGTCATCATTTTGCCTTCTCTGTCAATCTTGCTAATATTTGATTTCTTAGTCGACCGAACAATTCAGCCTGCATAGAAATTTCCGAGTCAGCTAGTGGGTTCGACAAAAGGTAAAATATTTGGGTGTCAGTAGGAAGTAATCCAGATATGGAAGCTAAGCACTGACAAGTTTTTAATTTCTCAGGTTCTGGGGTAAACTCTATACTCTTTTGAATGAGTAATCTTGTTAATTCGATGCACTGAGAACTAATAGAGGCAAACAATTTTTTCAAGTGGATTAAATTTCTATCGGTGTGAATACTAATATTGCAGAGTACTTCACTCAGTCTACGTAGATGGAATCCGACATTTTCTTCAGAATTGAGCCACACAAGTGGCATGTTTTTTATATTCCTACCAGCATCCTCTATCTCCAAAAGATTAACAATGTTTAACATTGATGTCAAACTTTGGGAAATGATGGGTGCCACCTCCTCAATCAAAGTTGGTAAAGTCGTTAACTGCATAAATGGGATCACGGAAAATAGGAAGGAAAAAACGTCATTAATTAATTTGTATTTGTCACCTTTGTTAAAAGTGTTGGTCAAGCGAAGAGCAGCGAACCAGTCTTCACTTTCTTCGATAAGGTCATCATTAACACTTTGAGGTAGCAGAACATTTTTAAAGAAAATTCTGTTTGGGTAGGCTAAGGAGAACAATTTGGCTAATACATCGACACCAAACCCATAATATTTACCCAATTTTAAAAGATATTCGGAATAAGACAGGTGATCGGAATTAATATCAAATCTTTTTGGTTCACCAAAACTCAATACAAGCATTAGTACTAAAAAACAGTCCAAATGGCTTTCTACTTCATAAACATGAGCAATGTTTGTTAAAGTAATTATGGTATTCTTCTTTAAGTTAAAGCCTTTCCTATGATCGGACAATTTATTACTTTGAATAAACACCAACCACATTAAATCTTTTAAAAACCTCTTCACAAATAGATTTTTCCCCATGATCTTCGAGTTTCTTTCTGAGAAAGACGAATTTCGCAATATCATGGAGATAGTTGCAAGTTGATCCGTAAATAAAATTGTCGGATCCTCTGCACCTCTAGCGTTCACTTTCGTAAATGGATTGTCAATTTCTTCCTTGACAAGCTTTAATGCTTGTACATAACTTGGAATTTGTAAACTAGTCAAGTCTTGGTTTGGTTTTTTGAATAACTGTTCTGGTAAAGGGCCCCAATTCTCTGGCTTTCCGGAGGACACAGATTCAATTCCATTATCGTCATCATCAGCATCGGCATCGGCATCGGCACCATTCCAATTTAATGGAGTTTGGGCTGGTGTCAAAGGTGCTTGTTCAATATCTGCACCGGTTAGAGAATCCACTTTGACCCTGGTATCGCAAGATTTATGGTCTTCACCCACACCAACTTCTTTTAGATAGTCTTCAAAGACTTTATTGAACCTTCCCTCCGTCATGCTAAAGGGTGTATGAGGAGATGAAAGCATTGAATCAACGTCGTATTCCTCGCAATACTTGGTGTAAAAAATGTCATTATCACCTTGGGATAAATTTGCCAGCAGATTTACACCCAAAGTACAAAGCGAATCTAATAGGTCAGGGTATTTTTCAAGCGGCAGCTTCAAATTTCCATCAGCGCTCGTCACCAGTAGAGTGTCTAAGGCCGTTTTTATTTCGGCTAAGTTCATTGATTGTAATGACATCGTCAAAGCATGCATATTGACTACACCCAATTCCGGTGGAAACAAAAATATTGGCTTATTAGTATCAATTTTTTCACCGATTTGAGACACATATCCAATATCGTAACCATTGACATGTTGAATGGGTTTTGTGATTGGTTTATAGTTTCTGGTGACGGATCTCTTGTAAACCTTGGGCAACTTCGCTAACTCCTGTGCGTATCTTTTCTTTAATAGCTCCTGTTGCTGTTGCAGCTGTTGTTCCATCAGGACTTTTTGTTGTCTCTGTTGTTCAAAAAGTGTCTGTTGTTGCCTTTTCAACATCTCCTCTTGCTGCCTTCTCTCCATCTCTAATTCTTTCTTTGTCTTTTTCTTTTGACGAGGCTTCTTTTGCTTCTTAGCCCTCAACGCGGCTGCTGCCATCTGTTGCTGTTGTTCTTGTTGCTGTAGCAACTGCTGTTGCTTCTGCTGCTGTTGTTGTAACTGATGCTGTTTTATTTTCATAGCGTTTACTGCGTTCATGGACATCTGCTGTGGTTGTGGTGATGCACTCCTTTCGTTGTTGTTGTTGTTGTTGTTGTTATTACTATTATTATTATTACTGTCATTATTGGTCAAATTCGAATATACTTGAACCTTCTTCAGCAATTCTTGGAAAAATTGTTGAAAGAATATTTTCTTTGTCTGTGACTCTTTGATTCCTTCGGGACTCTTGAGATATTTTTCATAGGGAATTAAAATCTTATAGTATATCGCGGTTAACTGTTGAACATCAGGAATTTGCAATCTTTGAGCCAAGATCCCCCATTGCTGGTTCCTCGAGATTTGGTCACCACCACCAAACCTTTGTACCAGCATGAAAAGGATGAAAAGGTTAATTTTCCTACCACGAACCTCCGGTATCGCCTGCAACGGCATATTTTCCCTCTTGCAGTTTTCGATGAGTGATTTCATAAACAGTTCATACTGCTTGTTGTTCAACTCAGTAGATATGCGTCTTTGAAGATCAGGATTCAAGTTCTGCAAGACATTTCTCTGTTGGTGCTGCTGTTGAGCTTGAGCCTGGGCCTGCGCATGCACGCGAGCCTGTGCTTGTGCCTGTGCTTGAGCCTGTGCTTGAGCCTGTGCTTGAGCTTGGGCTTGAGCCTGTGCTTGAGCTTGGGCTTGAGCTTGGGCTTGAGCTTGGGCTTGAGCTTGGGCTTGAGCTTGGGCTTGAGCTTGGGCTTGAGCTTGGGCTTGAGCTTGGGCTTGAGCTTGGGCTTGAGCTTGTTGCTGTCTTTTTCGCAGCGCGGTAAACATCGCGGCTCTATCCGCAAACATTCCCCCGCCGTTGCCGCCTCTACCAACGCCTTCGCTTGCCGCCGACGAAGGAGAATTCACGACATTCCTAACATCTTCACTAACAGCTGGTGAACCATGATTCGATAGTATCTGCTGCGGTGTAGCACCTTCACCGTTACTGTTCATCATTAGGATTTGCTGGGGTGAACCCGCCTGATTCCCCAGTAATTGCTTTGGCGACATAGAAGCTTTCGCATTCAATCCACCCCCGCTTATTTCACTAATAGAATTCCTCGCAAGTATGGCTTGTGGTGAAAGACTCGCGCCATTGTTATTGTTGTTGTTGTTACCGTCATTGCCACCAGCATTCGAGTCAAAAAAACTTGAAAAATCGTCTTCTCCATTATCGCTGCCGCCGATACCACTTCCGCCATTCATACCCGGCGAAGCAGCCGCCGATGGGTAGAAATCCATATTGTCTCACTCAACTATGTGTATCTCTATGCCTATGCGTATAATATGTATACGTTGCTCCAACAGCAACAGGGATGAAAAAGAAAAAGAAAAATAAAATAAAAGAAACTTAAGGACAAACTCCTCAAACTGGATCCAGGTAAAACACGAAACGCTCTTCAGTAACCACAAGTCGCGTTACAAACGACTCCAACTATGCTTTTAGTTTCAGCTGTTTTTGCAATGTTTTGTACTTTTGAGGGATTCGTTCCACTACGGTGCTGATAATTTTCGGCCATCGTCCCTGGAGAAAAAATTTTTTGGGGGTTCAAGCATAAAGAACTCCGGGCCGGCTGACAAGAACAAGGGCATTAAGAGCTGCTGGACAGCTGCTGCAACTAAGAAATAGAGATATGCGACAGTATATTTAAAAATTATATGGTTTATATGTAGTGTTTATGAGCAGAATCTGCGGGTGTTGTTTGTGTGTTGTTTGTGAGTTGTTCCTCGTGGAATTCAAAATAGAGGTAAATAGTACGGCGCATCAATAATAGATGGCATTGGCGTCGGGTGTCTACGAATGGGGAATAGGTGGTTGCGGTTGTTGGTGTACATAGGTACCCTAGGGTATGTAGATATGTAGGTAGGAGACACAGACGAGGAAGGACTGGTTCTAGAGGAAGAGTCTGGAGAACCATCTTGTGTTCTTGTCTTCGAGGAGACGGGTGTAGTGCTGCATTTCGTCCCAGCAATCCCTGCCGAAATTGCAACCTGCCATGTTTACCAGGAAGTCTTTATCATGTTCGCTGTAAAAGAATCTGCTGTCGTCTCTGAATTCGGAGCAGGCACCTGGGGGGAAAGAATTGAGGGCTCTTAGTGGCAAGAAACCAACACGAGATCTTATCCAGCCCTGGTTTGCGTAGAGGGCCTCGAGGGCGTCCTGTTCCTTATGTTCCCAGTACATGTGCTTCTGCTCGTAGAGTGCAGGTTCCCACCAGAGTTCGAGTAGCATGTGGGACCATTCTGTGTTCTTGATTAGGAATGAGCCCAAGTTGAACCCACCGCAGTCTTGTGTGATTAGAAGGTTTAGTTCCTGAGTGTAGTCGACGTATGGAATGTCGAGCGGTATGTTTAGTGGATTGAAATCTTGCAAAGTGCGAGAAGTGATGTTGTTCAGACGGTTAAAGATGTGCTCTTCTAAAGAAAATTGTGGTTCCATGATGAGAGTGTCTAAATCCAGCCACCAGAACCATTCTGCACCAGAAAACTCTCTCATTGCCTGTCTGAGTATATCGACTTTTTGCCAGCCTTCACGGTATTCGTGGGAATAACGTTTAGCAACGGTTTGGTCTTTAATGGTCAATCCGTATCCGTGCTTTTTGGCATAGGATTTCTTGTTGTTGATAGATAGTCTCTCGATTGCCCAATCTTGTTCGTTCTTCCACTTCAAAACACCTCCACCTTCATTTGCAGCTAGAATTATAACAATTTTGGGTTCACGATTCCAATTGACCATCTTGTGGACTATTCTGTTCCACCAGGACATGTATTGTGTTGAATCAACTCTTGCGTCACCTTCTCCATTGCCATATAGATATCTGTTCAGCAAATTTGGTGGGTATTTAGTGGACTGACTCTTTTTTAGGGCGTCTGCAATATCTGGTCTGTTGTTGACGATTGACGGATTCGATCCATTGTCACGTACCCAGAGTATTAGAAAGGTTATGGTAAGGAATGCGAGTAACGGCCTCTTAAATCGGCTATAAGTATTAAGCATTATAGTGAAAGGATACCTCCTGTAGCGCCAATGGATCAGACCTCTTTGAAAACTCTAGTTTCTGGTTGATCAATGTTGACTGTTATTTATCGATGCCCGCAACACGCTAAAAAAATACTAATTTGAAAAGCGTCTAAACTCATTATGCACGGACATAGAAACATTGAACAATGGGATTTACGCTATTTGCGCAGATGAATGTATATATGAAGACGATTAAAAACTGAATTCCTTTCTAAAGAACCGTAGGTCCATGTCAGGTTTCACTTGTTCCAGCAGGTCGCGCCTGTCCATGGCGACAAATGCTCTCTTTAGGGTCTCTAGTATGTTGTTGCTGTCCACGTTCATTGATGGATTAACCGAAGCGCCAGCGACTTCGTGCATACTTAATGCCGTGAGTAGGTGTTCGGCAGCTTCCTTGTAGCAGCCGATGTTGATGGATGAGACTGCTAGGTTGTAGCGAGCTCTAACAAACGATGGTTTGAGCTGTAATGCTCTATGATACGCTTGGATTGCCTCTTCTGATCTATTCGAATTGGCTAGGGAAGCACCAAGACGGTTCCACATCAGTTCATCGTTAGCATTTACACTTAGTGCCGTCTTGAAGCAATCGACCGTCTTATCGAATTGGTCGTCCGCGTAAAACAAAAGACCTAAACACAGTTGGACGTCAGGATCTACTTGCGGTAAACGGTTGGCAATTTGTAAAAATCTGTCCCTTACGTGCACATTTAGTCTGTATCTTTCGGTCTCGTGGTCTACTGCGGACTCGTTTGTGCTTTCAATCATATCTGGATATTTGGCTTCGACCCAACGGTTTAACATCGTAAATGCGCTTACGTCGTAACCTTCGTTGATGTAACTGATTGCCAATGTCTTCATAGCCTCCACGTTGTGCTCATCCAGTTTTAGACATTGTTCTAGCGCGCTTATTCCGCTTAGTTCCTTTTCGTTTTGAGTTTGAACTTGACCTAGTTTCAACCACGCATCTACATGTTGAGGATTTTCTTGTGCTGCTGCTTCAAACGCCAGTGCTGCTTCACTTAATTTGGCACCGTTTTCCATAAGGATACAACCGATCTCATATGCATTTGGGTTGTGTAAAAACTGGTTTTTTTCATCGAATTTGTACTCCGAATTACCGCTTACTCTGCCATCCAAAAACCGCTGGTAATCGCTTTCCCAATCTTGAGGGCCTGTCAAATCGTCTGTTAAAAGATCATCCGCATCTTTTTGTAGAGAATCCCATACATGCTGAAATTCACTTTGGTATTGATCTCCCAAGACTACATCATTTTCTTCAGCTACTTCCTGTGCAGAAGTCTCTTTCTCTCGGGACTCTTCAAGATTTAGGTTTTCTGCTACTTCTCTTTCTAATGCCTTGAACTGTTCATCCCATTTCTTTTGTTGACCTGCAGTGTGAGGTTGTTGTTGTTGTTGTTGTTGCATCATAGGTCTCAGCATCATTCTAGGCCTCGTAACCGTCGGCATACTCTGCATACCCATGCTGCGATAGTTATAGCTAGGACCATTTTGTTGCTGTTGCTGTAACTGTGGCTTCTGATTACTACTATCTTTCAACTGAAACTCTTGAGACCATGCATCCCGTTGTAAGGACGCGCCGGGCGATTCTCTTACAGACGGCGAATTGCTAACGCTTAGAGAAGACGCACTCAAATTTCCTAGAGCCATAGGCAGCTGTCCTAGTTTCATTTGAGGATTTGATGCACTACCGCCATTCATGAAATTCTGCATATGGAACCTAGCGGCGTCTGACATGCCATTCTGGGTACTTTTAAATTGTTGTAGCGACGATTCATGAGTAATATGGGTAGAAGAACCATGTTGAAGTGATCGATCACGTTGTGTATGCTTGTTGAATTGTGCTAGGGGATTATTTCCTATGGAACACTCTGCCGTGTTCATGGTTAAATTCGTGACAATAGAGAAACAGATAAAAGGAAAAGACGGTTATGAGGAAAAAAGGCTAGTAATAGATATTATTCTATTTGTCAAGCTTCTGCTAACCACTGTCTATTCCTCTCAAAAAGCCTTTGAGAGCCTACAATCTCTAGAAAGGACTAGTTGCTGTAAGTATAGTTTATAATTACGCTTGATTATTTTACTTCCCATGAATCATGATTAAAAATTCGTCTTAAGTGATTTGGGGAAGGTAGCCTTCTATCGGTAATAAAGATCTAGTAGCCGATATGTGCTATTTACCCGACCGAATAGCGAAGTTGAAAAAAATCAATAATAATACCAATGCTGAGCGGCTAACTTGTCAAGTATGGACAGGGAGCCTTTTTGGAACAGAATTGGCGGAGTATGAAGAGAATCAGCTGGGTGTGTTTTGCTCGAAGAAGCAGGAAGGCAATGACTTTTGGCTGTCTATTTAATATTATGCTGTAATGTTACCCTGCCACATTGAAATTTCAACACCTGTACCGATGAGATGAGATGAGATGATTTTGGATGGGCGGTAGATGGGGAAGATATTCAATAATAAGAACCCATTTTAGAGCTATGGCTAGACCTCCCAATATTGATCAGCTTCTAGAGAGCACTGGAAAATCTTCTGGTGGTTCACAAGAGATAGGAAAGCCGAGATTTTTGACTAAGGCGCAGAGACAGCAGTTGCTGTTGAACAAGAACCACAACAGGGAGGATGCCATTCCTAAAGCTGCAAAACCTGGGATTAGTGAATTTGGAACTTCTCGAGAAATAGATCGAGAGTCTCCTGAAACAAAAAAATCTAAGCTGAATGATGGTGCAAATGAGCAAAATGATACTTTGATGGAGCATGAACCAATAGTGAGTATTAGAGCTAAGGATTTGATACAGAGACCGAGAGACTCCATTGAGCAATTTTATATGGGAAAGCATTGGAGAGAAAAGAGTAGATCAGAGATGACAGACAGAGATTGGAGAATTTTCAAGGAAGATTTTGGGATCATCATTAGAGGTGGATCTGGTGAAAATCCATTAAGATCCTGGAATGAACTTAAAAATGAACAAATGGTAAATGCAATTGTGAAGAAGCTGAGATATCATGAGCCTACGCCGATTCAGAAGGCTGCAGTACCTAATGTCAGTGGTAAAAGATTTAGGGATTTATTAGGTGTAGCTTCAACCGGTTCAGGTAAGACTTTAGCATTTCTGATTCCAATATTGTTGAAAATTGACCAGTTGCCAATTAGGCCTCTGGTATTGAAGAAAATGGATGGCCCACTTGCATTGATTTTAGCTCCTACAAGAGAGCTAGCCCAGCAGATTGGGAAGGAAGCTCGAGATCTTGTTGATGCTTGGGGCAAGAATTGCGATGTCGTTTCTCTTGTTGGTGGTCATTCTATAGAAGAAATAAGTTTGCAGCTGTCACATGGAACTGATATTTTAGTTGCTACACCTGGTCGTTTAATCGATTGTGTTGAGAACCATGTATTAACTTTGGGTAAAGTAGAGACTCTAGTGCTTGATGAAGCTGATAGGATGATAGATATGGGATTTGAAGAGCAGGTCACTTCGATTCTGGGGAACCTGACTCATAACAGACAAACTATGATGTTTACCGCTTCGATGGCACCAGGTACAGAAAAGATAGCAGCAGGATACCTGCAAAATCCAGTACGTGTAACAGTAAGTGGTTCACAGGGGTCTGCGCCAATGATTCAGCAAATCGTGGAAGACGTCGCTAGTGAAGAACAGCGGTTCCAAAGGGTCATACAGTTGGTACAAGAGCATGTGCCACCTATAATCATCTTCATCAATTACAAGAGGACGGCAGATTGGCTCGCACAGAAATTTTATCGAGAGACTCGATACAGGGTCACGGTTTTACATGGATCTAAATCCCAAGAACAAAGGGAACACTCTTTACAACTACTGAGAAAGGGTAAAGTGCAAATAATGGTCGCCACTAATGTGGCTGCAAGGGGTCTAGATGTTCCGGATGTGTCCCTCGTGATAAATTTCCAGGCTTCTCCAACCTTTGAAGACTATGTGCATAGAATTGGTAGGACTGGTAGAGCAGGTAATAAAGGTACCGCCGTTACGTTTTTGGACGATGAAGATTCTGCGTTGGTTAGGGAATTGTACAAATATGTACAAGAGAACAACCCTACCGGGGCAAATTATTTCACACCTAGATTAAAGGAGGGACATAGATTAGGTAAGAGGCGCTTTGAAGAAGTTTTGTATTAGTATGTAGTCTAACGGTAAGTACCGTTTATTGAATGGAAATGTGTCCGTATGGGAACCAAACATAAAAAAAAAAAAAAAAAAATCAATGAATGAACTTCGATAAAATTATTGTTACAATTACTGTACATAGCACTAATCATTATCATCAGAGGAAGAAGGATAGTCAACCAAAGGAGCCCTTACCTGCTCTTCCTTCTTCTGCCGCTTCTCACTTGCACCTTCACTTTCGGAGGAGAACTTCCTCTTTCGCAGTTTGCTCAATACTTCTTGGTTAAAGATTCCACCAGACAATTTTTCATTAGGTTCTTTTCTGGGTTCTTTTGTTTCCTCGATAGCTCGATCTCCATTACTTTTATCTAACAGGTGAACCATTAAATCTAAAGTTTCCTGTCTCTTTTCCTCTTCTTCCTCTCTTTTAGCTCTCGGATTAGGATCATCATGAGCCCATTTCACTTGTAGTCCTGTCGTTTGAAATCTTTCTGCCCATTCTCTGTCACTCGGTGTGAGTAAAGTTTGATTAGAGACAGCCTCTTTGGCAAATTCTGCATTACACTGTCTTTTGAATTTAACGAACGCACAGTTCTTAGTTTCCACATAATGTAACTTATCAATCTCGCCTAACTCTGAGAAAAGAGATCGTACACGATTTTCGACTTGATTCGATTTCAACGGCCTATTACCTAGAGCTGAAGTAATACCACCGACATAGAGAGTTCTATTGCTTTTTCTAAATGAACCGACACCTGCCATATCATCTCTATAAAACGCAAATTTTTCTCTACCAAAACAGTCTAATACATCTGTCTTAGCTACTAATCTTACCATATCTTCATCCTCCGGAACATGATGCATATACTGGCATTTCTTGCCAAGACAACACATTCCCTTCGCAAAATAGAGACAAAAGAATTGCGTTCCCTGTCTATCACCTAACGTTTTACCAGAATGAACTTTAGGATCTAATCTGAACGGACTTACAAATTTATTTTGACCACCCTGTCCCTGAGACCATTTGTTATACCATATGTTGAAGACTAATCCAGTCTGGGGCGGTATAGATGAGGGCAAATCCGTTTCCTTTACCTGAGCCCTAGCAGACTTTTCCCTCCATGATTTAGACATATTGACCCAGTGCACAGGGAATAGAAGCAGTTAGAAGAGATGTAGCTTGTATTCGTCAATATAAATGTTTCGGTTCAATGAGATGAAATGAGATGTGTTGAAAAAAAAATCTCTCGGGGGCGATTCGAACGCCCGATCTCCAGATAACTTTTTCACATTACAGTCTGGCGCCTTAAACCAACTTGGCTACCGAGAGTTAATAGACTGTTAAGAGGCAATCTAAATGGTTTTAACTAAATTAGCTAGGTATAATAGTGTTGCTACGCATGCGCCCATAGTGATTATTGAGATGTGGTTTAAATGGCTTTTTGGGTCTTCGAATGAATTAACACAACTCTAGATAAATAAACCAGTACTTAAAATATTATTTTGGCCATTCAATTGTTCTCACGATTCACAAGTAACATAATTGTCTGCTGAAAAATTCTATAATAAATCAGAAAATTTTAAGAAAAAAAACTGAAGATAAGTGAGAGCAGATGAATAGATTACTGAAATATAAGAGGTGATCCTTCCGCTTGTTAAACTTTTAATGTCTACTATTATTTAAAATGTCACACTGACATCCGTAAGCGGTGACTCCGAACTGAAAAAATTTTCCACTTTTTCAAGAATATCAATCAAGAGATGAGCTTGTTGGAAAAAAAAAATCAATTGCAGTAGGTAAGATCGATAAATCTATAAAAGCCTGTTTGAAGTTATCAATATCTTCCCGACCCACGAATCACAATGGCCAAGGACGGTAAGGAATCAAAGGAACCTAAGGAAACTAAGGGTGAAGACAATTACGAGGCAAGATTGCCAGCAGTTTTACCATTTGCTAAACCATTGGCATCTAAAAAATTGAATAAGAAACTTTTGAAGACTACGAAGAAAGCATCAAAAGCTAAGAATGTTAAAAGAGGTGTAAAGGAAGTCGTGAAGGCCCTAAGGAAAGGTGAAAAAGGTCTTGTTGTTATCGCAGGTGACATTTCTCCACCAGATGTGATTTCACATTTACCAGTGTTATGTGAAGACCAGTCGGTGCCATATATCTTTGTTCCTTCTAAACAGGATCTAGGATCTGCAGGTGCAACAAAGAGACCAACATCCGTTATTTTCATCGTACCGGGAAGTAATAAGAAACAAGAAGGTAAATCTAAGGAAGAAGAGTACAAGGAATCCTTTAATGAAGTAGTCAAGGAAGTGGAAGCATTATAAGGAGGGAAGGAAAACAGATAAAGAGTTTTCGTTCTTTTAAATACTTTATTCTCTCTATCTCTGTAAAATATAGATAATAAATTAATTGTGTCTTAGTCTTAGCGAAATATCAAGTACGATACAATTCAACCCAACATCAAGATTTAAAGTAGGAACTATAAGAAAACTCTGGAACCTGTGAAGGGCAAGAATACAATCCCTATGGTACCAAGGAAGAGAGTTGCAACTGAAGATCCAGTGCCCAAATCCTACAAGAAGGGTCGTAAGCAGGATGCTTTTGAATCCCAAGATATTTGGAAGAACCTAGATAGAATTAGGACTCAAGATGTGAAAGCGGGGAGTATCATACCAAATAGTCATATATTCCTACCAATTTTCGGCAATCCAACTCATTATGGACCTTGCATTACAGCGCTGCATGAATACGTCGATTCTGATAAGCTACAACTACAAATATGCTATGATTGTGTTATACCGGCATATGTGTTTTTACGTGATTTTAGCTCCATGGATTTTTATCTAGTGGTATCAATTTTATTCGCATTCAAGAATAAAAGATGGATTTCACCTAATAGCTCCCACGATTTCTTTACTATACCCAAAGGCCTCAACATTTCTGGCGTTTTTTACCTACCGTCCAATTGTACCGGCTATGACGCCAACGTCCCTCAACTGAAAGAATCTCAATTTCAGACCCATTACAATTTTAAAGAATACCATATAAGTGCAACGAATCTTTCACAGTTTATACAGAGTCTGTGGGCATTCTCAAGTGGTATTAAATTTGGCAAATCAAGCAAGATAACTTCAAACCATTTCTCGAGGGCTTTGAATCAAATTTATCAAACTATGGACCTAGGCGTCAAAGAAATACCCTTCTTAAATGAAAGTCTTTATAGTCCTGTTAACTTAACCAAAATCAATCTTCCATCAATTGAACAATCTAAGAATAATCTACAAAAGTACGCGGAGGAATTGATCAAATACAATTCCACATTAGAGAAATCACCAGCATCATCAAGATCATCATCATCATTATCGAACAAACGCGAGAAGCAAACAACTCCTACGCATAATATGAATAGGCAAGGTACACCCGGTCGGAACAATAGTAATTTCGCTGCTCCAGTCACTCAAGGCCCAAGGCCTAACTTCATGACACAAGATCAGATCAAACAACACTGTATTGCAACTATCAAGGCATCACAGGAGGTAGTGAAGACAAGATCAGCGTACCAAATTTTGAAGACCTACGTGAAATGTCCAAGACAAGGTTACATCGATAGAGTCTACCAAAATTTAAATGATTTACGCTCCCAAACGAATTGCAATATTGTGGTTCTAAACCTTAACAATTTGCATGAATCTCGCTCCTGGTTCGATTCCTTGAACGTAGCTAAATTCACTGCTTATGCTCAACAACCTCATCCTTCAACAGTTAGAGTGGTCAGTATTGGTGGCATTGGAGAGCACGTTCAAAAGGCCCTGGGTCTTATCTACAGCATCCTCTTGCAGGAATAGATGTATGTGCAACACAATACTACTGCATTGTGTTCATTACAGTTACCACTATTACTATTATCAGATTTACCAATTGGATTGCGTAGATATCCCGACCATCAATATCATTATTATCCTTACTAGGAGAAGATGCGTGAGGCCCTCTGCAGGATAGAATTAAGTGTAGCGTAGTGTGTGTTGACATTAAAATCAGATGGACTGTAATCACTTGAGTTTTGCCCAAAAGGGTTTTAGGTAACGAGGTTTCACTTTACGCTTCTTAAGCGTACGCGATGCTTCTTTTGATGAACGTTTGAAACTTTGCCCAAGTGAAGAGAAAGGACAAGAGTGAAAAAAAAAGGAAACATTAAAATATTGAGTCTCGAATTATTTTCCTGTATCAATTAGCGTTTGCATGTTTAGCAGCAACAATAGCAGTAGTGGAGGTAACAAAGGTAAGAGACGGTCCTTCTTTCTGTGGGGGAGTGCTAGTGGTTTCGGTAATCCCAATAGCCAAACTCCTACAGTGAAGAATTCAAGTACAAATGGTGGGTCTAATAGCAGTACCGGTGGTAGGACTAGGACAAATTCCAGTAGCTCTAGACAGTCTCCTATGAAAAGTACATTGGACAAGAAACCCATGAACAATAGAAATCCTTTTATACCATCTGATACGCCTTCTACCACGACTCGTAGTCGATTGGCTCTAGATCAGCCTGGTACACCAAGAACACCCTCTATGTCAGAGAAACGGAAGGTATCCTCGCCACACGACAGCACCACATCTGCGGGCATCAAGAATAAGAATTCCTCATCTCATTTGAGCTCACACGAAAACAGCAAGGGTTCATCAGCATCTTCTTCACATAGGCATACTTCCTCTTCGTATACTATTTCATCAGACAAAGTGAGGGATTCATCCCATAAACACACAAGTTCAACTCATAAGCAGAAATCATCTGCGTCATCAACTTCATCTACATCGCCAAAGAAGGAGGGTAAAAGAGAAATTTCATCGACGTCATCACATTCATCACAACAAGATGAACCACCTTTAGAATTATTGTCGAGCAGGAAACCTTCCAGAGCAAGAAGACCACCACCCCCGGTTGATCTAACCGTCCTCAGAAACTCTATGAAAAAGGTACCGGAAGGTAGACCATTAAAGGAAACAAAGAATGCATTCCTACCCGAACACGATTTGCAGGAAAAACGTGTTACAGGTTTGGACTATTTGGAAAAGGAAATCCCACCATTAAAACCACAAGAAATAATAAGTGAACAAAAACATCCAGAACAAGTACAAACAGGACTGCAAGAAACTGGTGATGAGTCTAATCCGAAGCACCATAGAAGGCAAAGGTCAGAAGCTGAAAAGTTTGAAGAAGAATTGGATTATTTTATAAAGGAACATAGTGCCGTCCAAGAAAGTCCTTCATCACAAAGGGGGAGATTTGAGGAAGAGGAAGCACCTCGCGAAATTGATATACAGAACTTTCTCAATGCAAATTCGACCTCTCTAGAAGGTTCAACTAAGAACCAAGTTATGGGAAGTCCACTGACAAATGTGGATCCTCTAAAACTTTCAGAAGAGACACAGGTTGCGGAGCTTCCATCCGCATCGCAGCATTCAGGCTTACAGGATACTGCGCCGTCACTACCAGGATTGGCTTCTCCTCCTACTCTAGATCCAATGCCAATCGCAAGGACAGAATCGTTATCAGAGCCGCCGCCACTCCCACCAAAGGAACCATTAGAACCGCTAGGAGCTGTATATTCGTCTCCGCAGCCGACTGCAGCAACGGGAGGAAGGATCCGAGAAATCGCTGAGGCTGAAAAGCGTAAATCTAGCACATCACCCAGTGGTGATGAACACGGGGATAGATTTTCATTTACTAATTCATTAAATGACACATCCGTTAAAAGTATCCAGCAAGTTGCATTAGATGATTCTAGAGGCGCTGCTCCAATTGTGAGTAGCTTATCATACCAAGGTTCTATGGATTTTGCCCCTGGTGAGGATGATACTAATGCACCTATTAGTAACAACGGAAGAATATCACATAAACCTACGAACAGTTTGGATCGACCACCTCTGGTCAATGACCATCGTAACATCGATCATCAAGGTAAGCCAGCTGTTTCTAAGAATCCATTTTTAAATACGACAGCTTTTGATAATGTGGTGCCCATGGATCAACCGGGAATTGCGGATTCTAATGCAATTCCTTCAAGTGAAGTCTTTGATCCACGACCCGCCAGCGAGCCTACTGATACTGAAGAACTACCGCCTCCTAGAAGGAAATTTAGAGTGGTAAACGAGGATCGACCCACTTTTTATATGAACGGCTTCGATGAATCCGTAAATAAAAACGAATTTGATGATACTGCAACCCATTATTCTGCGTATAGCCAGGAAGTTCCATATGACAATCGGTTTTCTATTACTGCTAGCGAAAAGAGTAATACTTTTGTACCAATGAATCTGAACAATCAAAGTTTAGAGAGTCAATCACCTAGCCTTGGCATACGTTCAGGGTTTGTCAGTTTAGATTCTGCCTCAGAAAATGAAGCACCAAAAAGTATCGGTAGTTCCTCTAAAACAAGGGAGAGTGTCATGCCAGTCGCTCCTAATAATCTATCCAACCACCAAAGTATGAGGAGTAATAAAAGCAATAATAGTTCCGTCACTTTTTCATCTGAATCGCCGAGGCCTGATAAATCCGTTAGACTTGTATCTAGTTATGTGGAGGAATTAAGGTTAAAATATTTCAGAACTTCAAATTTCCTACAAGCACCACCTAATTTGCCAGTGACTCTAAAACAGAAGAATAATTTAGTACAACCCAAAAATGTCAAAGTTAAGATTAGAACGAATTCCAAACAGATCGGTATTAAACACGGTAGAGCTAAACAGAAGTTGTTTACTTTAGAGACTACAGATGAAGATATCGATGAAGATGGGACAATGAGGCCATCTAGCAACAAAAATAAAATTAACGTTGACCATACAAGGGAATTTCATAATTTACTTAACAATAAGACAAGTCCAAGCAAAAGAATTTCACAAGGGAACAGTTCTTCCAAGAGTCAAGGCGATGAAGAGCTGGAAGAATTCATGAATGATATTCCTGGTGATGATGCTTACGACAGTGACGATGCCATGGCTCCCCTTAGAGAAAGAAGGGAATCTAACGACGCTGGCGTTACAAGAAGCAGCACGGTTAAAAGTTATTTCACGAAACAGCAAGAAAGGTTACAACAAGTTAATAAGGACTCACAATATGAGAAACTTCCATCAAATATTAATATTGAGGACTATTTAGATAAAACTCCAATGAGTAAAACAGCATCGACTCAAAGTGGCGATTCGGATCTCAACGAACCCTTTTCCTATGGAAGAGGACTCCATGTAGCCAACCCAGACTCAGCATCAGATTGATACATAAACGAAAACTCCTATAACATTTAATTTACAGGTTCACTCACTAGCATACTGTTCAGTGGCGGCTAGTCACTTGTATCCCTATTACCTTTGGTGCTATTATTCGTCCATATGTAGATTACCCGGCCTTTGGTCATTACGCGGTATGATATTTTTTTCAAAATGAGAAAGATCGAACAAGGTGGCAGAAGAATACAAAACAGGCGTAAACAAGAACCATTATATTGGTATCATAAGGCCCATTGAAAGGATCTGGAGACTTTTCTCATTAAGAATTGATGACTGTCGATCCACAACAACCAGCTTATACGCTGGTATTTGATCCTAGCCGCAGCAATGCCAGTTATACAGTAACTGAATTTCAGAAAGCATTAGAGAGAGGATCTGATGAAGATAAGATAGCAACCATGAAGCAAATCTTGGTGACTATGCTGGATGGAAATCCACTGCCTCAATTATTAATGCACATTATTAGATTCGTTATGCCATCAAGAAACAACAAATTGAAGAAGTTACTTTATCTCTACTGGGAAATTGTTCCAAAGTTAGATGAAGAGGGTAAATTAAGACATGAAATGATTCTAGTCTGTAATTCAATCCAACACGATTTACAGCATCCAAATGAGTATGTCAGAGGTAATACTTTGAGATTTTTGACTAAACTTAAAGAAACTGAGCTTTTAGAACAATTGGTCCCATCTGTAATGCCTTGTTTGGAGTATCGCCACTCATATGTGCGCAAGTACGCCATTTTAGCTGTTTTGTCCATTTATCAAGTCAGCGATCATTTGCTGCCGGATGCTAAGGATATCATCAGTTCATTTTTGGCAGTTGAAACTGATCCAATTTGTAAGAGAAATGCGTTCTTGGGTTTAGCCGAATTGGACCGTGAAGCCGCATTGGTATATTTAGAAGAAAATATTGCTGCGATTGAAGGTTTAGATTCTCTATTGCAAACTTCTTTTGTGCAATTCATCAGGAGGGATGCCGTCCAAATGCCATCTCTAAAGCCCCAATATGTGGAATTGTTATTGGACTTACTAGACTCTACTACTTACGACGAGGTCATTTTTGATACTGCATTGGCTCTAGCAGTTTTATCTTCGAATCCTTCAGTTTTAGCAAAGGCTGCTGCCAAATTGATTAATCTAGCTGTTAAAGTGTTTGACAATAATGTGAAGTTAATTGTACTAGACAGGGTAGAAGATATCAATTACAAAAACCCGGGTGCTTTGGAAGATTTAACGTTGGAGATTCTACGTGTTTTGAATGCTGAAGACATGGATGTTCGTTCAAAGGCTTTGAACATCTCTATGAACTTGGTGTCCTCAAGAAATGTAGACAATGTGGTTAAATTATTGAAGAAAGAATTGCAGACCGCCGTTAATGACAGTGATAAGGAAAAAACTATGCAATATAGACAACTTCTGATCAAAACCATTCATACTGTGGCAATCAGATTCGTTGAGGTTGCTGCCAGCGTTGTTTCATTACTGTTAGATTTTATTGGTGATTTGAGTTCTACTGCCGCCAGTGGTGTCATCTCTTTTGTTAAAGAGGTTATCGAAAAATATCCTCATTTGAGAGAGGGTATTTTGTCCAACTTAATTAACATTCTGGATAGAATAAGGTCTGCTAAGGCTTACCGTGGTGCTCTCTGGGTCTTGGGTGAATACGCAGAAAGCTCGTTTGATATTCAAAAATGCTGGAAACACATTCGCTCCAGTGTTGGTGAGTTACCTATTGTTCAATCTGAATTAAGGAACAAAACTCAAAATTCTGAAGAAGAGGAAAGGGAAAAAGAAGCATTAAATCACAAACACGCAGGTCCTATCATCTTACCAGATGGTACTTATGGTACTGAAACTGCATTCGATTTCCCTTCGAGTGCACCAGCTGAAGATCCTGACGCTAGACCTCCAATTCGTCGTTTCATTTTAAACGGTGATTTCTATACCGCTTCCGTTCTTGCTAGTACAATTATCAAACTGGTTTTGAGATTTGAAAAGGTGTCTCAGGAAACCACTATTTTAAATGCTCTGAAGGCTGAAGGATTGCTAATTTTGGTCAGTATAATAAGAGTGGGCCAGAGTTCTTTAGTTGATAAAAAAATCGACGAAGACTCCGTGGAAAGGATCATGTGTGCAATTACAATGCTGCTGGATGAGGCCGATCCAGCAGAAAAGGGTTCTGAAAGAGAGCTTTTAGATTTAGCATACTTAGACGCTACTAGATCCTCTTTTAAATCCCAAGTGGCAATATCCAGACGTAAAAATGCTCAACAATCCACCAAAGATCTTACAAAGACCGCCGAACCTATCGATAAATCCATTATCTTCAGACAATTCACTCAAATTGAGTCTAATGTCTCTCAAAAAGACATGATCGAGGAAGACCTACAGGCGGCTATAAATGGTGATTCTGAGAAACCAAACAAAAATTCGATTACTTCGAAGTTAAAGAAGATCGTTCCTTTAACAGGTTTCTCAGACCCTGTCTATGCTGAGGCCTACATCACCACTCACCAATTTGATGTTGTCCTAGACGTTCTAATGGTGAATCAAACCAAAGAAACTTTAAAGAATTTACATGTTCAATTTGCAACACTAGGTGATTTGAAAGTAATAGATAAGCCACCTAGCACCAACGTGATACCTCATGGGTTTCACAGAATTACTACCACTGTTAAAGTGTCTTCTGCAGACACTGGTGTCATCTTTGGTAACATCATTTACGATGGTGGTCACGGTGAAGATGCTCGTTACGTTATCTTGAATGATGTTCATGTTGACATTATGGATTATATTAAACCTGCCAAGACTGATGATGAAAACTTCCGTACTATGTGGAATGCCTTTGAATGGGAAAACAAGATCTCTGTAAAATCTCAGTTGGATAGCTTGCATGCTTATTTGAGAGAATTGACGAAAGGTACCAATATGGGTGTTCTAACACCACCTGAAGCAATAGGTGAGGAAGACTGCAGATTCTTGAGCTGCAATCTATATGCTAGGTCTTCATTTGGTGAGGATGCATTGGCCAACTTATGTATTGAAAAGAGTCCAACAAGTGGTCAAGTAGTGGGTCACGTTCGTATTCGTTCCAAGGGTCAGGGTTTAGCTCTCTCTCTAGGTGACAGGGTGGCACTAATTGCCAAACAGCATGATAAGGTTCAGTTAACCCATGTTTGATACGTAAATAACTGATTTGATTTTCTGTTTTCTTTTTTTTTTTTATCCAATTTTTCGATTTATACATAATACACTAAGGATTGTAGACATACAAGACGTATGAATTAAAAACATCGTTGTGATCCAAACATCTTAAGAACACTGCATTAATTCAATTTCTTAATTATTACTTTTCGAAAAAAAAAAAAAAAGAAAAAAAACACCTTACAGACACATTTTCTTTTTTGTTTAAATTATTGTATACTAGTGTGCAATAACAGTACAGAGGAGGAGGGGAGAACAACACTATAGATAAAACATTATACTAGTATGCTAGCGTATTCGTCACACAGCTTACCATGCAACAGCTTCGGTAGTCTCTTCAGCCCATTCAGTAGCCTCAGTTTGTCCTTCGGTAACTTCTTCCTTGGTTTCTTCTTCTTCAGCAGCGGCACCAGCGGTCTCTTCAGCGACTTGTTGTTCAATTTCTTCAGGGTTTCTGTAGAAGTACAAGTCTGGCATAACAGACCATGGTTGAGTTCTGTCGACCAAGGCACCTCTTAGTCTCAAAACTTCTCTAGCCAACAAGTACCAGATCAAACCGATAGAGTGCTTACCTCTGTTGTTACATGGGATAGCAACATCAACGTATTCAGATGGCGAGTCCAAATCAGTCAAAGCAATAACTGGAATGTTGACGTAAGAAGCTTCCTTGATAGCTTGAGCATCAGATCTTGGATCAGTGACAATGATCAATCTTGGTTCTTTAAAAGAACGGGTGATGTAGTTAGTGAAAGAACCTGGAGTGAATCTACCAGCAATTGGAGTGGCACCAGTGTGAGCAGAGTACTTCAAGACAGCTCTTTGACCGAAAGTTCTGGAAGAGATGGCAACAACATCTTCTGGGTTTGGAATAGCAGCAATGATTCTAGCAGCCAAAACCAATTTTTCCCAGGTTTTACCAACGTCAACAACGTTAACACCATCTGGTCTGGTCTTGAAAACGTATGGTTCTTGGTGCACCTGAACATTTCTGGCACCTAGATGGGCATTAGCAGCTAGCAACAACTGCGCATCCTCCGTGGTCAAGTCAAAAGTAGCTGGTAGAGACATCTTTACTTTATTGTTGTGCTATTCCTTCTTGAGCTTGTCAACACACCTAAAATTGACCAACTTTTAATTCGGTTTTGAATACAGATAATTGATTACAATCTTCAAACCTTACTACTACCTTCCAGTACCCGATTGCCCACTACCTCTGCTCTGCGACCTTGGTGATGTCCAATTTTTTTTCAATTCCCGGTTTGCGTGGGGTCTACAGAGGTCCTCTAGGCTGAGCCGACACCAACCTTAGGAGGATCTACTGGAAGCTAGAACGATGCTAGAAGGAGATTAGCCGGGAAGCTCTAGAAGGGAGCTCCCCCTGGAGCTGCCTATTCCCCCTGTGGGAAATCTCTGCTGACACGAGCCCCTCCCCAGACACATTCGTGGCGATTTCGGTCGCGCGTCCAAACGCGTTTGAAAAAATTCCAAACCGACGCATTTTTAGAAGAAAATAAAAAAGATAGACACGAAATAAAATGTATGGGTGTAATGGCTAAAAGTCACTCGAAATACTAAACCGATAATGGCAGATTTTGTCAAAATGGTGATAAGAAATAAGAACATATGCATATACATATACATATACACATACACACATGTACACATATATACATACGTACATACATAAATATATATCTACATACTGCTAAGACACTATGGCATCGGCTCGGTCACTCCTATGCTCAAATACAAGGACCCAGTCACTACAGATATTGGTCAAGTAGTCGACATGCTGCTGAGACCATATGTCAAAGGTTGGGTTGAAAACGGGCGAGAAATGGTAGACTGTCATGGTGCTCCTGGACTGCTTACTGCTGGTCCTAACTGACCCTTTTATCTTTCGAACCGTTGTGGAACTGCCCTTTTTGTACCTTCGAAGTGCTAACATGAATGGGAGAAATTATCTTGGCGTGCGGCGCTATCGCTGGAGCGCACGGCTGAACAATAGGGCATCGCAGAGCACATAATGGAACGCAAATCAAGAGCTGCGAAAAGCTGTTGCACTTAGGTCGACAACTGCAGGTAATATAATTTGCTACACAATATTTTTCCCCTAATTCACTGTTTCTCTCTTATTCTGAGCACTCCCAATGCTCATCGCTTCTAATGGAACAGATGACAAAACTAAAAAAGAAGGAACAGGCCTCGTCTGCTCCCCCATTGAAACTGTTGATTACTAAGTTATTGACAAAGGGTAACTAACACCAACGTTCATATACCTTCACCACTGCTTCTGTCACATTATTTGTTCTTCTCCCTATCACATGATGCTATGCCTTAGGGTCACATGATGTTAAAACGGCACCCAAAAAATCGGAATAGGGAACAACAAGCATAAGAGATCGAAATAAAGTACCTAAAGATGAAATTAAAACCATTCCAGATACAACCAAAGTTTTAGAAATAAAGGGATATAAGAGCTAGAGAGGTATTCTCAACTCTTCTACACGGTTAATGTACTCTTCAGTTACATTTAAAAATATATATTTGCGGGTTTGAAGCGGGAAGTTGATGTGTTAATAAGCGCCAAAGGAGGAACAATAATTATGGAAGTTAAGAAATTTCTTTGTCATTTTGCGGGATGGCTTGAAGAAAATCTGCCTACGTTTGATGATGATACAGATAAGAAACTACGAGGAGAACGTGTTATGGAATATACAAAAATATGTTTTCTGTTTACAAGTGCTGTAATACTGGTGCTGTTGCCGCTATGGAATACGTTGAGTTCAAGCGGGGGATTTTTCCGTGTGACACACTTTTTTAAGCGTAAGGTTTTCAAGGATCGTTTGAGACTTCATTCTTGGCGAATATGGCATAATACTGCTTTGCAACAGTTAGTGTTTTGGTCGGCTGTGGTGGGAGGTTGTACGTTTTCAGGTGCTGGTAGAGATTTGATTCAGATTACAAAGAGGATGGGTAGATTGCCTGTGGCACTGATGCCACCGCTGCTTTTCCTCACGTTGAGGCCCTCGCCATTGCCGGAAACATTGTATTTGGGTCTGCTGCCGATTCACAAATGGATGTCGAGGGTTGTTGTATTAGAATCTCTATTACACACGATTTTTTACCTGTGGTTTATGTGTTCTAGAGGTAAACTAATGAAAGTTTTCAAACCTGCTAATTTTTATGGGGTTGTTGCAATGCTGCTGTTTGGGCTCATTGCCGTTACGTCGTTGAGTGAAGTGAGAAGACGGAATTTTCAACTTTTTTATTACGTTCATTATGTGAGTACGTGGGGGACAGTGGTTCTACTTCATTTTCATGCAAGACCTTCGATTCCATTCTACACTACATTGAATGTTGCCATTTTGTTATGGCAAATTATCTATCGTATTTCTCGTACTCATGTTACTACTATAACAGCCGTTCCCATTTCCCCTTCCTTAACATTGATAGAATTTCCCAAGGATGATTTAAAGTCGAAACCAGTCTTACCATCAGGACATGTACGTATAAGTCGTCAGCATCGTGATTGGTTGAAATGGATTTTCCACCAGTTAGTGCCTTTGCAGCATCCTTATACAATGGCAAGTTTACCAACAGATGAAACTGTTAAACTTATAGTGAGAAACGGTCATTTTCCACTAGTTTCTAATAGTAGATACAGGGTCACTGGTGCATTTGAACCCAAATTGAACTTCATTTCAAAGGTTAGCTTGGGCCAAAGTTTAGGAACTACAGATGCTTCGGGCAATATCAACTCAGCATCACTTCTAAACTCCCCTTTGACTTATGCGGTTCATGCTCGTAGAGCTATTATCTGTGTTGGTGGGTCTGCCATCTCATTTGCATTACCATTATTGAGAGTCTTAAATTTTAACGGCGTTACTGTTAAACTAATCTGGGTTTCTAGGGATTACAGAGATTTGAAAATTTTGAACCACTTTAAACACAATTTTGAAGGTATGGAGATTTATGTTTCTGGCACTACTGGTACTGATCAAGACATTCAAATTGACTACGTAGATAATTATTCCAGTTCCGATTATGATTCCGAGGTTGCCTCTAATGGGTCAAGTATAGGCGAAGATGTCCACGATTACAGTGAAAGATCTCCATTGATTGGGGACACTTCTCGTACCAACGGTGTAAGTTTAAAGAGTCCGAGCTCCAGAAGTGATGGTGTTGGTAAGGCAAGGAATTATTTATCCACTAATGATAGCACTGCATCTGCCACAATAGCTACCCATTCTGTTGGGAAGATAGACCCTAACGATGAGATTGATTTTACTCAGATGTTTTCATTAAGAAATACTAAATCTAAATTAAGCAACCGTATTGATTTGCAAAGTTCAAAGGCTAATTCTCCAATACCAAATCCAGTGTCGGATCATGAACTATTCAGAAAACCTTCCTTGATTGAAGCGCCGGTGGACGTTGAGGGTGGGGGAACTGACCAGGAATCTCGCCTTGTTTCTAAGAATGATAGAGTTCTAAAGATCCCGTCGGGTATTAAAGTTTTTTTCGGAAGGCCTAGTCTTGGTGAAAAGGATTATTCATGGTGTATGGAGAAGGAATGTGCCTATGATGAACAAACTGGTTGTGAAATTTATAACAGTGACGATATCGATACTCATGATCTTTCAGATGTGGTTGTAATGGCAGCAGGTCCTGTGGGTCTTGTAGAAAGCACAAGACGGTTTGCAACTGATTTCGGTCTCAATTTCCACGCAGAGTGCTTCGCAGTTTGAATTAATTGTATTTTATTTGGTTTGATCTTCCTTTATATTACCCTATCGGATTGTTTGCATGTAGATATTCCTCCGACCCAAACAGTAAGTATTCACCTGAACAAATATGTAAAATGTTATATATTCGTTAATTTTGCTTTTTTTTTTTATATAGCTTTTGAGAGGGATACTTCCTGTTAGCGCCCTGCCTCATGTAACCAATTGTCTGCGTATTGCATACAGGGGGTCAGATCTTCTTTTAAGTCTCGTGGGTAGGTAACATGGCAATTAAGTCCCCCATCAGTGGAAAGTACGGAGCAAAAGAAATTTGCAGAAATTCCTTGAGGTTGATTGAAGAAAGCATCTATCACTTTAAATGGACCTTCTAAATCGTTGAAGGATTGAAAACCCAAATTTGACACTTCAAAAGTGTCTGCAGGTTTGCTAGCAGCTATTCTCGCCTCTAGAAATTTCTGGATATCAATGACATTTAGCGAACTGCATTCACCTATAGCGCTATAAATACCATCTTGAGACCTTTGCTTGATAGTACTTTGAAATTCCCCTGCCAGTTCCCATAATGATTTGGTGTCATTAATGTATGGATTTAGATTTGCTGCTGCAACGAAGTTACCTAATTGTTGAGTATAATCATCATTCTGTAGGAATTTATTGCATGCCAATCTCGTATTGATCGGTACACATATGCTTAACTTACTACCACTGTATCTAGATGGATCGGTTCGATTCGTTAAGCTTTTGGTAAAGAGCGCCGTTATCAAAGAATTTAAAGACACCTTGTGCTTCTTGCATAAAAGTAGGACTTTTTGTAATTCTTGGGAGTTCAAATGTACGTTCCACTGTAAATTATCATTCCTCACTTGATATAAATTGTCACCAGAATCCAAGCGTTTTTGGAAAATCCCTTGTGGAAATGAATAATTGTTAAATTTAAACTGTTCAGCACTCGGTTCTACGGATTCCGCAGTAAGTGGATTCCATTTTAAATACTGACCTAAAAGGAAGTTTGACACCTTCGTCTTCCAGTTAATTGGCCAATCTTCGTAAGCATGATGATCGTTTGCAAAACTCTGATATCTATCCGGAACATAAACGGTAGTAATATTATTTTCAATAGCATTTGTTGACTCTTGTAAATTCTTTAAAAATTCCTTCCAAATGATAACACCAGATATACCATCAAATAATATATGACTCATCAAAAGAACTAGGGTCCTCTTGTGCGGTATAATTAGAATCTTCCAAAGTGGTTCCTCAGTGTGATAGGGAAAGGCATAGCTTTGAAATATGTAATTAACATTATTCTCGTCAAGTCCCATCCAATCTACAAATTCCACAACATCGTCGAATTCAATACTCCGATCTAAAATTTTCAGATATGGTTTATTATCCTTTTTATCAATTGCAACATTAGAACGTAATTGAACAAATTTATCAATTGTTCTTTTTATAGCATGTTGTAATTGAGTCTTAGTTGGCAATTGATTCAATTTAATGCCTACGTAAAAGCATGAATGTAGGTTAAGTACACTTCTAAGGTAAAAATATCTTTCGAGGGCTGACAATTTCCTAAGTCCCATTTCCTTGTAACCCTTTTCGTTAACTTGAGATTCGACGTTTGTTTGTTACTGTTAAACTTTGGCAGAAGATATTTAAACATTTGTATACACACACGCAATCGTACAATCATCGCGAGCATTTCCTACAATACAACTATAATTATTACATACTCAATAAGTCATTGAGATTATTGGTCTACTTTGATATCGTTTAATCCCAAGTCTTCATTTTGTTGTTGAGTTCTTTCGAAATCTGCAATAGTCATATTTGGATCCTCATCTGGTGCGTAGACATTTTGAATATAGGAGCCAGCTAGAGGATCTTCCATGACAACGGTAAAGTTCCTCTTCCCTGACAAAGCTTCCTTCAAATTTCCAAAGAATCCTTGCCAACGCTGTCTGGTAGTCTCATCCATAGAATCAGAGGTCTGTGAATAGACACGAGTTTCCAGTTCTTCATAAACCTGTTGCAATAAACCTTCTAATGTAGTAAATCTACCACCGAGAGTACCTTCCTGGATTTCAACGTGTAATTCAGGGACGCTCAAAGTGCAGGTTTCTGATTTTAAAATATCACGAGTTAAATCTGCAGGATCATCGCAGTACAACACTGTCTTTCTACCTTTATCTGGGATAGCACCTCCAGTTTTAACTTCATTAGATCTATAACCGCAGTTCTCGCACACTGTCGATATGATAATGACTTCTTTGAAATGTGGGATGTTAACTGGCTTCATGTGAGTCTCACATTCACGAAGACAAGATGGACACGATGCTCTGAAAGTTTGAACTTCACTGTTGAAATTCTCGATTTCAGTCGCATCCGATAAGAATCCAGAAGCCGATGAACCAACTTTAACAGCTTGGGATGGATTCCTCTCGCGGTTAGAAAGTTGGGACATTTTTTCCTGGCGGCGTATTTCCAATTGATCTCTGGTAATAATACCAACTAAAACGTTCTGATCATCGGTTCTGAAATAATCACTGTGAGACCATTTGTGTAGTGGTTCACCGGGTCTATATTCGATCCATGAGTTACCAGCTGGATCATCCAATGTGAATGTTAGTGGCAAGGTACCTGGTTTACATTCAATGAAACTTCTGACCTTTTCAATCACTTCTTGAATTTTGTCGTGTAAAGTCTGATCAATCGATTTTCTAGCTTCTTGATCGGCCTCCAAATCACCAATCATCTCTGACAATAGACCCTCTACTGTAGTCAATTGACCTCTCTTAGCAGGAATTTCAATGTCTAACTCAACGAATTTACATGTTGCAGTTTCGGATTTAATAACTTGTCTGTTGAAATCAGACTGGTTCTCTACTTTCAACATATATTTAGCTCCCTTTTCTTGGATTTGAGATGCTGGTTGGATTTCAGAGTTCTTGAATCCACAATCAGGACATTCGAATGACATGATGATAATTTCTCTGAAGAATGGGATTGATGTTAATAATAATCTGGTGGTACCATCGGCATGACAGTTCATACATAGGGATTCAATTTCCTGTACTGGATGGCCCATAGCATCAGCTACACCGGTATTTTTAACCTCAACCTGCTGCTGTGCTGGAGATTCATCGACTTTGATTTCTTCGACAGTATCACCAACTGGCTTAAATAGGTTTTCTTGTTGACCTGACATATTGAATTTTTGTGGGAAAAGGGGGATATAAAAAGATAAAGCGGTCAATTAAACTTAAATTATGCTCACGATTTGAAATAGAAACCCCTGATATATGCTATAATTCCACCTTTCAAAATGTGTGTTCAACATATGAATCTAGTATACTCTGGAAAAAATATGAGATGAGCTTCATGAAAACTTTTTTAGGGCACAGTGATTAGGGCACATGTTAGCATTAGGGTTTGTGTCAATATTAGGGTACATGGTTATTAATTAGGGTTTTTAGGGTTTCCACAGGTGTTTGATAGTTAATATACCCAACTAATGGATCCTGTATGTCCTTACTTATCCATTCCTTTCATTTTAAATTTATCCAGCCTTGAAGACTGTCCTAAGGCTATAGCGGCTTGGAATTCGGAACGATGCAGAGTTGGTACAAATTGTGTGGAATAGCCGTTTTAGAAAGGAGTTTTTTGTTGTTTCTAAGTACTGGGATGTTATCCTAGCGTATGAATGAATGCAAGTTGACCTTCAGCGACCATCTATTGATTCAAATTGGCACATCTGCTCGAACTCAACTAGTACATGATCAGATTTTTCTAGATCTTGTTATTTAGGCATGACCTACCAATAATTGTCGTAGAACCAGGACTTACTTGACAAACCTAGCCTGTAAAATTCACTGATGATAGTAAAATATTCGCATCTAAAAATGGTTTGTTCTGTTTAATGGGCTCCTTTTTTTTTGTTTTAGGGTTTATAGTTTAAGAGTTGGGCTTGGAATTTTTCACTTTTGAAAAATTAAAAAAAAATTGCAATGTAACTTCAATCATCTCATCTTATCTCGAGCTAAGTAAGGAATCCGAATAAGGCTTGTTATCTGTTCATATTTGAACATTTGTGTACTTTAAATTTAATAGCATAATGCCTAGAGACCCTTTGATTGGTATTGTCGGTAAACCTTCATCTGGTAAATCTACAACTTTAAACTCGTTAACAGATGCAAGTGCGTCAATTGGTTCGTTTCCTTTCACTACGATTGACCCTAACAGAGCTACTGGTTATGTTCAAATAGATTGTGCTTGTTCTAGATTTGGTAAAGAATCGTTCTGTAAACCAAATTACGGTTGGTGTGCCAATGGTAAAAGACATGTTCCTATAATGTTGCTGGACGTTGCAGGTTTAGTTCCAGGTGCACATATCGGTAGAGGCTTAGGTAACAAATTTTTGGATGATCTGAGACAGGCAGATGCATTGATTCATGTCGTTGATGTTAGTGGTACAACGGATGCAGAAGGTAAGAACACAAGAGGTTATGATCCATTAAACGATATTGAATGGTTACAAGACGAAATTAGACTATGGATTGAAGGTAATTTAAAGAAAAGATGGGGGTCCATTGTTAGAAAACATACTGCAACGAAGTCTAATGTCGTTGACACCTTACAAGCACAATTTGGTGGTTACGGTTCTCAATTTCATATGATTCAGAGAGCATTGGATCGGATAGAAGGTTTACCACCACTGGAACAATGGAATGAGGATTGGATTACCAGGGTCGTTAAATCATTTATGATGGAAAAATTCCCAACTGTGTTAGCATTAAACAAAATTGATCATCCTGATGCCGATAAAAATGTTTCGAAAATCATGTTAAAATATCCAAATACAAAATCTGTTCTGTGTAGTGCAGTAACGGAAATTTTCTTAAGAAAATTAGACAAACAAGGCTTTGTTAGTTATGAAGAAGGTACCGAATTCGTTGATACCTGCGAGGACGACCCTGAGCACTTAAAACCATTAGATGATAAAATTTTAAGTAGGATCGAGGGTATTCGTGATTTGGTTCTTTACAGATTCGGGTCAACGGGTGTCGTACAAGTGTTGCAAGCTGCGACTGATCTGTTGAGCCTAATACCGGTCTATGCAGTTAGAAATATTCAGACTTTCCAAGGTGGTAATGGTCAGAACGTATTTAGAGACTGTTTTCTGGTCAAAAGAGGTACCCCTGTCGGTAAAGTTACAAGATATATTATGGGTACTGAAGTTACTATTGCAGCAATTGAGACCGTTGGGGGTATTAGAGTCAGTGAAGATGCACCGGTTGAACCTGGAAAAAATGACATTTTAAGCTTTAAGATTGCACCAAAATCAAAGGACACGTAGGTTTTATAGAATTAATAAATAGACAATAACAAAAAATAATAAGAGTAGTTGTAGTAATAGAAAAATCAATTATCAAATCAAAGCTCATTCGAACCTTTCATCGGCATATCTATTCATGTTCATACCTTTATAAACTATAACTATTCGACAAAAAAAAAATAAACATTTATTTATACTATTTCGTAACAACGTCAAAAGCAATGCCGTTTCTTTCTATTTTACTAAAATACTGGAAAACAATAATTATGCCTCTAACACCTCTTTATCTCTCTTCCCTCAAGAAGCTTATTGCTTAGCGTTAGTAGCAGCAGTCAATTGAGCTTGAGCAACCAAAGAAGATGGAGCATCCATGGTTTCAAGCATGACTTCGATCATTCTGATTCTAGAGTTTTCAGCAAACTTGGAGTCTTGAGTCAACTTGTTCCATTCACCAACAGTAGAAACCTTGTGAGTTTCGTAGTCCTTGGCACCGAAAGCGTGCAACAATTCCAAGTTGTTCCATGGTTGAATACCGTTGTAGTCAGCCTTTTCACCGTGGATCAATCTTTCAATGGTGTAACCATCGTTGTTCAAAACAAACAAGTATGGTTTTAGACCCCATTTGACCATGGTAGAGATTTCTTGGACAGTCAATTGCAAGGAACCGTCACCAATGAACAAAACGACTCTCTTCTTTGGATCGATTTCCTCAGCAGCGAAAGCAGCACCTAGAGTAGAACCAGTGGTGTAACCGATAGAACCCCATAAGACTTGAGAGATACCATAGGTGTGGTTAGGGAAGTGAGATTGGTTGATACCGAAAGCAGCAGTACCAGTTTCAGTGATAACAACATCACCCTCTCTCAAGAACTTACCAACTTGCCTCCATAGCCATTCTTGCTTCAATGGAGTACCATCAGCAGCTTCAGCGTTTGGAGATGGTGGAGCTGGAACTGGACCTGGCTTGTAGTTCTTGACTGCTTCAGGAACAACTTGCAACAACTTTCTCAAAACGAATTTCATTTGAACACCTGGGAAAGTGGCATTTCTGATCTTGATGTGATCAGAGTGGAATTCAACAACGTTCTTGGTCTTGTAGGAGTAAGAGAAAGAACCAGTGTTAAAGTCAGACAATAGAGCACCGACGGATAGAACCAAGTCAGCAGATTCAACAGCCTCCTTAACATTTGGGTTAGACAAGGAACCGACGTAGACACCACCGAATCTTGGGTTTTGTTCGTCGATAGAGCCCTTACCCATAGGAGTGACGAAAGCTGGGAATTGAGTCAAGTCGATTAACTTCTTGGTTTCACCCTTGACATCGTGTCTGGAACAGCAGGCGTCAGCCAAGATAACTGGGTTCTTAGCAGCCTTGATCAAGTCCAAAACATTGTCAACGACTTCGGCTTCAGCTTCAGGGTCGTTTTCCTTTAAAGATAGATCAATTGGAGTCTTCAACAACGAAGATGGAACCTTTTGGTTAACCAAGTTAGCTGGTAGACCCAAGTAGACTGGTCTTTGGTTGACATAGGCAACTCTGATGCAACGGTCGATCTCAGCTGGAGCAGCACTGATGTCAGTCAACATAGTAGTGGTTTCAGAAATGTTGGCAGACATTCTGTGGAAGACAGTGAAGTCACCGTTACCCAAGGTGTGGTGCAACAACAATTGCTTGGCTTGGGAAGAAACAGATGGAACACCAACAATGTGCAAAACACCAACGTGTTCAGCGTAAGAACCTGCAATACCATTCAAAGCAGACAATTCACCAACACCGAAGGTGGTAACTAGAGCAGCTAGACCCTTAACTCTAGCGTAACCATCTGCAGCATAGGATGCGTTCAATTCGTTAGCATTACCAGCCCATCTTAGACCTTGAACTTCGTAAACCTTGTCCAATAGGGACAAGTTGAAGTCACCTGGAACACCAAAAATGGTGTTGGTGTCGACCTGCTTTAATCTTTCGAATAAGTAACGACCTAGAGTGATTTCAGACATGTTGTAGTTTCTTTGTTTGTATTGGGTTTATTATCTATTGCTTTTGGAATTAGCAATCGATGTTGGTTTATTCTGAATGAAAATAAACTTAACCTTTAAATATGAAGGTTGAGGAATCCAACTACAAATCCCCTTACCAAGTTTCTGATCCTTTTTATAATAATAATCCTCCCTTTAGAATGCCATCAGTACCCGTATTCCACTTTTTTCTCTCTAAACGAAATTGTTCTATTGTTCTCTCCTGTAAAACCGCAGCACAGCAAAAGTGGTACTACTGCTACCAAAGGGACAACCAACCACCAAAACCACCACCTAATCGCTCAGCTCAGGTGCAACTACAATTAATGCATACACGACTGACACATCCAGTAATCTCGCTTTTTCGAATATTCAAAATTCAATTTTAACTCAAAAGAAAAAAAATCTTGCATAACTTGAATGTAGCTCATTTCATTTCATCTCATCAGCTTATGTTAGAATTCGCATCAAGATACCATTGGTTCCCCCAGTATCCGCTAAATGCATATGCGATTAGAGGAAAAGTGGAAGCTTGTGGCTGAACAATTAGTGGAATCCCGATTCAAGGATCTGGGTTCGCGCAGACAACTGGGGGATTCCGCTAATTGCATATGCATTTAGTGGCAAGGTGTGGGGGGAAATAGGGACTTTCTTTGAATAGAGGAAGTTGAAAAGGGCAAAAAAAATAAAACAGGAAGCGCAGAAAAACTTTCGAAGAATTTCGTTTCTTTTTTTTTCGGAGTTTACATGCCGACGAATTGTTTTCGGAGTTTCTCATTTGATCCCTCTCGTTTTAGCCCTCATCCTTTCGATTCTGGCTTTCAATTGGGATGTCACCTCGGCGGCACGCTTCCAGCTCTCTTCATTGATTGCGTCGCTTGATGAGCTGCTAGTAGTGCTTGTGGTGGTGATGTTTGGGTTGACGGCTGATCCGGTTATACCAGATTGACTACTCGATAGCTGTAGTGAGTCTACACGACGTGGTAGATCGTCGCTAGATTCACTTGGGGATCTCAGATGTTTTGGTCTGTTTGAAGTATTTCCGTTTGTATCTCTATCTCTGTCTGTATTTGTGGCTGCACTTGTGGGGTCGATTGAGGAAGACGAGATTGACCTTACACCAAGGTTTGTAGATATGGCAGATGCAGGTTCGGACAACGAAATTTGACGCTGTTGTTGGAGATGTGATTCCCTAAGGTCTAGTTCTAGTTGAGCAATACGATCTTGTAATTTGGTGAGTTGTAAATCTTTTGATCTGAGCTGTAGTCCGCGTTCGTGTAAATCAGTCTGCAACATCTTCAACTGGTCCCTGAGAGATTCGTTTTCGTTGACCAAATTTGTTTGGGAGTTTGAGAGTTTGTTTACTTGGGACAGTAATTGGTGGCGTTCTTGAATCCATTCAGATTTATCTCTTTGTAATTTATTTAATTCTGTGTTGACTTGGGGAGAAGCAGTAGTGGTGGTAGTCGTTGTTGCTGCAGGTTGTAAAGAACCGGAATCAATACCATTCTGTTGTTGCTGTGGCGGTGGGGTACCCAGGGTTCTGGAAGTAAGCAGTACTCTTGATTTGGGTACATTTGGTGAATTTGATTTTTTCAATGGTGAAGAGGGACCTCTTTTCGAGGGGATGGTTGAGGTTTCAGTGGTTGGCGGTGCAGCCTGTTGCGGTACGCTTGGAGTATTTGGGGTGGCTTGTGGCGATTCGAACTCGGGCAATTTGTCGAAATGCTCTTGAATCTTTTGTGTTTTCAAATTATCGAGTTTCTCCAGTGCGAAATGTAACTCTTTTCTACCTAAAATTTTAAGTAGAACTGCAAAACATTCGAAGCCACATTCCCTGATGGCGGGCTGAGTATCGTTGACAATCTTGGTTACGGTTGGACAAATCTCATCGGGCAGGTACTTTTGCAAAATCTTCTTTGAGCCGTTATTAGAGGCCAACTTGGATAGGTTGAAGACGAAGAGCAGCGTAGTCTCCTGTCTAATCTGCGGCGTCTTGTGTCTCATGAAATTTAGTATGTCTTGCAGCATATCTTCATTGTGACCGCTGGGAGACAACGGATACTGCTGCTGACATAAGGACTGCAATGCGTTTCTAACGGTTTCAACGACTGTAGTCTTGCGTTCCTTTGTTCTCTCCAGCAGCGGTGTAAAAGATAGCCCAACGTAGTTCTTGTTCAAGTGCGTCGAGCTAATCTTTCGGCAGATCTCGCTTATACACTGAGCCGCCGACGATACCGCCTGGACGTTACTGTCCTTACCAATCACGTGGCCTAACGTAGAAAAAAGCTCTGCGTAATCCTGTGAGTGGACTTTTAGCTTTTTCAATGGGACCAAGACACCATCGTGAAGCTCCTGCAACGATTCCACTCTCTCCTTCCACTTGCTCGACGAGACTCTTGCGTAAAAATTCTCTGGCAGTTTATCAAGAATTGTCTGTTCTGGTAAAAGGTCGAGCGGATTCATGGGAATAGAGGCCTGCGACGATTGCTGCGGCAAATTCGATGGTGTCCCTGTTTGATTCTGCGGCTGCTGTTGTTGGTGTTGTTGTTGTTGTTGTCCACCTTCCATTACCGTATCACCGTCCTGGTCTTTCAATTGATTCTGCCATGCAAACAGCCGCGAAGTCGGTCTGCTATCTTGGCCAGACCCGGAATCCACTTGGGCAAACAGTTTGTCCAATTCTTTCTGGTGGATCGGCTTCAGCTGATCCAGCAACAGCTCCTGCAGAAACGCCTTGTTCTTGCCAGTACACTTGTAAATATCCACAATCAACCCCAAGGTCTCGGATCTAACGCCCTTATCGGCATGACCCGCCAACTTCACCAATGGAGACAGCAGCTGCGGTAGCAGCTGCTGAAGATTACAATTGACCAATCCAAATGAGCTAATCAAATCTCGAAGCGTGTGAACCGCGTTCGCCACTAACCTGGGCATTTTTTTCTCGCAAAACGGCAGAACTATGTCAACGCACCGCATGATAGACTCGTCAAGCGAACACAGTAGTAGAATACACTCACCGGCTTTTTCTCTTGTCGTTGCCCTAGACGAAGACAATCCCTTCTCCGCCAACGCTCCTATCCACGTCTCAAACACACTCTTCATATCAACGCCTCGACCAGGCACTTCCACCTCTTTCAGGAACGTCTCTAAACTCATAACCATCTGCTCCTGGGCAACCACATTCGAATCCATCAGGTACTTGCCGAAAACTTCAGGCTTTTTCCAGTACACCTCTCCCCTGCCGCCTTCAAAATTCCGACCCAGTTCTTGGTACGCATCTAGTCTCGCCTTCCATAACTTGTGATCCAGTCTCTGTTCTAATGGTAGACGCCTGAAGTCCTCCTCGCTCATCCTGTTTGGTTTCCTTTACTACTTTTCTTGCAGTCTTATCTGTCTGCACTACGCTCTTGTAAACAACTTTTTTTGGTCCTACTACTAACCGCCACAATCAAATTTCATGTCTCTCTGTACGACACTCTCATATAACATAACATAATATAACATAGTATTATTTCAATGAATATAAACTAAAACTAGGTCTTCTACGAAAGTTAATGGAGGGTTTGTAGCTGACAAATGAATCTTGACTGTTTCGTACAGTCTTGTCATTGTCAGCGCATAATACATCCTCCTCCTTGCGTCTGTTGCATTTGGAGAGATTTGCCGCTGTGTATCTTACTTTTGTGCTAGTTGTTAGTAGTTGACTAGAGGCTCGGCGGCCCGCGCTGCTTAGAAGCCATGTCTTGAAAGGTTTTGGGAACTTCGCTAGTTGTCTTCTCTTTTTTTTTCGTTGTTCTTTGTCAATGGCCTTCCATTGCTAAGATGGTCTTCGTTTCTCTGAAAGAACCATGCGTCTCCAAGGAAGGCTACTGCCCAGAAGACTGGGCTCGGCACTCCTTGCTAGTCTACGGAGTTGTATATATCCTGCAATTCGTTAGATATCCTCTTCCAGAACCGTCTTACGAAATCAATGAAAACTACAGGTGCCTTATTCTTTACAAGATCGTTTAACCACCCTTGGAACAGAAATTCTCTAGAATCGGGAATTCAAGGAGTGTGTCCATTGACTAAATCTTCTCTGTATAGAACTGGTAACTTGTGCTGTTACTAATATAATAGTAGAGGAAACTACGAGACAAGGAAGAGAAAGGACAGCATGGATGGGAGAACCGTAAAGCTTTGTACTGCTGAGAATGTTACATAATCGACTGACACCGGTCATCGTTTACATGGCCGTTGGCTATACAGAAGTTCTATGTTAACGACCATCGAGGTTCGAACCCACGCTCCGAGAAAGTATTTTGTCGCAGTAGGATTTCAGAGATAGATAGCTCATGTTGAGTATAAGGTTATACTGCTGATACTCTTTGACCTACTAGAATTATTAGAAAGGGAGCTAAAGCAATAGACTGTCTGTTTATCGGCTACAAACCCTTCTATCAGCTCTTATATACTACTTGCAGCTGTAGCCAGTGTTGATAACAACGGCCCACTACATGCAATATTTCACTAGCATATGTATCGCAACAAGTATATCATTTTGGAGCTAAACGTAAGATGTACAAGAAACTAACCCTCGGCGGCTAAATCCCTTTACTACACCCATTAGTCAGCCTGGCGGCATTCTAGTTCTCATTCTAGTTCTAAAGGTGTTCTCTAAGCGACTGACTCTCTTCGTCAGCAATCTTTTACACCGGCCAGCCTCGCTTAGTAAAAAACGACGACGAGGCCGAAGGGTGGACTATAAAAGGGGAGGGTGTATTCAACTTCTCTTCTCCTTCGACCTCAGATTTGAACGTCTAAGACTCTATCAAACCAAGGAATAATACTAATACTAATAATAATATAAACAAAAATGGGTGTTGCTGAAATTGCTAGTGCTGCTGACTTCGACAAGGTCGTTTCTGTCGAAAAACTAGTCGTTGTCGACTTCTTCGCTACATGGTGTGGTCCATGTAAGATGATCTCCCCTATGGTGGAGAAATTCTCCAATGAGTACACACAGGCTGACTTCTACAAGGTAGACGTTGACCAGGTCCCTGAAGTCGCTCAGAAGAACGAGGTCTCTTCTATGCCAACCTTCATCCTGTTCAAGAGCGGCAAGCAGGTCGCTAAGGTCGTGGGTGCCAACCCAGCAGGTGTCAAACAGGCAATTGCCTCTAACGTGTAAGCTAGGTATATTATTTTTTTATGTATATGTGTAGCCTAGGACGTATAAAAGATTGATCATTGAATGAGTGTTGAGTTTAGCGGGAGCGAGCTGCTGAACTTTAGGTTTTGCGTGCCAAGCGATACCAAAGCCTGCAGCTGCCATGGCTGGTAGGTCGTTGCCGCCGTCGCCGACCATAAGTGAGTCGCTAGGATCGATCTTGTAGCGCTCACATAGCAGCTGCAAGGTTTGAGCCTTGCAGCTGCCGTCGACGACAGGACCGACGGTAGTACCCGTAAGCCTGCCGTTCTGAGTTTCCAGGTTGTTTGCTCTTGCGTAGTCAAGGTCAAGAGTCTGCTTGATGTATTCGGCGAATGGAGTGAAGCCGCCGCTGAGAACTGCAAGTTTGACGCCGTGGGCTTTCAGATATTTACATAGCTCTTGCACACCCTTGGTGATCTGCAATCTTGGTTTGATGGCTTCGTAGAGCGGGTCTATTTCGAGGCCTTTTAGAAGCGAGACTCTTTCCTGGAGGGACTGGGCAAAGTCCAGTTCGCCGTTCATGGCACGATTGGTGATGTGAGCAACCTGCGGTTCTACGTTGGCATAGGAGGCAATCATCTCGATCACCTCCTGGTAGATCAGTGTTGAGTCCATGTCGAAAACGACCAGCTTCTTTTGCCTGTGGGAATCGTTGTTTTGCAGAATGATGTCGAGTTGGCTCGAAGAATCGATGAGCGGCTGCAGTGCATTCTTAAGCTGAAGCCAGTTGGAGTCGAGGTTGAAGACAATGTCGACGACGTGTGCTGCCAGTCTCTTGGTTGAAAGTTCTACCTTCGAGAGAAGTGACTCCAGTTTCTGGTTCAGACTGGCAACTTGGGAATCAGTCAATTGGTCGGTGTGGGAGATGTAGGTGACGACAAATGGCGACATGCTGGCAAATTGCTCTGTGTGTGTGTATTATGTGTGTGTTTGTAAGTATTCATGGTTCTGATAGAGTACGTTGACAAAGTACGTTACAATTTTTCAATATTATTGTACAACTACTGCACGTGAAATCTGTAGTATTGGCATTCTGTTTATTCATGGATGGGTTCCAGCAGCTTCAGGTTTGCCAATTGGTCTCATAGTTATATTTCTTGTGTTTTGCTTGTGTCCAAAGCATCATCTCATCACCCAGTTGAAGTTTACTATTACAACTTGCTAGTTGTTCAAAGACCGAAGGTCAACAACTAAACGATAAATATACCAAGATTAGCACATTTTAGCAACTCTTGTTCCCACAACAAGCCTAGTTGTGGTGAGATAAGGAAGCAGATCAAAAGAGAAGAGAACATGTCGCACTATCAGAATCCCATAGGTAGTTCGGGGTTTTACCAGCCATCGACTCAGTTTGCCTTTCCTCAGGGATCGATGTCGTTTCAGGGCACTTCAACAACGGGAGCAAGTGGGACGGATTCACTTGGGATCAGTCCTGATCCACTGCCATCTGGGATACTAAATGCATTGTCGACAAGAGGGTATGCACACGAGGCACCGTTACTGGAAGAGATTGGCATTAATTTTGACCATATCATTGCCAAGACCAGGATTGTATGTAATCCTGTGAGTTCAAAGAACGTCTTGTCAGAAGAGATCTTGGGAGATTCAGATCTGGCAGGCCCGCTACTTTTCTTTTTGCTGTTTGGACTGTTTTTACTGCTAGCTGGCAAAGTTCATTTTGGTTACATCTATGGTGTTGCTCTGTTTGGCACAGTTTCGCTGCACAATTTATCCAGGTTTATGGGCAATAACGAGTCTGGCTCACCGGCCAGATTACAGTTCTTCAATACAGCATCTGTTTTAGGGTATTGCTTCCTACCGCTATGCTTCCTGTCGTTGATTGGTGTATTTTCGAGTTTGGACAACACCCTGGGATATGCACTTGGATCGATATTCGTGATTTGGAGTACTTGGTCGTCATCAGCATTTTTAAATTCTCTTTTGCAACTTCACGATGCCAGAGCTTTGATTGCCTATCCCTTGCTTATTTTTTACACAGTATTTGCCCTAATGGCTATATTCGTATAACTCTTCTTTAAGCACATATAGAACTTATCTCAACACAAATCAACTCTATAAACAGCTATTTGATTGGAAAAGCATACCAAGTAAAGGCCATGTTCCTTCGAAGATGTTTGCTCCAACGCCGATGTGTCTCACATGTAACCACACCGATCTTCTATCCCAATGCAAGACCCCATCTGGGTCACCTTTATTCGAGCTTGATATGCGATGTGTTCCACAGATGGAAGCTACTACATGGTGAAGAGTCCTTATTCACAACCGGCACTGATGAACATGGACTAAAGATCCAATTGGCAAGTGAGAAGAGTGGATTCGAAAATCCCAAACAGTTTGTGGATAAGCTGTATGATGATTTCATTGCACTGGACAAGGCCTTTGGCATCGGCTTTACCAGGTTCATAAGAACAACAGATACAGATCATGTTGACAACGTGAAAAAACTTTGGAACTTGTGCAACGATAATGGTTTTATTTACCAAGGTGAGCACAAGGGTTGGTATTCGATATCTGACGAAACCTTTTATCCAGAATCCAAGATTGCGAAAGACCCTGTCAATGAAGGCAGATACTTGAACACAGAGACAAATAACGAAGTGGTTTATCACTCTGAAAAGAACTATTTCTTTAGACTATCTCATTTCAACGATTCTTTAATCGACTATATTGAGTCGAATCCTCGATTCATTTATCCTGAGGTTAGAAGAGTCCAGATATTAAATGAATTGCGTAGCAACCGCTTGCAAGATTTATCCATTTCAAGACCGTCATTCCGTCTTAAGTGGGGTGTAGATGTGCCTGGAGATCCGTCTCAGAAGATGTACGTGTGGTTTGATGCCCTTTGTAACTATTTGACGTCCATTGGCGGCATCGACCCAATCATTAACGAAAGTCTTGAAACAAAATTGCTTCATGATAAAAATGTGATTTATGACCCGAGAAATTGGTGGAATAACACGACCCATGTTATTGGCAAAGACATCATCAGATTCCACACCATCTATTGGCCCACTTTTCTCATGGCCGCCGGATTGCCGCTGCCCAGGCGGGTAGTAGTTCATAGCCATTGGATCTGCAACGGTATGAAAATGTCCAAGAGTTTGGGTAATGCAGTGGATCCTATTTTGATGAAGCATTACTACGGCACAGATCCCATGAGATGGTTTCTGTTAGAGAATGCTCAATTGGAGGAAGACGGTGATTTCCAAGAACACAAACTGTTCTCATTGACCGAAATGTTTGCATCCAAATGGGGGAACCTGGTCAATAGATGCTGTGGTCCCAAGTTCAATTTACAACGTGCTGTAGACTACTATGCTATGGAGAAAAATTCGTTGACAGTAAATGATGATGCTTTACAAGTTGATCTGAATAATTTAGTGCAGAAATTGCACGACATCCCCATGGTGATGGGGGAGAAAATGGAAAATTTCCAAACGGCGTCTGCACTAAGACAAGTATGGTCTATCATTAACGATGCCAATGCCTTTATGCAAAATTCTGAACCATGGGCTAAACAACCAGCGGAACAAGATGCTACAATATATATCTGTATGGAAACTTCTCGTATCCTTTCCATACTATGTCAACCAATTATACCTGACCTAGCTGCAAAACTGCTAGATCGCATTGATGTTCCACTACAGAATAGAACTGCAGCTTTTGCTCACTTCGGTTTGGACAGCACTTACGGTATTGGCTCCAATGTAAAAGGCCGTAAAGTGCCCATCGAGAGAGTAACGAAAAGGACATGATAAACAACAATAAATAAATAATTACCTGTAAATAACATTCTACATTTTTTTTTTTTATTTTTTTTGTTTTTATAATTCGATGTTTAGAACTTCTGTTTCCAGTGTCTTAATGTCTAATAACACAACTGAGCCGGTAGTACTAAATTCCGGGACTGATATTATTTTTACTCTTTTCCCCTTCAGATCTAACTCTCTTGTACCAAAATATGGCTGGTTGCCCACCACATATATATGTGGCCATTCATCCAGTAAAAATGGATCTTCGTCTTTATAAGGATATGTCCAGAGAGTGTCGGGCGCCGTTGGCGCTAGGTTTTGCCATTTCATGGTACATTCCATTAGATCTAACCTATGCTCAATGGTATCCTCTGATTGAGAATCTTCAGAGTTCTCTTCCTCCTGGTGAGGAATAACGTATTTACATATATCTTCGATGTTCTGTCCAGCTACCGCCAACAATTTAAGTCCTTCAAAATTAAAGCAGAAAGGATTAGTAACCACGTTAAAAAGTTGTTTATTAACTTCCTCGAAAAGCGGCTTCAGGGAGTCCCTGAAGAGTGCCTTATGCAAAGGCTGTTGAGGTAGTGATTTATCTGTAGGGTCTTTCGCACCAGGCATTAAGTCTATAGGAATTGATTGTAAAATGTTGCTCAGAAATTTGCCAAACTCTTCTAAACAATTTATCATATCACCAGCACCTGTCTCATCCACGTTAGCCTCCACGGAATCCCCTAATATAATTAGTTTTCCGGTATTTATTACTTCTTCATCATTGCACATTCTTCCTAATAGGAATTCTTGCAAAAGCTGCAATTTTAATAAACGACCTGGAGAAGTAGAGTTCACATTGAGACCAGATATCAGTGCAATTTTCTTACTCTCATGCTTGTCATGTTTAGGCAGAAGAGACTGAGGTAACGGTGCCGGATAACAGATATCTAAAACTTGGAAAGTCCCAGCGTCAGCTTCCATCCCCAATACCCCAATGACTGTCCCAGTAATGAAGGGTGTCCTTTTGATATAATCACCTACAAGAACAACTCTACCACTTTCATCTTCAAGCATTATCTCATCAGTACCTTCCACATCCGTATAGCTTTTGGTAAGATTCGGTGCTCCATATGTGTCATTAATGACTTCTTCCAAAATATTCGGTTTATATTTCATCTCGCAATAGATGCTTCCAATCGTCCAACATGGTTGACCAGCTTGAATATCTAACACTTTTTGCTTCATCACAACAGGCTTCCCATTAAGCTTAAAATTACCATCCCACCTATCCATACACTCTTTCCTAACACGTTCCTTCATTGTCCTCAATCTGTGCTCGTACATGTGATAATACTGGACATTATAGTTCCTAGATCCTGCAGGAAGGGAAAATCGGTTCACATCTTCATCCTTCTCCTCCATTGATATCCTCTTTTCAGGCTTGAGATCTTCTGGGCGCTTTTCACTTTAATCAAAAGATCACTTGTTAGTATTCACCTTCTTCCGATTGATGCTCAAATACTGCACTAAAACATACTTGAACTTCTGTAGAAGCGCATCCATGATATAATTGAAAACACAAGTGTAGTTATGCTCTCGATATCAATACTTTTTACTTTCTTATATCAGTTACTGTTGGCGAAACTTTTGATCGCGGAGACGTCTTCATTTCAGAAGCATACCATGGATATGAAAAAAAATATAAAACTAAAAGAGTAGTGATAAAAGAATGCTTTTATGAAATGCTTGAAGTTATATGTATATAATTTATGCAATTTGTTATAATTTCTTAAAAAAATTTTTTTTCCATCTGAAGCTTTACTCGTTCGTACATGCAAGGAATTCTAATGCCATAATCATCATTATCATTATTGTAGTTATCAGTTGCTAGAAGGAAGTGTAGAGGAAGAGGAATTTTCCGCAACGTAGGTCTCATTAGGATGATCACTACCAATTTCTTCTGAGACTATCTCAGGCTCACCATATTCCTTTGTAATGAATTTTTCCAATGCGCGGTATTGCCATGATAGTCTTCCCAAAATATCAGCATTTTCGTGCTTAACGCTAATCTTTCTTTTAACGCTTTCGATTTGTTCGGGATTATCTAACTTCACACGTTCTCTTTTGTGCTCATTGATGTCTGGAGTATGTCCTACGCTCATGCCAACCTTGACTAATGTTTCAAGACCATCTACAGAGTTTTTACTCAGATCAGAATCAAAAAACATCTTGTCAGAAGGCATAATTACGACAACGGTTGAGCCTCCAAACTTGAAATAGCCTAATTCTTGGCCTCTCGTTATCGTAGCACCCTCCTTGCAAGTAAGCATGATAGATCCTACCATCATGGCACCAATTGGAATGCATAACAACAGACCAAATTCTGGAGAAATAATGGGGATAATAACTCTAACATTTTCACAAAAGACATCTAATGAGCTGCGAACAGCCATCGGGTTCACCGTATAATATTCACCATCGATGCTAATCGGTTTACCGATTGTACCATTACATGGAGAATGGAATCTGTGGTAATCTTGCGGAGCTAGTCTAAAAATTGCAATGCCGCACGTCTTATCGTTAAATATCTCTGGTGAATAATTTCCAGTTAGTCTCGATAACGTGAAATTTGAACCCTTAATCCATATTTCCTTTGATTGATGCACACTAGAGAAGACAGTACACCTGGAATCTGCAGGCGATACAAAAATTTTGGTGGTATCACCTTCCGGAGTCCTAGTACCAGGCTTTAACTTTCTGTAGAAAAACTCATTAAAGGTATTGTATTCTGCCTCTTCACATTCTGACATATTCAAGGAATGATATTTTATAAAGGACTCAATTTGTTTTACAGACGAGGGATCGTCAAACTTCCTTCCCTGTCTCATAGATAATGTTCTCAATAATTGCCTGAAATTTCTGGATTGCTTGCCTTTACCATTGTAAATGATTCTCATACCCAGTTTGACATGAGCGCTAATTTTCTCCTCAAGAATAATACCTGTATCTCTATCTTGCACAAGGATATTTGCATTGTTCGATCCCAAAGCATATTTACCATAAGTCAATTTGATTAATATCCTTGAGTACCACCTTTTAGAAGCAAAATCTGACGAAACGTATGAATGCTTCAATAGCTTATACTTTTGTTCGAATGAACAAACCGCAAAGTGTGTAATTAAATCATTTTCCACCACAAGTTTCGATCTCATAGTATTTCTAGTTGGTCTACATGATTTACCGCAACGAGGACATTTCCAAAAGTTTTTGAAACCTGAAGTCTGATTCCAAGTCTGTAAATATTCAATCAATTCATCCTTGGTAATACAGTCACCACTCCAAGGGGAACGTTGGAAGTGTTTAAAAAAATCACAGGCTTCCTCAGTGGTAAAGGAGCCGATCCTATCCAGATAGAAGGACAGCTGAGCAATATCCAACCGCTGGAGATTGGTACCCATATTGACAGCATTTTTCCAAAAGAACTTTCTCAAACAAGCATAAGGTAAAAATCTCATTTTTAACAAAAGTTTTGGTGAATTCTTTCCAACATTTTCCTTAGTAACCTCGAGTGGCAGCTCAATTGAAGCCCAATTATCATCTTTGCCATGTTGGGAACCCATCATTTCCGACCAAGACAAATGGCAACGTGCTACCTTATCGTTGTATGAAAATGCATCTTTATCCATCACGTTAAAATAAAATCCAAAATGTGTTTCTTCTGGGAATACTTCAAAAGCTGCACATTCGTTAAAGACCGGGTTCAAAGTATGTTTTTTCCATGATGTCTTGAAAACTCTTCTACCAAATACTGCAACAACAAATGGATCCATATCATACCGCCTTCTCGAAACCTTCGCCTTATAGGAAGGTAGACCTTTGATACTTTGAATCTCGATAAACACTACACCAGCGGCATGTTGCTTTTTAAAAAGTTTGTATTTATCCCAGTTGGATAAATAAATTTGTTTAAATTTACGATTACGATTCCTCTTCTTTCCCAAATTTGTAAGACGGTTTCCCGTTTTCTGAATGGTAATATCAGCAGTATTGTTATCATCATCATCTTCGCTGTATTCATCTATTGTATCCGATACCTCTTCTGGATCGTCTTCAAGGGCATCATAAGGGACAGAATCCTTTATTTCACCACTTGTCCCGCCAGTTATACTGCGTTCAACCCCGAGTGTGCTCATCGAAGGTAGAGCAGATGCCTCTTCTGGCCGAACGACTTCGTATTCATCCAATGCTGATATCATTGATGAAAGACCTGCACCATCCGGTCCAAATGCTACATCGTCGCTATCATGAGATTGGAATGCTGCCAAAAGTTCGTACTCAGATTCAAAATCACCTGCAGCATCTTCATCGGAATAATCCAGATAGGATTCGCAACCGTCATCCTCATCATCTCCATATCTAGTCTCCGGAGACTTTTCTAAATCAGAGGTAGAACCGCTAGCCAGTTTCGTATTACTTTCATTTACAGGCGTATTAGACTTTTTCAAAGTTTTCTGATACCTAAGGTTTGCGGACAAACTACTTTTCCACTGGTTATAAGCTTGGCTCAATCTATCTTGTTTTTGTAAAGTAACTAAATTAAAACCCAATTCTACTTGTCCACAGGATTCATCGATATTACCACTAGTATGTCTTCTCTTATCATAAATCTTGTACCAGGTTGGTGGCACCACAAACTGTGCATTTTCAGTTTCATGATAGTTTTTAAAAAGATCAACTATCGATAATTTTGCCTCTCCCACGTAAAGATATTTCCTTTGTCTGGGAAGTTTCAGATCACTGTTCCCGCTAGTATGTTCTTGTCCACCAGAAATAACAGATGTGGCTCCAGTACTACCAGATGCAGCATTTTCTACCACATCTTGAGGGCTGTATCCATCATCGCCTAAATCCAGCGCAGATGCAGAACTAGAGGGTAGAGCATCGTAAATGATAATCCGTACCCATTCAGAAGTAGGCTTCCTAGGTAACTTAATCTTCAGCTCTTCATCCCATTTAGTACCACGGTATCTCAATTTACTAGTCCTCGTACTATTAAATGAATTGGTGGTCACTAGACACACTGGATGGCATTCAAAATCTCGGAACAGATCAATATCTTTAACTTGAATCACATTAACTTTAAGAGCCAGTCTTGGTTTGGTGTACAGCTTCTTCTTCCTCCCTTTCATGAATGCCATATTCCTATTACTATCACTATTATTGGAACGTTTTGTCAATTGATCAAACCGTAGTGTCAGTCTTAAGGGATAGTAGACCCAGAAGATGCCACGACAACCTAACAATTCGTCCAGATATCTTAGAAGTTCCTCCTAAACAAGGAATGGACAGGTTTTGTAACAAACCTTTTGCAAATTGTTATTTTGATACAATTCTTAATATGTATTATAGTTTGGAAAGTGATAAACACTCGATGCCAAGAAAACAAGTCTACCACTATACGATATAAAGTAATAATAAATGCAAAGCAATGTAGCAGGCCAATGGCAAATTCAAATGCTTCATCCGTGAGTGGCTTGAAATATTATGGATTATCTTCCATAACAGAGATCTTTAAGAGGCCTCTGAGATTAAGATTTCAAGAGTGACTTGGATCTGATTCAGTAGAAGCTGTAGCGTATTTCATTAAAAAGGAACGTAGAATTATTGATCCTAAATCATGAAAGCACTGTGAGATTCAAATGTATTTATGTGCATCTTCTCTTATCGATTCGAAGCAGAATCAATGCAAGCTTTAGAATGAAAGAATTTGGATACAATTCAAAAAGCAGGATAACAGGGCAAATGAAAGAATCAACGGCGATGATGTGAAAATCAAAAGCTGCAGCAAGAGATGTGGTATGACATTCAAGCTCCAATAGATCTTAATTTTGCAAATTTTGGACACTTTATTTAAGGTGCCATACTTATCATCATGATCATCCATCACCATCATCGATTAGACTGAAAAAAATACATACTGAGAAGTACACACAACAATAATAAGTATAAGAAAGAGGAAATTCTAACTTTTTGACTACCATGACCAAACAACAGGCTACCGAGTATGCTGTAATTAAGATACCAGATATACTACCTCTAGAGGAATCAGAAGTGAGAGTATTATGCGACCAGATTCTCAAGTCCTCAAATTATAATCCAGATAGAATAGCGGAAGGGTTCCTAGACATACTTGGGCACAGCGATCTTTCCTTTGATTTTGTGATTGGATTTAATGGACTGCTCTCAGTAGAAGAACAAAAGCCTCCTGTAGAAGTGAAACCTCAGTTACCACCTCCCAAAGATTCGAAGAAGCCAGTCTACAGAGAAAGAAGCACACCGTCACTGCCGTCAGAAAACCTAGCCAAGAAGAGCAATAGCAGTAGTGCAAGTAATACTGGTAATACCACCTCACAAGATAAAAAGAATCATAATAAAAAGAAGAATCAAAAGGGCCATTTACTACGGGAAATCGAAGAGGTCTCTAAGTTTTTGGAGCAGGAGCCAAATCCTGGAGACGTACGAAAATTCGCATGTAATTGTCAAGGAAATCGTCATCCGCTCTTTGAAGCAGCCCCTAACTGCCTCTCATGTGGTAAAATTATTTGCATCCGTGAGGGACTTCATTTAACAGGTTGTTCCCACTGTGGCGAAGACTTCATTTCATTAGAAGAGAGGTTGAAGATTTTACAACTTTTGAAGCAGGAGAAGGATGAATTGGAGAACGGTCCGGCTAAACCAGCTGAACCCGGTGAGAAGCAACGTGCTGGTAAAAATAAAGCTGGGAAGTCTTATAAAATATCAACAGGGATTGGTACCAATCTTTTCACTGAACAAGATAAATTATTTGACCTTTTAGAAAGGCAAAAGCAGAGGGAGAAGAAGCGTGAGGAAGTACTGAGAACCAAAGAAGTTGAACAAAAGCAAGAAGAACAGAACACGATTTCACAGGAACAAGAGAACAGTTTGGATCCAGAATTAGCACAAGCACAAGAGAGGTTAGATAAACTGTTATATTTCCAAGACACATCTGCTGAACGTACCAAAATTATCGATAATGTAAGTGACTTTAGCATGGCCAATGATGGTGATCTATGGGGGACTGCTCGTGAACGTGCACTGATGTTGAAGAAACAACAACGTAATACAAGAAAATGGCAAAAGCTTGAGAATGAAAGAAATGGTCGCCGTGATAAATATGTCGTTAGCATGGACATTGGTCCCAACGGTAAAGTTACAATGAATGAAGTACATAAGGATAGAGATGGCACTGTAGCTCATTCAGACGAAGACTTCAGTGATATAAGTGATGAAGAAGATGCAAAAGATTTGAAAACTATCCACTCATTGAAAAATGAGATCGAATCTGACAAAAAACAGCAGGGCTCGAGGCTGGAAAGTAAAATTTGGGACTATGAACGGGATAAAAAGCAGTTTAAGAGACCTGTTTACATTAGTACAGATGTAAACGATGACTCTAAGTCTATGGAACAACAAGACCATGTTAGGAAACCCAGAGTACAAGCAGACGAAAGTGATGAACACTTCTGGGACAAACTTATTTAAAATATAGAGAATATAAAATACACGGAATTTAATACAATAATTCAATTTCATTGAACATCAAAGATTGGAAGAAATTGACCCATGAGAAGCAAAGAGATATTGAATGCATCTCTCCGGGCGGTTAGACAGCATGCGCATTTCAAGTAAGATCCGCTGTTTAGCAATAAATTGCATTCAGCATAAACCGCTTGATCGTCATGAGAAACTGTATTCATACTCTCTTTGGGACCAAATGCTAAATGCTCATGAAATAAGTTGTAATAATTAACAACACTCTGGTGATCCATAAATTCAACAATAAACCTTCTCCGATCTAAAATTTCCCTTTTATTGAAGCCAGTTAACGAACAGAATTCATTGCTCACAAAGCAGATTTCACCCGAACGTCTCCAAATGCAAATCGGTGTACAATTGACCAATTTAGAGATGTTTTCAAATTCCAGAAGGGATCGTTGTAAAACAAATTCTTGTAGTGATAGATCTTCTTCAATCATATTGGAGGTTAATGCAACAAATTTTGGCATATAATGATCACCAATCGATCTCGCAATGTGCTGTAATTGTTCCTTCCTCATCAACCTTTTCCTAGTTTGTTCTTCTTCATCGCTTACAGGTTCCCATTTACCTTTATTTTGCTTGTAGTAACTACCCAAGAACATGTTATGTAAACACTTCAAAAGGTCTCTGTAAGCTTCCCTGTAATTATGTGGTTTTATCAAGTCTCTTTTTTCAAACAAATCCTTTGGAGTTTTGATCATTTGGCGCAATCGGTAGGGAGTCAATTCCAGTTCTGGTTCATCTGATAGTCTCTCATGCTGTAAAGGACGTGATCGAACTTTTTGTTGTTGCTGAGATTGATTGTGTGATGAATTTCTTCGTTGAGATGTTGAATTTTCACCATTCTGGACCTTGTTTGTTGTAAAACCCGAAGCTGATGATACACTACCAGGTTGTACCATGTTTAAAGATATGTAAGGGCGTGACTCAGTCCTATGCAATGTAGATCCAAAATTCAAGTATTGGAACATCTGTGAAGAATCGGAACGCCTAGGTGATGGATTCTCAGCCATTTCTTGAAGAGACTGTTCTTCAGTCGGTCCCAATTCAGTCGGTCCCAATTCATTAGGCAGCATTTCAGGCACTAAGGCCGTTAGATCGTTTAGTTTCATATACTCCTTATTTGTCCAAACACTATCAAACTCCCATCCTGTATCGTCTGAAATGTCGACGTTAGGTTCATCTAAAAGAGAATTAGCTATTATGGTATTTGCTGCCTCATCCATTGCTCGAGGAATGTTCCCTGAACTTGAGCTTATTTTGGGTTCACCTCCAAAATTTGCCGTCAATGCTGTCTTAGTTTTCGGATCCTGTTCAATTACATATGATGAACTTGCTTCTGGTTTTGTAACACTAGAGTCTAGTCGTCGAGAGACAAATTCTTCCCTCTCTAGATCGCTAATATCAGACTTTTTTCTTCTTTTTCTAACTTTATCCTTGCACATCGATGAAATATTTCTTCTAACACAATTTTGACATGGTCTCCCCACATCACACTGCAAGTGCTTATCATGACAAAATCCACAAGCAGTGTGAATGGGCTTTCTTGTCTCTTTCAATTCTAATGGCAACTTTCTAGTCATAGCAGCCAAAATGGTATATTCCTCAACACAAAAATGTTAACATTAAGTAGGTATTCTGCGGACATAAGATCCCCTTATTATATGTGCCAAACAAGAGACGTTTCCGTTCCTATCTATCCGACCTTCTGCTGTTCTCGTCTGAAGTTTTTAATAACCTCTAATTCTTATTTTATAGCTTCCCGAAAGTTCGTTCAATAACCCAATGATTAGCTTATCTAAAATGAACTTGCTCTATAAAGTTTGTATAGTAAGATCTGTTTAAAGTTGGTTCAACTTGGACTATCCAACTTGAATATTTTGATAGTCCGAAATTTTTGTGGGGAACAACAATGCGAAATAGATAAAATGGAAAGAAAGGAAAAAAAAACAAAAAAAAAGTACTTAGTAGTTAAACTCACTAGCACTCTGTTTGACTGCCAATCTGGCCATTTGGTACATTTTGTCCTTGGCATCCAATTTTGCTGTATTTTTCTTGTCCTGAGCGGTATGTTTAGCTCCCTCTTTAGAACCTTGTTGAGCCAAGCTCTTAGGACGCTCTCTTAGGGCAAAACTCTTGGCTAAATGTCCCAAATGTAGACATTTGACATTAAAGTACGGCCTTTCAGCTGCAATGTGTGTAGCATATGCCCTAATGTGACTTGTAAAACCTTTCACTGCGATAGACTTCAAAGTTTGATCTTCTAAAACTCTCCTTTCCACATTTAAATGCCATGTAGTAGCGTTACTATCCCATGGATCTTCTTTCTTCTTAGATTCACCTTCCCTGTCACTTTTACTCATGGTCATAGATTTGAAGGTTGGTTGCAGAATATCTTTATCGAACTTGACCAATTTCCAGCCCTTAGGATGAAATCCTTTAATGCAATCCAAATATCCTTCTTCTTCACCTGGTAATAGAAATAAAAGAGCCTCCCCGCTCTGACCAGCACGAGCAGTACGGCCAATCCTATGTAAATGGTCTTCTGTCGAGAATGGGGGATCAACCTCAATAATTGTACCCACATGAGGTAAATCAAGACCTCTACTGGCCACATCTGTACAAAACATTACTTTATGCTTACCCCTACTAGCTTCATCATCACGAGAAAAATGGTCTAAAGTAGCGGTACGCATTGGTTGGGACAATGAACCATGTAATTTGTAAAAAATGGTCTCTGGATCATTACCATCAGTAAAACTTGGTAAAATTTTGTTACCTCTAGTTACTACTCTCACAGTATCACCCACTAGATTACGATGGTGCTCGTCATTTGACGAAAATACCTGGAAATGGAATTCTACACTATCAGAACAAGATAAAAATATCATCGTTCTACGGGTAGACTCCGGATCCTTATGTGATTTAGTGATTGCATCTAAAGAACCCGCAAGTGTAACGAGTCTCAACTTAGGCGGCACGATGGCAATCTTTTGCAAAAGTTGATCGGGAACCTCGCTTGTCGTAGTGGTACCTTCCATTTGACGGCTACTCAGTAATTTGTAGTCATGAAGAGCAAGCTCGCCCAGTTTCTTGACACCACTCTTCAAAGTAGCACTACACAACATTTGTACAATTTTCGAAGGCAATAAAGGGAAAATACTCTTGTCCAATTGAAAACCATGCAAAATACGCAAAATTTCAGCGATTGTTTCTTCAAATCCCAGCTCCATCAATTTGTCACCTTCGTCTAACACCACATACCTCAATGATTGGCTAAATTGTTCACGAATTACTTTGGTATTTTGAAGATGATCTAAAATACGACCCGGTGTACCTACAATAAAATTGCAACCTTTACGTAATCTTGCTTTTTCAGATTTCTTACGTTCACCACCAATCAACAGACATGGAACCAGGTAATGACAACAGTTAGTCAACATTAAAGCAACTGAATAAATCTGGGAGGCCAATTCACGAGTTGGAGCTACTATAAGGGCAAAACATCCAGATTTACGATCGACTCTAATGCCCATTCCCAAGATCCTTGCAAGGATTGGCAACAGATATGCAAGTGTCTTACCTGAACCCGTCTGTGCATTGATGAAAATATCATCATCTTGACCCTTCCATTGGGAAAGTAGATGCGAAAGCACTAGTTTCTGAATGCTTGTAGGTTTCTGAATCCTCATTTTTTCTTTTAAATGTGACAGTAGTGGTTCTTTAACACCAAGATCTTCAAAAAAGTCACCCGATAAAGGTGCATTAGATGGTGCTTGCTCAGCTGAATCATCACGCTCATTCGTATTAACAGAGGTAGATATTTCACGGTTCGAAGTGAAAAGCGAAGAAACCACTTGACTATTAGCATTAGTATTGTTAGCTTTACCGCTATTTTTGAATTCTACTACCTTTTCAGAATTGGATCCTTTGGCATCTTCAGCAGCTTCCCCACTATCTCCAGAAGCAGCAGAATCAGCATTCTCAGTAGGAATAGTCTGCGGTTGGTCTAACTTACGTTTTTTATTGGGACGTCCGTCCATCATCATCTTCATCTTACGGCGGTCTTTCCATCTTCCACCTTTAATCTTCGTTGAAGAAGGTTTAGAATCGGCAGAACCACTTTCCGTGGTGGAGAAATTCAACAGCATACCATCATCGTCACTCATGGTGGTTCTAAAGTCTCTGGGCCTATTTCTTGTGTGCGATGAGCCTTTATTGTACTTGATGAAGAGCGTATCAAAATTTCATTCAGCTCATCACATTGAAAAATTTCACCTACAACAATATAAGATCTAGCTTTAAAGCAAAAGAGCACTCAAGAAGGCGATATTCCATAGCCATTTGGTGATGAGTACTGAGTCAGAGAATAAGCTATTTGTTACTGAGGAAGAAGATGTGACTCCTGAACCTTCAGTTGCAGGTAGTCAAGTAGATGCAGAAGGTGATATTGATCTGCGAGGTGAAGAAGACAATACCAATTACGGTAACGCTGAAGAAGACGAGGGAGATGATGATGCAGTCATTCAGGAGATTCCATTAAACTTAGCTGGTCAAAATGAAATTCTTCATATTTTCCAATACGCAAATAAGCCAAAGAAAATTGGTAAACGGGCTGCTGAACATCCATTTATAACCGGTGCTAGATACAAGGGTACATCATCCATATGGGAATTGGATATTCCTCTCGACGAGACTGCATTCTTCAATAAGGATAAGAACGAAGGTGAATGGAAGGAAGCTAATACTCAAACTCTAAGAGGAGTTGGTGTAGGTAGTGAAGGACAATACGCAGGGTTCGTTGCTGACGGCCAAGTATATTTGATACCAGTAGAAAAAATAGCACAACTGCGACCACATTTCAAATATATTGATGAGGTTGGTCAACAACGTAAACAGGACGATTCTAAGAGAAATGTTACGCCTGCAAACCAGAAGGCGCAAGTGGTGACCATGTCTGTTAGAAGTGTTAATGATCCAGTGCAAAGTAGATTAGCGGGATCTCTTTTAGCACACAAGGTTGAAGAAGAAGAAGAATTTGTGGATTTAGCATGGGTCGAAGATGCATTTGAGCAATTTAAAGAGTCCGTGGTAACAGATTCATCTAATCATGAATTGAAACCTATTGGAGATGAACGTGACTACTTGGAGAACTTACTTTAAAAATATAATACTATATCACTGTACATTAAATTTTTTTAATTCTATAATTCATGAGTATGAGTTAAGTAAGTGTTAAATCAATCGTACCACATCTTGATTAATTCTTCACTCACTGCACTTGGTGTTAATACACCTAGATCTGTAATTAGGGCTGTTATATATTCTTGTGCCGTATAATCCAGCGTTGGACCGCTTAATGGATTCTCTACAGGTTTGCTGAAGTCCAGTGCCTCTTCAGGTAAAGACAAATCTACAGGTGAAAGAGGGAACATACGGACAAATTTGTGACATTCAGTAACGACATAAAATGGTTTTCGAGCATTTCTTGCCAATACACCGACTGAATAGGTCCCCACCAAATTAATAATACCACCAGATTCTGCTACACCTTCGGCACCAACAAATACCTTATTCACTTTATCAATAACACTACCAACTGCACTGTCTACAACCATGATTACAGGAATCCCAATCTCTTGTAGTAAGGAATAAAGTTGCATTCCCTGACCAGTTGGCCTTGACTCTGTTACCACAACTCTGAATCTAATAAACTTCTCTGCCGCATACTTAAAAAGCGAAAAGACTGCCCTCGAAAAACCATGCACAAGGATAATATCATCATCTGCAATAAATTGGCATCCAATTTGCGCAATTTTAGTACGTGACATCTTAGATCTTGAAACGAACAATTGACCATTTTCAATCAAATGCTGTTTACAACTTTCCCAATCACCATATATGTGCATATTCCTCAAGACAAATCTCATGAATATATCACACCCAGCCCTCAAGGAAATGGAATTTGGAATAGAATCTGTTAAATCCTTTGCAGCTGACTTAATCGTATTAATCATTTCAGCAGCTGTCGTGGGATTCTTAACTCGGAGAAGAGTAACTAGCGCCTCAATGGCAGCTATAGGCATGGTGATATCAGAATCCTCTTCCAAAAAATTCAAATAGGTATTAGTGACACTAAATTCAGACATATTGAAAGACCTTTGATTTGGTTATCTTCACCGGTTTTCTATGATGATTATTGAGTATACTTTAACTACTTAAGATGAATTTTTCAATTTTAAAATGATGAAAAAAAGTGCGATGAGATGAGATTAACTTGATAAATCAATTTCAAAAAAATCCTGTATCTAATCTGCTCTATTGAATCAATTGAATGCTGAACTTGAATTTATAAGAAGTTTAGATGTTTTTTAATAGGCTCTTTAGTTCACTAAGGACCTATGCCACTAGGTCAAATCCATCAAAATTAAGAAATATTGGTATTATAGCACATATCGATGCTGGGAAGACTACGACCACTGAAAGGATGTTATATTATTCTGGTAAAACTAATAGAATTGGAGATGTTGATCAAGGTGATACAATTACTGATTTTCTACCACAGGAGAGAGCAAGAGGTATTACTATTCAAAGTGCAGCAATATCGTTTAATTGGCAGGATGATTATAGGATAAATTTGATAGATACACCAGGTCATGCAGATTTTACATTCGAAGTGACTAGAGCTGTGAAGGTCTTAGATGGATGTGTTACTATTTTAGATGCAGTGGCAGGTGTAGAAGCTCAGACTGAGAAAGTGTGGAAACAATCAAAGAACATACCCAAGATTTGCTTTATCAATAAGATGGATCGTGAAGGTGCGGGATACAGTAGAACTGTAAAGGAGCTGATTACGAAAATGAAGACCAAAATTGCCCTTATTAATATGCCGATTTTCAAATATGATTGCAAGAACCAAGCCAGCGTTTTCGAAGGTGTTATTGACTTGGTGAACCAAAAGATCTTGAAATGGTCTCCGAAAGATCCAGATCACATAGAAGTTCTTGAAGCAGTGGATGCAGGTCCTGAGCTCAGAGATCAGTTCCTACAGGGCAGAGAGTCTCTTGTAGAAACTCTAGGAGAATTCGATGAAGACTTGGTGGAATATTTCTTGGATAAGACTGAAGGTGACTATTTTAAAATTCCCGCTGACCTTTTGAACAAATCTATAAGAAATGCAACTTTACGGCAGTACCTGACACCGGTTTTATGCGGTGCTTCATTTAGGAACATTGGTGTGCAACCATTACTGGATGCAGTGGTCAACTATTTGCCATCCCCCTTAGATGCCAGGTTTCCAGAGGTTAATCACAGTAATTTACGTATGGTCTACGATCCCAGAGTAGGGGTTCTTATCAATGGTAACAAAAATTTGTGCGTTGCGTTTGCTTTCAAAGTGATTACAGACCCCATTAGAGGCATTATGATTTTTATTAGAGTTTACAGCGGTGTATTGAACAGCAACAATGCTGTTTACAACTGCTCTAGAGGTAATAAGTTCAAGCTAGGTAAGTTAGTTCTCTTGCATGCCAACGTCTACGAAGAGACTTCTCAGTTGTACCCGGGTGAAATTGGTGTTTTGACAGGTGCTACTGTTGCTGATCATGTTGTTACAGGTGATACCATTGTGAGTCATTCAATGAAGAAAGATGGATTGAAATCGCTGAACAAAAACGTAGAGTTAACTCTAAGGATTAATCCAATTGCAGTCCCGCCACCTGTTTTTGTGGTTTGCGTGGAACCAAGAACTCTAGGTAATAAAAAAGCTATGGAGGAGGCTCTTAAGATTATTGTCAGAGAAGATCCTAGTCTCGTAGTTTCTAAGGATGAAGAAACTGGACAAACACTTTTGGGTGGTATGGGAGAACTGCATCTTGAAATCGCCAGAGACAGGTTGTTGAATGATTTGAATGCAGATGTCAGCATTGGTAAAGTGATGGTTTCTTACAAAGAGACTGTTAATCATTCAACAAAAGAATTTACTGCTGAAAATGACAGCGGTTGTTGTTTCACACTGTCGGTTCAGCCAATACCATTAGATGTTTTCCTAAAAGAAGTCATTGCATCGGATAAGAGTGGATCCAAATGGTATTCTCTTGGCGGTGATAACAATTACCTAGTGGTTGAACCCCATGAAACTTACAATTTGGAAAACTGGAATTTTCAAGTTCCTTATGATTCGATAATAAACGCTTTATTATCTAGCAGCATTGCTGCTTTACAAAAGGGTGGTAAAATAGCGACCTTTGCACTACATTCCTGCGTAGTCAAGTTGAAAGGCAATTGGAAGATACCTTTAGATATGGAAAATGTTACCGAGATTTTGCCGCTAACAAGGAATCTGATTGCTGGGATTCTCAATGACCTGCCTTCAAGCGATTATTCTGTATTAGAACCGTTTATGAACTTGGAGGTAACTGTACCACAGAAGGATGTGGGGTCTGTAATGCAGGATCTTACAGGTGCTCGTAAAGCTAGTATCCTCTCCATTGAAGATGAACATGAATTGTCAGAGTCAGGCGATGGATTAACCAGTGTGGACTTCCACAAAATGGCCCAACATCAGTACTTACCACCCGATATAACTTTGAAGAATGCTCAACTGGGAGAAATTGGCAATAGCAATAAGATTATAAAGGCTCAAGTCCCTCTCAAAGAGATGGTTGCTTATACCAACAAAATTAGAAGTCTTACTCAGGGAAGAGGCACGTTCTATATGGATTATCGTGGAATGGATAGGGTTACACAAGACCGTTTGGAATCTGTAATTAATGAATAGACGCTCTATAATTCTTGTATATACGTTCTGGGAAATTCGTGTGATAAAATTTGATACTTATATTTTGTAATAATTTCATGGAATGTTTAGACCAATACTAACTACAAATACAACTACTGCATATAAAAATTGATAGAAGATCTTATAACCGATAACAAGATAGTCTCAGTGTATTATATTAGCACTATAAGCTTTTCTGGTGATGCTTATAGGTCAGAGCCATACCGGTATAACTTGTTACAGGTAAATTATCTGACGTTTACCTAGGCGTCAGTTTTTGTACGCTATCACAAGGTCTTATTCCTCGTGGCCCAATGGTCACGGCGTCCGGCTACGAACCGGAAGATTCCAGGTTCGAGTCCTGGCGGGGAAGGCTTACTTTTTCTAAAAGTTGATTTTTTTTAAAGCAAATAAATATTTCGATTTAAACTTGACAACAGCCCTCATACGTTCATACTATTTCTAATACTTCATATCATTGTGATTGAAAGTTTATGTACCAATATATCACCATACCTCTCTTGCTTCTACTTAGGAGCTTAAGAAGGTTTGGTCTTTTTTAGATATTCGGCCAATTCGGCACCGAAAAATGATGTCAACTCATGTCTTGAATCATCCAAACGGGTTAGTCTTTCACACATCTTTAAAACATCGTAATTAATCGTTTTTGATATCTTAGAATCTTTCTTGTAATCATGATGGGTAAGTACAAACTGGCGTAAATATCTTGCCGTACTCGGTACCTTCCCACTTGCTCTATCAGACAGTAACTTCAAATAGTAATATAATCTCTTATGTTCGCTGGAAAACCTCAATTCTTGCCAATTCTTTGATACAAATGATTTACGACGCAATAACGGATCGACAAAAATAGGGAATATCCCACAATATGGTGAATGGAAAATTTCCTCAATCGATTTTAATGAGCTGCTCGTTACGCTAGGTTCAAATGAATCCTTCCAATAAAACTTACCCTCCAATAGCGCATCTCTCGCATGAGCTTTAGTCATGTTTGACCAAATTTGCGACATGGGGATGTACGCATTAATGTTATCATGGAAAGTAAGCAGTGATTCCACAAGCAAATAGCACAAAATAATGTATGCAGCATTTTCAAAATCTGTCAGTTGGACCTCTAGAGTTCTGAATTCGACTCTCCAACCAGGTAGTCCTTTTCTCTCTGGAATAGCCTCCTGAGTCGGTGGTTTAAACCTTAAAGATTGCCAATTGGTGCTCTGAATATTTTCAAAATGATCCGTTGAATGGTTATTATCCTGGTCCAATGATTCTTCAAAGATTACTAATGGGTCTCTGACGTACAAATGTGCAAAATGCTTAGCCAAATCGTAATCCATGGGCGAAATATCATTCTCTAACAATCTATTCAAAACGTTTTTATTAACAGGAACTTCAGTATCATTGTAAGACCTTGAAAAAAAATCGTTTCCACCAAGGTACAGATCTTGCGTACTATAACGACTTTTGGGCAATCTTTGAACACGATCATATTCGTCTGGATCAATACCACCAAGTCCCTCCGGGTTGTATTTAGGCAGAATTGGATCCTTACTCCTCTCGAAAGGCGCTCTATCATCAACTGCACCTGAAATGACGTTCCACCTGACGTCTTGGTCAGCTAACCAACCTTTGAACATCGGCGATGCCGCCGAAGCTGCTAACATAACAGTACTGAAATTTGCCAAAGAGTCGTACAAGTATCTCGCTAATTCCATATTGGGTGCCTGAAATGTTGCCTGTAGACAGCAACATCCCATACCAAATCCCATTGCATCCATATAAATGTGACGAGGCTTACTTGCCAAGACAGATTCTTTATCCTCTGTTACAAACCAGTCCCTTTCATACACGGTATCATCAATCATAGGAGTTTCTGAATCAACGTACATTGGAATGTTCATGCAGACTTTCTCCCCACGACGAGTTCTGATATTCGTCGTCAACGTAGGAAACCTTAAATGTCTGTTGATAACTTCATCTGGTAAAAACAGTGATCTCGAAACACTATTTTTATGAGCCCTCGATTCTACTGGCAAGTTGCTAAATTCATCGCATCCCATTCTAGGAAACACCGCCAGAGTCAAAAGTCCCAGCTCCTTATCGGTATCCATCTTTTGATACTTTTCCTGGGCTAATTGTCGCCTCTGTAACATATTATACTCGACGTATTCTCCATTGTAACCAAAGTAAGGTCTATGAGGGGTCGCTTCAAGCATAAATCTACCGTATTCAGGATGGAAGTGCACATTATGAGCAGTGCATAGCGATAGATACTCCGTATCTAGACTCGTAAGAATCTCATCCCTTTCCACATCCAACATAGCATTCTTGCTTTCAGGATTAAACTCTACCATCATGTACTCAATTTCATCCCCCCATACCAATGGGTCACCTTCTCTACTACCGGCAGCCGCAAATACTTTAAGTAATTGTTCGACTCCGTTTCTCTTAACATGTTCATTGTACTTGCGAGACTCTAGCCAACCAAGAGGAGTTCCAAATGACAGGAGACCCATTTCAGGCTACACAGTGCACTAAAATCGGTTCCAACCGTATATGTACTTGCATTAAATCACCTTCCATAACCGATAATTCTGTCTGCTTTCTCTCCCATTTTTATATCAATGGTATCTTCAACATCAGCTGAAAAATTTCAACTAGAGAAATCAAACTGTGGCTTCCACGTGATAGTACGATAAGCCCATCTAAAGCTGGTGAATCATCTTAATATCTTAGCTATCAAACCGTTGAAGGTTCCTGAAACTGTAATATATATTCCTACCGGCCTTAGAAACCCTTTAGTGTTTTCCGTTGTGAACCACCATCCAATTCCCTCCCACCCCTAATGCCTCAGGTAGACCATACAATATTACCAGGACAGCTAGTAACCTCGAACACCTACGATTGGTTACAGTTACAAGGCGGCCCATTTCATGATAATAAACAATATGAGGTCCATCACTCTGTGTTTAAACCTTTGAACAAGTACGCTCATCTTTCCGATGACGGTTTGTATGGACGAGAACGAGAACGTAAGCGTGAAGGTAGGCGGCAAGAATTTGAATATGTGGTATCAAAATGCCTCGATGCTTTCAGAACTTATCATGTCGAATTGAGTAGGATCGAGGCAGGCTCTAGTGGGTCTTATTTTGTCTATGGTAGGAATCCTCAATTGGGACCATTAGGTGTATTTAAACCCAAGGACGAAGAACCTTATGGGCCTCTGTCACCTAAATGGACTAAATGGATGCATCGTACGTTTTTCCCCTGCTTTTTTGGAAGATCGTGTCTGATTCCCAACCTGGGGTATATCTGTGAATCTGCCGCTAGTCTGTTGGATGAGCGGTTGGGACTTGGATTGGTACCACCGACTGATACGGTTGTTCTTGAATCACATAGATTCTATGACCAGAGACAGACGTGGCTGTTTCTATGTGGTGTGGAACCAAGATTACAGAGGAAAATGGGGTCGTTCCAGCTATTTCTTAATGATTATATGGGGGCAGAAGAATTTCTTTCGAAATATCCATTGCCTGGGATGTACAGAGACCATCAACCACATCATCATCAATCAGATCGTCAGCATTTTGGTAATGAGAACCAAAATTCATCAATGGGAGCACGAAACCGATTTGAGTGGACAGAGGTTAATCTATTGAAATTTAGGTTGGAACTAGAGAAATTGATTATATTGGATTATATCATGCGAAATACAGATAGAGGACTCGACAATTGGATGGTTAAGATTGTATCGATCCACAGGGAAGTGGGTACAAGTTGGGAATTCCATCTTGCTGCAATAGATAATGGATTAACGTTCCCTTGGAAGCATCCTGACGAATGGAGATCTTACCCATATGGCTGGTTATACTTGCCACTACATATGTTAGCCCAACCATTTTCAGAATCGACAAGACGTCACTTTTTACCACTTTTAACCAGCGAGAAATGGTGGTCAGAGTCTTACAGGGAATTTACCGCCCTATTCAGTAGAGATTCTGATTTTAAAGTGCGTATGTGGAGGAAACAGTGGGCTGTTCTCAAGGGTCAAGCTTTCAACGTTGTAGAGACTTTACGAGACATCAGACAGGGACCATTGGAACTAGTGAGACGTACACGATGTCTAGTGCTCGATGAAAAGATGCAAGTGCCAATAGCAATGCCTATTTTGAACACTGCAATGAATGAAAGGATCCCCATCCAGGCAGGATCACCGATGAACCTTTACGCTTCACCTTCAGGCGCAGATGAGGTTGCACACCAACAGCAGGACGAAGATCACGACCATTCCACGGCTTCTTTCACTACAAAGACAGTAATCATTGAACATCTACAAATAGTGACAAACACTCCAGTCCTTACTTGGTGCTAGATTTCGAACCAAAGCGACCATTTTGGCTCCCTTTTGTACTATCTTTGGTTGCACGTCGACTTTTTTGTTTTTTTTTTTTGTTTTTGTTTTGATCCATTGAGTTTTTCACCTTTGAGATCGAAAAGATAAATTCAAAAATAAGCTTCACCGCATAGACTACAAATTCTTTAGACAATTGGTGAATAACAAAGGAGTCTAAGAGTCATCATGAGCTTCCTATTTAAATCAAAAGGTAAGAAAAAACCGGCAGTAGCTAAGGATCTGCAAAAAAATAGTGTCTCAGGGTTTTTCCCTGAGGATCAAGTGATGGAAAAGAATGATAATGATACGAATGCCAATGGCTCTAATGCTTATACTTTAATTGAATTTCCAAGGATTTTAGAGAAGAGGTTTGGTGAGAGTTTAGGAAACCGTACCAGAATGTTGAGTGAATTGGTTTCCAGCGAGAAGTTGGGATTGGGTCCCCCAGACATGGTACATGCCACGTTATATGATAAATTTCACAAAGAGGAAATTGGTGAATACTTCTTTATTACTGGTATAGATCTTTCAAGTGAATCTATGCCAATTGCTTTCTTAAATATGTTAAAATTGAACCAGTTGGAAAATCAAGCATCAAGGGAAGGTCAGATTTCTACCTACTGTTGTGTTAACATCTTTAGGCAGTTGGACATTAGAATTCGTTACGAATCGGACAACAATTATCAGATAAATGCAGTGGACTGTCATAGTGGTACTTCTACAGTACAGTTAAGTGATGCTATTTGGGAAGAAACATTTGTTAGTGCTTGCATGAGAAGTCTATTGACCAACACTGATGTGGAAAGGAAATTACCAGGTCTAGTAGAGTATCCATTTGCGATTGCTCAAGGTAGCACTACGAATTGTAAGCGAGCAATCAAATCCTTATGCAAATTTTTACCCAGATTGGTGGAATGTGGATGGGATTCCACTAGGAGTGTTCATCCTACTGTTTTACATAACAATTTGACCGAGTCGTTATTAATATTTCTTTCAGTAGCGCCGGATTTGGTTGATTTTACTTTACAACAATTAGAAGAGTTGGGTCTGGGTGATCCTAATAATAAAATATATTACGATATTGCCAAGGTTGCTGTAATGCGAGTTGATGGTGAAAAGGATTTGGAATTGATCTCATTAACTGAGAGGATTTTGTCGTCACTATTCCCAAGTTTGGATAATACGTCACCGAAAAATGGTGACTCTTTGCATTTGGTCAACTGTATAACCGATTTATTGAATTTACAGGCAAATTTCCTGTTAGAAAGAGGTGATAACGAATTGGCTTTGTCGGTTGCCAAATTTGCTGCAGAATTGTCATCGGATACCTTCGATTCATGGCACAATTTAGCTCAGTGTTATATTCAGTTGGAACAGTACGATAAAGCTTTAGTTGCAATTAATTGTATGCCACGGTTGGCCGATTCTGATAGATATAAAATGGCACTCTGGAATCAATTGACGCTCGTAGATTATTTCAAAAGACCCTTAGGTGGGGCCCAACCACGCTGCGATTTATCTAGTAACGAAGTTAATAACCTGAGTAGTACTATGAAAAACCATAAGGAATCTGATCTATTGGGCTTGGTTTACGGACGTATAGTGATGGCAAATGAATCCGGAAGAGGTTGTGTTAAAGAACTTTGGGAAAAGTCCTGTGTCGATTTGGGACCGATATATGGACCTCAAGCTCATAATTTAATCAATTTCGTTTCACCACAAGAAGTGAAATTAGTTGCTGATATCAACTTGTTGGCCCGTAACACTGTCGCCAAGAGTCCCAGCTGGTTCGAGGAGCAAGTTTGTGACTTGCTAATGGCGCTGGCCGCACGTATCGGCTGGAATGGATTATTGCAACTGAGGTCACAATTGTTTGTAATGGAGAAAGAATATTCTGGTAATACTCAAACCGATTTAAATAGTAATGGCAAGGCCCTTCCGGAGATTCGTCGCAAACGTCTATGTGAGAGGTGGTTAGACCAACTTTTCTTAGATCTTTACGAAGATTTACGAATAAGTGCTCTTTCACAAGAACACAGAGATGTGAAGTACAGTGGATTAGAATGGGAATTATTGGGAATTATCCTTTTAAGGACTTGGAATTTACACGATGCCGTTGCTTGTCTGCGTACAAGTATCATGGCAAGGTTTGACCCAGTTAGCTGTCAAAGACTACTACAACTATACATGAAGCAAGATTTCCATAGAAATTTGACGTTGGATCCTGATTTAGTCCTCGAACTGGTCACGATGCAAATAGCATACCAATCAAGGTTCTACGATAGTTTTCAGGTACCGAACCTATTGGTACTCTACAAGTTATCCAACTATATCGATCCAGATACAATTCGTAATAGAATAATGGCACTTCCCTTCGCAGAAAGGGGGATTATAGCGATGGTTGACAGCATGCTAAACTGGATAAAGCAGATGACAAAAGACACACCGGGTATTAATATATCCGCGAGCGTAACTGTATAATCATTACTTA
>JAJLXU010000003.1:278803-369865 GCA_030571545.1 Zygosaccharomyces gambellarensis
TTTTTTGTTTGTTTGTCAGCATAAGCTTCAATTTGTATGTCTCCTTGACAAGCGTCACTGTGCTGTTACTTAAACTGTTGTAGGGACTACTTGGAGATAATGTCAGTCAAAAAACAGGTTGACAAAAAAAAAAAAAAAAAAAAGAATAGTAATACAAAAGCAAGATGTTATTCCCTATCCTATAAAGGGCTTGACATTGTCCATTTGATTGTCGGAAAAGAAAATTTTTCTTTCATTGACTGTGGTAAATCAGAAGTAAACCTCAGACAAGGAAAGATGATTTACCATCTTCGTAGCTCTGGCTGTACAGAAATTTTGTAATTATTATGACAATAAGCCTGATTTTTAGTCCATTCTGCTTAAATATCGCTTGATGTCAGTTATTGAAAGCAAAAAAAAAAAAATAAAAAAAAGAACGAAATTGATGTGATATTAGGCCCTTCTTGCATATTTTTCTATTGTTCTAGTGGCTTAATACTGCAAGGTCTAACCTATTCTTTACTTTCCAACCAGCGGAAATGTCCTTTTCTACAACTTTATCCTATTTCCGGGAATGCATTGGAAATCCGCTTGGGATCTTCGAGCATTCCATAGATTGATTAGTAGTCTTCAGGTTTTTATTTAAAATGGGATGGTTCTCTTAACGATAAAATGTTTCTCGAGGTCCGTCTATCTTTTTCGAATACATTACGGACAGATATTGAAATAATGAAAGCAGGTAATTATCGAAGTAGCTTCAAAATCGACAGCAGCGATAGAGATTTTAATAGTAATTCTAGGAGGTCTTCATTAAGAGTACGGCCTGAAATATTTTCAATAGGTAGCAGACCTACCTCTCAATCATTCTCACAACTGCAAGTACCCACCTATTTGGATACGCCTGGGACTTCAACAGATAACTTGGTATCGTATGGATTCATTGCTGATAAAGTTTCGCAACAATGTACGATGCTTACTTATCCTGGAGATCCTGTGACAGATTCTGTGTATCCAAATTCTCAAGTAACTCTACCGCCATCCATAACACCTTTTAACGGAATGGATTCCCTTAGGGATAGGAACAGGAGTTGTAATCCTTTTCATCTTTATCCACCAGGTAATGATGTCTCCAGCAAGGGTAGTGAAAGGCTAATTCTTGATAAATATCAAAATGATTGTGACGAGGAGACGGGGGAAAATAGTAGCTCTAACAATAGATGTGGGATGGCTTCTGGTGATAAAATAAGCCAATGGATCGATAGTTTACCAATCTTTGAAGTAGGCGATGATGAGTGGAAATATGGTTGTTATTACAGCGATTTCTCACCAAATTGGGAGGAGGTCGAACCTGAAAATCAATCAAAGGACCAAATGTCTGCAATGACATCTGACGAATTACTGTACTCACTTTGCAAAAAATTCGATCATGCCGTTTGCAGACTGTATAGTGATATCAATGAATCACCGGGCTAAAGAGAATAGAATACTTTTCATAGAATGAATTTCATTGGAAAACCGTCCAGTTGTTTTTCCCTAGCATCCCTGTATCTACGTTCCTCTATTTCTCTACTTCAGTCTTCCTCCTCCCCAGTAAATTTGGATAATATATCAGAATCTGGTTCTGGGAAACCACCACAAACAACCCCGATTTCAGTGTCGTTTTTTCCGGTACATTAGAGGTTACTTTGTCATCTATGTTTCAATCTGTTTTGCTTTTTCTGTACAATTATGGCCATCTTTGGTAGTTGCTTTCAACTTTTTACTAAGGCATATAAACGTTGCCCTTACATGTTGGTAAAATTAATTTGAGGCATCTACAGTTGCCTATCAACCACCAAAGCCGTCAACACCCCCAGCTAGTTTAGACAATTGAATAAAAATATAATCCGCCAATAGTACTATTTGCGTAACCAGAGCTATTGGAATCACATAAGTATTTCTCATGCGATACCTCTCAAAAATTGTTTTAAGCATAGCAGTATCTGATGATCATCCTGTGGGGTCCTATTAACCTTCTTTTTGTTGTAGATAGATTAGTCGATCCTATTGAAAATGAATAAGTCGTTCAGATTCATCTTTCAATTCCGTATTATTCTGGACTCTCAGGTGTCCATGTTGATTTGTTGTTATTTGCAATCAATCTCACTATGACTCTAAACCTAGATTGCATAAAAGTAATCCTTCGCTCATACCGTCGAGCAAGATTCAGACTATTTCTCAGTGCTTCTAGAGAGTTTCCCAGAAAGCAAATTTTACCAATATCTACCACCAGCCGATCTTCTGTCAGTTATAATTGAATAGTCAACCGAATCGAGTCTTGGCTGATAGTCCAGATTTAGGAGGCCATTAGAGCGTGGATAGTTGTCCTGGTTACTGTATCTTCAGCAAGATATCAAGAATACTCGAAATATTCGTGAAGTCTGTTATTTCTTCTTAGAACGTATGAAGGCGAATGAGGAAAGTCAATCTGATAAGACGGGCCGGCAAAATGTCAGTAATCTAGAAAGGAATGGCAATCGAAGAGGGCTATCTAAGAATTATATTGGGTTGTTTTGCAGTTTAGGTAAGTGTGTTTGTGTAAGACTCTGGAAAGACATTTTGCCTACGGTAATAACTGTAAGTTTATGGATAGTTGATAATCTTTGTTGATTTTGATAGGTATCTCTACGAAGGACTATCTTAGAAATTTAATTTGACAATGCATCAATCTCTTAATCTCTTTAAAGTGGCATTTTATTTCGAGGTGACCCCTTATGGAATGATTGGTCAATGAGCGACGGCTATTCAGATATATTCGCAGTTGTATTAAAGGATAGATCTAAGGTATGGAATGTATCGCTGGAGAATAAGTAGATGGCTTTGAATGGATTCACTGGGAAACTAGTAGACCGGGAATTATTTAAAAAAAATGGATTTTGAAATGAAGAATTTGGCAGGTCCATCTTATGTATTGGAGGATATCAATAGCAGAGGTGATAAAAATGGCATTGTAGATGATACCATCAAAGTACAAGATTTAGAGCAGGGCTCCGTATCGTTTCTTTCAGATGAGAAACCAGGGGAATACCACATGCAAAGGGGTCTTAAATCGAGACACATTCAGTTAATGGGCCTAAGTTGTGCGGTTGGAACTGGTCTCTTTATTGGTACTTCGAGTAGTCTTACTACTAGCGGACCTGCACCACTTTTAATATCTTATATTATGATGTCCTTCTTTGTGTGGACTATTATGAATCAATTGACTGAGATGGTTACATTAACACCGATTCCAGGTGAATCCTCTGTATATTCAATTGCTAGACAATATCTCAATAGACCATGGTCATTTACTGTTGGCTATAACATTCTATATGCACAAGTTATGAATCCCCCAACGGAAATCACAGCTTGTGCGATGCTAATAAAGTATTGGACCAATGTTAATTCCGCTGTATTTGTTTCGATTTTTATCTTATTAACTGCAGTGGTTACGTTTTTTCCAGTCAAAGTTTTTGGTGAAAGTGAATTTTGGGTTTCAATGATCAAAATTATTACTATTGTTGGTTTAATTATCTTAGGAGTTGTTATTTTCTTTGGGGGCGGTCCCAATCAGCATCATGTACTGGGATTTCACTATTGGAAACATCCTGGTGCCTTTAAACCATACATTTCTATAGGTAATACAGGAAACTTTTGTGCAGTTTGGACTGCTGTCATTAAAAGTGGGTTTGCCTTCATCTTATCACCGGAAGCACTTACTTCATGTTCTGCTGAAGCTGCTTTCCCTCGTAAAAACTTACCGAAGGCAGCGAATCGTTTCATTTACAGGTTGGCTCTGTTTTACATTGGAGGGTCTCTAGCCGTTGGTGTTATGGTTGCATATAACAATTCACGTTTGTTAGCCGCCCTGGCTTCAGGAAAATCTGATGCAGCTTCCTCACCGTTCGTTGTAGGTATTCAGGATGTTGGTATTAAAGTGTTGCCCCATATTATTAATGCAGCTATTCTCACAGCAGCATACTCAACCGCCACAACAACGATGTATTCGAGCTCTAGACAGTTACATGCCATTGCATGCAAGGGAAATGCCCCCAAGATCTTTAAAAGGTTGAACAGATTCGGTGTACCATATGTTAGCATTTGTGTTCCAGTTGCTTTTTCTTTTTTGGCATATTTGAACTGTTCTGATTCTACTTCGCAAGTTTTTAATTGGCTTTCCAACATTTCGACGATCTCCGGATGCTTTAGTTGGATTTTTATTTCTTTAACTTATGTGAGATTTAGAAGCGTCATGGATAAATTGAATTTGAACGAAAGGGTCATATTTAGGAAGCCATTCCAAAAGATTAGTGCATACATCTCTGGGATCTTTTTCACAATTCTTACACTGACTAATGGGTACGTGGTCTTTACAAAGGGAAATTGGGGTGTAAGTGGGTTTTTCACCAGTTATATCACTGTGGGTTACGTCTTGGTACTTTTTATTGCTTCAACAATCTATTACAGAGAATGGAAGTTTAAGGATATTGAAAGCATTCGTATTGAGCTAGTACCAAAGATCGACGAAGCAGATGAGGAGGAAAGGAATGAAGTTGCTGTTGAACCTAAGACTTGGTACGGTAAACTGGGCAACAAACTGATTTAGGCATGAACATACCTGTATAACAATCTTACTAGCATTTAAAAGGCACTTTCACCGGTCCCTAACTCTAATAGACAAAGCACAATCTTGCCCTTCCCACTTCTGTATTGTTCCTGTACTGTTTTTACTTATCTAGCTATTGTTCGGAAGGGTCCACACATGCAAGGAAAACTTCAGGACGTAAATCTACATTAAAAAATATAGGCAAATCGCAGTAGAGCAGAATGTATACCTTCAAAGGCGATTTTTCATGTGTGGTAGTATCTATAGCTATCCTTTTAAAAGCATCTTGGTGTCGATTGAGCCTCCTCCTGGGCTTATTCTGAAGTAATACTCTGATGAATTAGAGAAAGATGTTCTATTTTTTGTATTGCAGGAAGATTTGCAGGCTGGAATTAATCTATAACCTGTCGCATACAGAATAAAGGTCTTGGAAAGCGGCAGAGAGGTGCCTATAGGTTGCAACATTCACCTGCAAGATTGTTGAAGAGAAAGGTTTTGAGAAGTTTGAGCGTTACTGATGATCTGACATGTCGATGATGATGCTAAACGAAAATCCACGGCACATAATTACGTTGAAAGGAGGTTTTTTACTTTAATAACAAGCGGATAAGAATAAGTGAAGGGGCACTGGGATCAATTCCAAGAGGTTTACATATAAAGGAAAATATGCAATGCAAGTCTGTTCGATTTTTATTGGCATTATCTCTGGGCTTTTAGTTGATTCTTCAAAATTCACATCGGAGGCGTCATCCGTTAGAATATGCTGAGATTTTAGAAGACGGTTCTTAGCTTTATGTCGGTAAGAATAAAACTGCCATTTCGTTGGTGATCATTGATGAAGTATATTTGAATTTTGACGGAGAAAGTTCTGTTCAAATTAAATGTCGAGGCCATTACTTCCTTGGCTCAGAAGAATTTGTTTCAAAGGTTTTTCTTATGAAAGATGGGTGTCTGAAGTCTGCAGATCAAACCGATAAAAATAAAATTGAGACTGTCATTCAAGTCAAATCGGTTGATAGTAATTAAATCAAGAGTTATCATGGATTAACGGGTAGACATCAAAATCTCGGGTATTTCTTAAACAGTTCATCTTTTTCTTTAATCATCTTTTCTCAATTACTGTTCAGAGTATTTTACGTTTTGTAGCCAAAATTGAGGTTTTAGTGGAAAAGACTAAATAAACAAAAGATTCTAAATATCCTTATCACTCTTATCGATAGTGGTGATTACTAGTGATGTTTGCACAGGCAATCCTAGTATTGTCAGCCAAATGAACAACGATAGATAAATTTCCAACAAAAGCAGGATCAGTCTTGTTCAAAGAGACATATGGATCGATGTATGAAGTCTGAAGATGTCTACCGGAGATACTGCCATGTTTACCAGATAAATCACCGACCTCTTTGTTGGCAGCACTGCTTGCGTTTACGCTACCATTATATGGATTCAAATGTTCCAATGTAGCATAACAACTCCCATTAGCTGGAACCGGTTTCTGATGAACATGGTAAAGGAATGGTCCGCCAGTATTTGGTAAATTGTACAAGCTAACTTCAACTTTGACAAAACCTTCTTGAGTGCCCTCAAACTTCACAGAGCCTTTGACACTTTTATAAAACTTTGCTTCGTATTTATCATGCCTTCCTGAATCTCTCACTTCTGGGGCAGCAGCGGCAAATACACAAAGAGTAAAGGTCAATAGTTGAATAATAGCTGTAATTGAACGCATTTTAATCTGATCTGATATTAAAGTTCTTCTAATAACTGGATTACATGAGCAAATGTGTTAAGAAATTGAGAATATAAAATATATTAATGAGTCTTTTATAAAATGCTCCGCAGCCAAGGACTAGGAGAAAAAAAAGTGAACATCACAACTAACTTGGCTTCTTTTTTGTCCATATGCTCACTAAGAATCCTAATTGAGTTATCTTGCGTATTTAGTCTTTATTAGCAGTAAGTCTGGCACTAACTTCGCGGTTGATCGTACTCCGAGAGGATTTGCGATGCAGCAAAGAGATATTAATAGGTGCTTCTAGGCTCTTGAACAAGCTCTATCAAGTAATTTCTCTTTTCAAAAAGAGGGAGTAATTCCAATTGGGTACTCATAGCATTATTGCATGAAAAAAAAGAACAGGACATACCTTGCAGGGATAAAGAGAAAAACAAAAAAAACAAAACAAACTCATACAACTACACGCAATTGATGCCTCCTGGGTTTGATTGATGAGTTTTTGGACAAACGAATAATGCTATTAATACTCCGCATCTTCAGCCTTTTTATCCCTCGCTGCCATGACAACAGACGTAAATCATTTCTTGGCAAAGGCACATGATACCTTGGAAACCTCTTTGCATGTACAAGAGGGGGGTATTTCCTCCCTCCTTTGAAGTGCAATTCAGTTCATCTAAACGATGGCAGAAACACCTGCCTTCTTCCAATACTATGATGTAAATGAAGCTGGTGCAACCGGCTGTCCTGCTGTTCTCCGGATCCCAATCGGCCATGACTACCAGGTTTATCCGAAACGACGTTCCTGTCCGCGTCCGGGAAAAGCCCAGAAGATTTTCCGAAGATCATTATTTTTTTGTGGGGACAATCACCTGCGCGGAGAAACTAGCCACAGAAAAAATCGCCGACGGTACACTGGGATTTTTCCAGCACAGCTATCGAAAAGAACACATATATTAAACCCATTCCTTTTTAAATAATAACAATAATCATGATCATAATCATAAGGGCATGTTAGTCTATATAGGCATATATCAGGCGATTTAAAAAAAAAAAAGAAAAAACAAAACAAAAATTCATCTCTTTCATTCCCTTTGAGGAGCAGCATCCTCGATATGGGCGTTATCGTAATCATCATCATTGGCAACACGAGAAGCTGAAGATTTCGATGGTTCACCATCATCAAAGACACCAGCCCTACGTTTTTCAAAATCTTTACTGTCAACGCCGGAACTTGTATTGGTACTTTCTAAGCCATCACTAGATACCTTATGATCTTCATAGACGATTGCACGCTTAGATCTAGCACGAATACCTGGGCCAAACTTGAATAAAATAAAAGGTAGCAGACTTAGACCAGCAGCAACAAGTGTACAGAGTAAACCAGCCCATTCACTATGCATATTTCTAAACATCTGAGCAGCAAATAGCGGGGCGACAGCACCCAACTCATTACGTAAATAACTTTGACCTGCAATAGCTGAAGATGCACTTGGACCATAACAATCAGATGTGTAAGAATAACACGATTCAAAAATAAAGAAAATACCGAAGGCAATACAGACCATACCAATATTTGGACCGATCCAGTGAACCCAATGGTACTGCGTGAATGAATAGATCAATAAACCAAGTGGCAAAAAGATACCACCCGCCATTGCACCATAGAGACGATGCTCAGGAGCAATTGCACCCGTAGATCTAGATCTAATCTTGTCATATTTTCTAATCTGTAGGAAATTTAAGATGAACCCCAATGTAACACCAATACACAATGAAATGTACGGTAAACCAGCAAGACCTTCAGACCAATGCTTTTGTTCGGAAAATGTAATCGTAATGACCGATAAAAACAGAAAAGTAATGAACCAGGTAAATGCAATCCACATACCAAAGAAGAACACAACCGGCTCGGACAATAACATCGCGATAGCCTTAACAGATGAATTGTAAAGAGCATCTTTCAATCCTGGTGCCTCTAGTTCTTCTTGCGAAACCCATCTTTCATCACCGGTATCTCGACGCAGAATTTTAGCTCTCTTCTGTAAGAAAACACCACCACGAGTCTCTTTGAAGAATAACACCACAACTATTAAAAGCGGGATATTCGATAAACCTTGGATACCTTCTAACCAACGCCATCCAATTGCCTGGTCGGCAAACCCAGAATAAATTGGTGCTGCCATCGTACCAAAGATAGCAATATGAGCAAAGAGCGCCATTGGAATTGCTCTTTCCTCTGGAATAAACATATCGTCAAACGTACCACCAACTAAAATTGTACCAATACTACCACAACCGCCCAGAATCGTACGTAGCACCAGGATTGTCGCCATGTTTCTACCCAGCGCTAAACCAATAAAACACAGACAAAATCCAAGAAACCCTGAGATGTACACAATCTTCCTACCGACTAATTCGCAAAATGGCGCCAAAAACAATGGCACCACACCAGATGTCTGATTAAACACAAACAGACCAAGCTGGCCAATCTCCGTAGATCTGTGTAGATCCTTGCACATTCTCGAAATCGTAGAATTGTATGCAGTATTACCCAATCCGATCATTAGTGTCATTAGATTCAAAATCCATGTGTAGAACCACTTACGCTTACTGCTCCAATTAAACGGATTCTCCCTGTCTCTAGGCGCATAAGTCAACATAACCCATTCTTTACCATCCTTTTCCACAGACTCTGTATACGTCATGGGAACATCTGATTCTACCCTCGTCAATGGACGAGCCTGCGCCTCTGGCGACGACTCATCCATCTCATGCTCTTGCAAAAACTTTCCACCACATACTCTACCTAATCTTTTCTGTGGTGGAACCTGATTCCAATCCAAATCTGCTGTGCTATCTATCTTGACCATTTTCTGATTAATTGATAATCTTATCACTCTTTCGGAGATGCCAAGAAAACCTGCCGCTCTACGGAAAAACTATACGGAAAAACGGAAAAACATGGAAAATCTCATACAAATAGTGACAAAACTTCCCTGCTTTATATTATTTGGAAGTACTAGCAGAGCGTGAAATAATAATAATAACGATAATAATAAAAACAGTACTCCTTTGGACAGAATAATCCCGCCTTCGTATAGCATGCGCTATCATTGACGTTTTTCCTCCACTTCTCCGCTCATGTCTGACACGAACACTCTCCCCACGGGGAAACTAGACAGTCTCACCCCATGCTTGTTTTTCCGTTACGTGGTTGACTCCCCCCATCTTTACCGCTATACTTGTGGTGTACCGCCAATCAAAGATACGCCATTTTGACAGCTCTAAACAAACCAGCAGCCCCCTTCTAGAAAAGTTTTTCCCTCTCCACGCTTTTTTCTTAGATCTCCTCATTTTTCCGACCTCTTCTTTCGCGCTTCTCTTTACTGCGACTGCTGACAGTATTGCCCCACAAGAAAAAAAGAAAACCCCACGGAGAAAAATTGTTCTGGGGATCGACATGTCCCGGAGAAACGGAAAATCCCGGGAGTCAAGGAGGGGAAGTCGCGCCCGGGACGTCCCACACACGCAAATGCTGCTACGGCAACAGTCAGGAAAAAGAGGGGTGGTTCGGAAGTTTTCTTTCTTTTATTTTCGGAGGAACAAGCGGATAAACTACATGACTTGCTGCTCCGACCGATGGAAACAACGTCATTGGAAGAGAAGAAGGTAAGGATAGAAGGTTGGTTGTAAACACAATAGGGGCTTCGGAATCAACCAACCAACTAAAAAAAAAAAAATTATCCGAAGAGGTACTGGTGTCGCGTAATGACAATGTCAGAGTTCGCCCGCTAAAAAACTGTACTTCACTTCTACTTAATATGTAGTTAGCAGTGCTCACGTATTGACTTCAGAGAATCCCAGGCCTGGGATCTTGTTGGGAGAGGTTCTGTCTTTTCTGTTTCATTAATGCGAATCTTGAAGAGGAGATTGAGTAGTAATGCTTGACAGGCTAGTAGCTTTGCAATTGCAGGGTCTTGTTCAGATGGAAAATCTTTCATGACGAGACTGGCGGATTTCGAGTATTTTCTTGGCACCGTATCACGATCCGTTGTGGTAAAAGTTGCAACAGGAAGAGAGTTCGAATTGGTTACTAGGTTCAGTTCGTCTTTTCTGCCTGTTGGTGAGACAAGTTTAAATTCAGCGCCGTTTAAGACGCCGAAGAAACCGTCTTGGGTATGGATTAATTCATGGTTTGAAATGTTGATATGTTGGTGGTACTTGAAATCGTAGACTGTCCTGCTTCCGTGACTCTTTCTGGAAATCCAGCAGAATGGTACTTTGTAGATGCTGAACTCAGTACCGCGAAGAACTGGTTTGGCCCCGACTTCTTCCTTATAGCCGGTTCGGCAGCTTTCGAATCTGAATATTTCAAAGGAGGATCTACCCAGCATTCGCGTGATCGTGGATTTCCCGTTGATTTGGAAGAGTGGTATCCCCACATCTTTTAGGTTGATCGAATCACTTTCAAAGTCAGCATGTCTGAACTTGTTTAGGGATGCTTCGCTGGGGAAGATATATGGGTCTTCGTTGGTAAACGAATAGACTATCGGCATCGATTTTTCACCTTCCATGGTTGTGTAATTTATTATGCGATGGTTATGCTACTTGCTTACTCTAAAGGGAGAACACATACACCTATGCATATATATATATATATATACATACTTATCCCTAGATATGTGCGTGCATAAGGGAGTACATATGACTGGATTATGCACGAATCTCACGCATAAAGCAGGGGTTAAGCAGGTCCCATTGACAATCCGATTGTTCCCGTTGTGTGATTTTCCAATGGTAAAGTGCTCCGTCTGCGTTTTTGAACAGTGGGATCTGCTATCGACTCAAAGATACGACAGTGGAGCAGGATCCCATGCAGAGACAGGAACTCTGTAACCGCAGGGACGGAACTGATGCCCAGTCCTAGTGGTTTTGGATCCAAAGGATCAGACGGCTCCAAGAAATACAAATGGTTCCTCTTCTCCTTCACATTTCGACTTTCCATGTTTCTCAGATAAAGACCCCGTGGTGATAATGGATTGCCTTGGCGGTCGTTATCAACGCTTGACGTCTTCCCATTGCTGAGCAGACGGTGGATGTCGTCATAATTGACGAAGAGCTCGTGTTCACCCCTCGTCGGACTTTTCAACTCTCTCCACGACAAATCGAACCCATCAGCCGTGCCAATGAACCCTTTGTGGTTCTTGGGAGCGAGTATCAATTCGTAGCTGCCCACATTTTTGAAGGTACTTGTAAATTCTACCTCCCACGACGAATACTTCTTGTGGTGTCGCAAGTATACCCTGCAGAATAGAATTTTGTAAAGCAATAAATCTCTGTCTCTCTTCTTGACCTCATGGGGGGATTCCGGTGGAGGATCATTCACACTCAATATGACAAACTTGTCAACAAGTATTACTGGCGCTTTGTGACTTTGAAGCCGGAATTGAAACAGCGGTACACCCACGCCATCACGATCCAGCGCATGGAAAAAATAGTGTTCCCTTTCGTAGCTTTCGTAGGACTCTAAACTGCTGAAGAGCATGGCAGTTTCATTTACCTGCGCAATCGGCATTGTTCTAATTTCGAACGATGAGCCTGCGCTCGTTTTTCCCGCTCCAGTGTAACTGGTCATACTCGTAACTGTTGGACTGGCTGTCTACTCTTGTGCTTGGCGAATGCTCACGCAGATCAACAACTCTAGACAGATTTCGTCCTCATATTTTCTCTGAATTTCGAAGCTCTCCCTAGTAATCCTATTTTAAATGAAAAAATCCTGTCATTGCAAAGACAAACAAACAAGCAAAAAACAGGCTGCATTGACCTGGAGTGTAATTTCACTACACCCTTGGAATTTTTAAAACAATGCAAAATCCCAAATCGACTCCGAGAATCGCCTAGTCTCCGTCGCCTCTGATCAATCGATCAGTTCACTCTCCCCCATAACAGCTCAATAAGGGATAAGCGAACAGTGTATTTCTAGGGGCGTTCCACAAGCGCCCGAACTTCAGAGACTCACTCCGCTTCTGATCCCTTATAATAACGCGTTTCCCATCCAACATTCGATAAAGAACGACGTCCATATTTTGCCGCGCGTCCTTCGTCACCATGATCATTCTTACCCCTGTCGATCTGTCAGACGAATAGCGGGTTGAGGGGAGCTCGGACTTTCCGACGCATGGTCCGCCCCCACCCACCACACTTACAAGGCAGGCGCGAACAGGGCCTTCAGCCACACAGAGGTAGCTCGGCCGCTAAAACCAGCAACTATGCAATCCTCTAGAAGGCCAACTACAATGCTTTGGTTGTATACATCATCCTTAAATCCCGTCTTCCTCTCGTTCCTGTTTACGAACCGCCTTCCACCACCAATGCAGAGAACAGAAGCATGTCTCCAGTTCCCAGTGGCCACTATGCTGTGTTCTTTTAAAAAAGAACCAAAACAGTTCTTACTCGCTACGCTCGTAATCCGATACATTGGTGCATCTAGCATGCAGTGGTAGCCGCTCAGCCCCGACTGCCACGCGTAGGTTGGGTCTCAACGCGCCCACAGCGACAAGCATCCCACATTACCGCCATTACGCCCGCGGAACCCGTCCGACTAACCGAACCATCCTCACGCTAAATCTCCCGACAGACCTACAATGGTGCATGCAGGGTTACCGCCCATCCACCAGACCCATCACGTCTCTACACGTTAGCGGGGACCCTTTACAGCCGCCGAAGCCCAACACCCAACACCCCTGCATCAAGAGGAAGCGAGACGCAGATTACGTTCTTTTAAAAAAGAACCAAAACAGAGCCTGTTCACTGCGTTCACAGAGCCGCCATTGCGAGCGCAGCGAGCAACAACTGTTTTGGTTCTTTTTTAAAAGAACAGCGTATGGCGGGACATCTCGTAGCCGCCAACCTCGGCGGCTCGCCCATTGCCCGCCCAGCCCTCGCGGCGGAAGTCTCGCTCGGTGTTATCCCTCCACAATCCCCACACATCCCCTCCACTTCCGCATACCCCTCCTCCCGCTCCCGTCGGAGAAAAGAAAGATGTCGATCCAAATACAGAAACTACACCCCACCCCCACCCCCACGCCCACCCCTTTGTATCTGAGTCACCCTATTGTTTCCGTTTCGACCGTTCCTCTCACCAGGCACCTGCACCCACACATACCTGTTGGTCACACCCACTCCTTTGGTCCAGCTCCGACCCCGCCAACATGCAAAAACTTCGAAAAATGTAGTGGAGCTCTCCAGGGCCCAACGTCATTTGTACTTGCACTACACGTCATTTTTAGACTATCTCTCCGACTTTAATCAGATGAGTCAGCAGAGACCAAATTACGAATGAAGGGATTTACATCAAGCCCAGAGAGAAGCTTCTTTTTTTTTCTGTCAGGGGTCAGATTTATTGATGTAAATGAATACACGGTTTGCGACGATCACTATATCGACCAGAAAATAGTACTAGAAGCTAGAGGGGGGGGTTCCTCTTTTTTTTTTTTTAGGGAATTGGCGGAGAATAAGCTAGTGATTTCTGCCTAGAGATGATATATCAGGTTAGGGTGGGCGGTTTTGGCTGGCGCGCTGGAGTGAATCCCTTCAAAGAATTTTAGAAACAATAACAAGATGGAAAAACAGAGCCTCTTTTGAAAATGTATCAGGTAAGGGACGGTATAAATACAGATACTGTCAAAGAAGTTCTCTCGAGAAGAAGTTTTAGATGGAGAGGTTAGATGAATGTACAGAGAATTTGAGTATGAACAGTATCAATAGCGATAGCGATGAACTCGGTAAGAACAAGTACGAGCCAGAGCACGTCGAGGATGCGAAGCAATATCACAACGGTAGTGCAGGAGAGGACGAAGCGGCAGCAGCGGCTGTGAAAAATAGCAGCAATATGGATGGAAAAGAAGACCAAACCAATGGAAGTAGAAGTGGAAAGAGACGGAAGTCGCTGGTTAGCTCGCAAGAGTCAGCATTTCATGCATCACCGTACGAGCAAGATGATGATCCTGAAAAGCACGTACTGCAGGAGTGGGATTGCTACGATAAACTGGGATACTCGTTTTCGACGAGAAGGAAATGGTCAGTGATTGCGGTTATAGGGATTTGCCAACTGTCGATGAATTTCAATACGAGTGTGTACCCGCACGCGGTTCCGCTGATTGCGAAATATTTCGGAATTAGCCAACAAGCGGCGAATACTTCGCAAATGATTTTCCTTGTGGCATATGCTTTTGGATGTGAGTTATGGGCACCATGGTCCGAGGAATACGGTAGATGGATTGTTATGCAGTGCAGTCTTTTCTCGTCGAATGTGTGGCAGATATTGGGGGGATTGGCACCTAATTTTGGGTCTATTGTTGTTGCGAGATTTCTTGGGGGTATTTCGTTAGCAGGAGGTTCAGTGACGCTGGGAGTTGCCGCAGACATGTGGGATCCTGCAGATCATGGATATGCGGTTGCATTTGTGGTTTTAACTTCTGTTGGCGGTACAGTGATTGGACCTGTGTTTGGTGGATTGATGGAGGAACACCTTTCTTGGCACTGGAACTTCTGGGTGCAGTTGATCTTTAACGGTGTGACTCAGATACTGCATTTTTTTATTGTTCCGGAAACGAGATCTACGGTGATCATGGACCGTTTGGCAAAGAAGATGCGTAAATCCGGGGAAGATCCTCACGTGTATGGACCTGGAGAAGTTAAAAAGTTCTCTTTGAAGGAATTACTGAAGACTTGGATTCGTCCATTCCACATGTTTGTCTGTGAACCGATTGTTCTGTTTTGCTCCTTGCTGTCAGGGTTTGCTGATCACTTAATCTTCATTTGCAATCAAGCGTTTGGTCCAATCTTCAAACAATGGCATTTTTCCACGACGGCTCAGGGTTTGACGTTTATAACGTTAGTGGTTGCTTATTTGATTGGGTTTTCGATGCATTTGATAGATATTCGACAGCAGCGTAAAATTATGGATAGGATGTTACATACTCCGAGAGGCCCGGAAAGAAGGTTACTGCTGCTACTTTTCCTTGCTCCGCTTTTATCGATTGGTCTTTTTGGCTTTGCATGGACTTCTATGGGACCTGAGTATACTCCGTGGATTGCTCCTGCGATATTCTCAACGGTCATTGGTATTGCAAACTACAGTATCTATATGGCTACCATCGATTATATGGTTGCCGCTTATGGTCCTTACTCTGCCTCTGCCACGGGTGGTAACGGATTTGCACGTGACTTGCTAGCTGGTATTGCTGCCATGTATGCAACACCGCTTTATAACAATATTGGACACAAGTTTCATTACCAATGGGCAAGTACTTTACTGGGTTGCTTAGGTATCCTCTGTACAATTCCAATTTATGTTTTCTACTGGAAAGGTCCCATAATTAGAGAAAGAAGTAAATTTGCTCAGGCTCTATCTAAGGAATTTGAGGAGGAAAGAACGAAAGAAGGAAAGCTTCATAACAAGGAACAAGAAGCCACCACTAGCAGCATTTCAGGAAGTTTTGGAGAAGAGGTTTAGGTGGATTAAATTTTTTTTTTTTTTTTTTAACGAACTTGATGTTACCCAAGGGTTAAATTTAATTGAAGAAAACAAATGTAATAACAAAAAAAAAAAAAAAAGACTTAATATGGAACAGTATAGTATATTATAACACTAGTGTATAAATTTAAAAATTTTTTACTCTTCATTTACACTTTTGGCAGAAAATGAGGTAGAATATGAGAATGTTGCATAACCCTTGTAGTAGCAGTATTAGTACTATGGTAGATGACTTCGATTGGCAAAAAACAAAGTAAGGTACCAAAGAGGCCACCTTGAGGGTAGCAAGGGATCTAGGAAAAATCGAAGTTCAAGATTGTCGAAATTAGAATGATATAAATCGAAACCACTGAATGATTCACATTGAAAATCTTGATGAAAATGAATTGGATTTACCTCTTGTAAAACAATACAATACCAGGAAAAAGCTATTATTGTATCACGTCACAATAAAGGAATAGGAAAAATGGCTAATTCTCATCATTTGCAATCACAACCCTGGTGGAAACAGTGGGACCCCAAGGACGTTACTATTGCCGACGATTCTGTGTCGGATGCCTGGAAGTACTGTACTATACAAGGCGTCTATTTTGGCGGTAAGGAGTATAACGGTAGTTTAGGCGCTAGAATATCATCCGTCTTTGTCATTCTATTTGTGAGTACCGCATTCACACTATTTCCATTACTGGCGAAGAAAGTCTCATGGCTCAGGGTTCACAAATATATTTACCTCTTCGCACGTAGTTTTGGTACCGGTGTCATCATAGCTACTGCTTATATTCATCTGATGGACCCTGCATACTCAGCGATTGGTGGATTTGCATGTGTGGCACAAACTGGTAATTGGTCGATCTATTCATGGTGTCCGGCCATTATGTTGGCCACAGTCTACATGACATTTTTGGTAGATCTCTTCAGTGGTGTGTATGTGGAAAGGAAATACGGCGTTGTTCATAACGAGGAAGAAGATCATGCCATGGGGACTATCGTTGCACCTCATATCCACGATGACTCGCAATTGGACAATGCAAACATGGAAGCACTGTCAAAGAAAAGCTCTGTTGATATATCTGTGAAGAGTTCCCAAGACACCATAGAGAGAGAGATTTCCTTCAAAAGCGAGTTTATTGCGTTTTTAGTGCTAGAATTTGGCGTTCTGTTCCATTCTGTAATGATTGGTTTGAACTTAGGCACCACGGGTGACGAATTTTCGACTCTGTATCCAGTTCTAGTGTTCCATCAGTCCTTTGAAGGCCTTGGTATTGGATCCAGGTTATCAGCAATCGAGTTCCCGCGTAACCAGAGATGGTGGCCATATGTACTATGCATAGCTTATGGTTTGACAACTCCGGTTTGTGTGGCTATTGGTCTTGGTGTAAGGAAAACGTACCAGGGCAATTCCTATGTAGTCAACGTTGTATCTGGTGTCCTTGATGCTATTTCAGCTGGTATTCTAATGTACACCGGTCTAGTTGAGTTATTGGCAAGAGACTTCCTTTTCAACCGTCAAAGGGCAAAAAGCCTCTGGGAGTTATTCTTCAACTTGTTCTCTATGTCTTGGGGGGCTGGTCTCATGGCATTGTTGGGCAAATGGGCTTGAACGAAGACATTAAGATTCAGGTTCACTTGCCTATAACATTTGCTTACAAATCAATTGTTGATCAATTTCTTTGCCTTTTAACTTTATATAAAAGGGTATGTAGTTTCATAATAAAAATTGTTGAAGTTCTCAGCGAGCCCTCTGAAAGAGAGAGCAATAAGAGGATATCCTTCAATTCATCAGTTAATCAGAAAAAAAAAAAAATGGTTCAAGCACAGAAATGGGTCCTTAAAAACAAGCCAGTTCCTGGTGAGCCGCTTAATTTGGACTTGAACGATTCTAAATCGAGTTTTAAATTGATTAACGAAGAAATTTCTGCTGAACAGTTACAAGATGGACAACTTCTAGTGGAGGTCATCTTAATTGGTAATGATCCTGCACAAAAATTCTGGATTGCATCTGTAGACCCAAAATATGCCAAACCTATTCAGCCAGGGGACGACATCCCAGCAGGAGGCGTTGGTAAGGTCGTTGCCTCCAAGAGCAATTCATACAAAGAAGGGGACTATGTTATTGGTAGATTTAATTGGAATTCTTACGTAGTGACTTCTGATTCATCTACAAATGATTTGAGGAAGTTGCCTGACACTACTGAGGATAAACTGTGGTACCATCTGTCGATCCTTGGTAGTACTGCCCTAACTGCTTATTTTAACTTCTTCCACTATGCTGGTTTGAAAGAACGCCAGGAGGACTATGGCAAGACGTTCTTAATTTCTGGTGCAGCAGGTGCAGTAGGTACTATAAGCGTTCAACTAGCTCTCAACGTTTTCCATGCCGAAAAGGTTATTGCCATTGCAGGTGGACCTGAGAAAGTTAAATTTGTTGAATCGTTTGACCCTAAGAGAGTCATTGGTGTTGACTACAAGTCACCAACATTCCAACAGGATTTGGCCAAGGCAGCTGGTGCACAACCCAGCATCGATTATTTTGTCGATAATGTCGGTGGACCAATATTGGATGCAGGCTCAGTTTTCCTAAAAGTCCATGGTACCATCGTTGCATGTGGTTCTATTAGTGGCTATAATGACAAGGAAAAATTTGTGTTCAAGAACTATGGTATTGTAATCACGAGAAGAATAACCATTAGAGGTGTCCTTGTCACCGATTTAAGAGATCAGTTCCCACAGGCAATAAAATTCCTAAAGTCGTTGATCGATTCAGGTAAATTGAGCGTCAAAGATGCTGCTACTTTTAAGGATGCTACCAATGATAAGTTCAGAGACGTTCCATTCATCTGGGACGGTCTCTTCCACGGTACTAACAAGGGAAAACTAATCACTGTCGTTAAAAACCCCCAATGAATGTTAGATAATGTGATCTTAGATTTTATACCTTAACCAAGCTTCGTGAATTTTAATCACCATCTGTAAGTTCTGTAGATATGTGTTTATTGATACTAAAGTCTTTTAAAGCTTGTGTTTTGCATCTCATCTCATCTCATCGCTTTTCACTGATGTTTTCTCAAATTCGCGACATTCGTTCTTATTCAACATGGAAACATGCAAAAGTGTTACCATGAGAGAAGAAAAAAGTAAAGCATAAATATCTAAAGAGAGAAGTTGAACATTAGGGATCTAATGCAATGACAGACATGAGCGGTTCAGGAGGTGAAGTCGTTATTGTTGGAAAGGATGCGTTGTTAATGCACGAAAGGTCACTTTTGAAGCAGCTTGTTCTAATATCATCAGAGGATGAACTTATGCAAGGGCCTCTTGACAAATTCCCCCTGAAACAGGTTGATGTGCCCGATTATACTGGTGTAAAGACACAGGACCAGTTGAATCTCGGCTACGTCATGATTAGACGTGATTTACAAGGTGAGAAACGAATCTCCGAGAAGGGACAACTACATGATGGTAGGAGATGGTTGTTCAACACTTTTAGATTTGGTGGCAATAACAGTGAAGCAAACCATTGGTTCGTTCTCGTTAGGGACTTGATGAAGTGCCTGCAATACGAGAATGATGAAGAATCCTTTATTAAAAAATATGACCAGCTATTACCATTGGAAGCCAATGATGAACAGAGGGGGTTTTTGAAAGAGAAAAAACTCTGGACGGATAATTCAACAATACAGCAACCAGTAAGGTTCTATACAGCAAAATCAGTCTTTGTTCAATTCGGAGCAGCTGTTATTCTTAGTGGTCTAAGAGTATTCGATGATTATTGGGAAAGCCTTGCTAGAGAAAAAAGCTTGACACCGCATCATCGAGTCTTCAGACTTGATGAACGATTACTGAGTATTTTAAAAAGCCTGAAACCATCCCTATTCCTGGAGGAAGATTCAGATGACGGTAAGAATAAGAGCCAACTAGATAATGCACCTTGGAATGGCGAATTGTTCGAAACACCGTATCCCACTGTTACGGAACAGGCCTCTGTAGAAGTTAGAGATGAATACGGCAGACAATTTGCTGAAGGACAACACTTTGGTGCAGTAGTGCCCGGACAAAACATCAATGGGTCGTTAGAATTGAGTAATCAATTTAAACTACCGAAATACCACAGTAAGAATTCTTTCCAACAAGCAACTCAATCGAATGCACTGGACATGGCTATCGGTAGTCCCCATGAACTCCCTTTGAACCATGAAAGTGCCCATCCGAATGCTTTCGCACCTAATGCGGAGACATCCGGTTCTTTAGGACCATCAACATCGAACAAATCAGGCGGTAAACGACTTTTGAGCAACATCATGGATACGAACATATCTAGCACGAAGAGTAAAAAATCGGAGGAACATGAACTAATTAGTGCAGGTAATGGATTGGTCCCTACAAATGCTCATTTGAATATTAACGGCTGGAAATTTGAAACTCTACCACTGCGGCTGTTGGGAAATGAACCTGAATACTCCATTAGAGGTTTGCCATTTTATGATCAGGATAAAATACTGAATAGATTGAAAAAACTGTCTCCAAATCAAATTAAAGGATTAGAACATTTGCATGACTCAGTAGTGCTCAATACAGGTTTACAAAGCGTCAGAAAAATTAGATCTAAGAAATGGACCAAATACTGGCAATATAAAGCGGGACTGCCAGTTGGAATCCTCAAGCATGACGTTGAAAAATCTCGAGATAGATATTTGACAGATGTCTTAAACCAAAAAACAGCTACCACTAACTACAACGATGCTACCCTAATTGATGAAGTACAGATAACAAGCAGAGCACCCAATGCCAACTTTTTGAATAATTCCAATATCAAGGGTTTCAAGCCACCATATGCACCTCCTATACGAAAAGAATCCAAAGGGTAAACTGAACCCTATAGCATAGTGTAATGAGTATATACAAACCCATATATATTTGCGTTGCAGTAAATTTTCCTTCTCTTTTTTCTTTTTTTTAAAAAAAGAATTTGTGAACCTGATACACGTACGTACTTTTTATCTATATATACATAGGCAACTGTGGACAACGCATCTCACCATGTTGTATCTTGTTTTGCTTCTAGAGTCTTTTTCCTATTGGCAAATGTCTATTCTTTTAATTCCCCCACTCAAATCACAATAGTTTGGTTTTGACAATTTCCTGTCTAATTCTAAAGGTGTAATATGCCATAATCAACATGATCACCAATAGCGGTAACAACCAAACTGCCAACTTGCTTGCAATTTCATCGACATGAGGACCTGCCTGAGCTGACGACTTTGTCTCTCTAACTCTTTCTTGCTCTCTCAACATTTTTTCCAATTTTTCATTCATTTTAATAAAATCTGTGTAACTTTCAGTAGTAGTAGTACCATCTTCTTTGTCTTCTTTTTGCATTATCAGTTGGGCCACGTACTTAATCAATTCCTCTTGGATACTCAAAACTTCGTCTAATTTTTTATCCAATGAAACGATATCATTAGCCAAAACCTTACCTTCGATTCTATCCAATTTTTTAAACAACTCATAATTAGAAATCTTCTCACTCTGAGCATCAAAGGCTTCCTTCTCCAACACTTTTTCTTGACCAGTCTTTTGATCAACAACTTTAGTCAAAACTCTTGGTTGTGGCATCGTATGAACATTTGGAATTAATGATTCTTCAATAATGCCATCGTAAAATTTCATCTTCATTATTTCAAAAGACTCAGTTGTCTTTGCATTGTCTGCAGTAACACCAATCTTGTAATCACCTTGTGGGAACTGAGCTTTCTTGGTTTGGAAACAAACTCTGTTATCAATTTGTAATTTCAACAGGTTATCTTCATTACTGTATGTCAAACGTGCCGTGGATGGAACTGAAGATTCTTGGTATCCCATTAAACAAGACGCAAAACTTCTATCGTAAACGTCTTGCTTCTTTAAAGAACTAGATCCGTCGCCAAAACGTGCACTAATAGAAGAACTTAATATCCCATTATTGTCGACCAAAAGTTGTAACCCATCGAATTTCGAGGGACCGTTGTAAAGCTCTTTATCATCGTTTTTACTACTTGCAGGGTTGACAACCCAGAAGGCTAATCCACCTTCAGATTTGCCAGAATATTCCACACTTCTGAATGTCCATTCAATGGTGAATCCGTCTCTCAACTTGTAGTTATTTCGCTGCCATAGAGAACCTTTCGATGCCTGATTTGGTGTCAGTACCATGCGTCCTTGTTGTAAACTTGCATCTTCACCCGCAATCCAATTCGATGGCAACTTCTGAATCGATAGAAGATCTGGTAGACTCATATCAGCATTAAGCTTGTCTTCATTTTTCTTAGTAGATTCTGATCCATGTGCATTGACTACTGATCCGATAAACAACAGCGCACTAGATACAAAGTGTATCAATTTCATGGTGCTGAAAAAAATACAGTGTAGGGAAAACTAATTCAAATTATAACGTGTTATAGTCGATTCAACTCCAATTGAACCTTCTTCTAGGTGTCTGTCCCTCCAAGAATTTGGTGAGTTTTAATTGTTATTATGAAGATCTAAACCTTTATACCTGTCCTTCTTAAAAAGCCTTGATGAAAAAAAGAAGCACAAATCGTACATAGCGACAAATACGAAGAGTATAAGCTCATCGAGACTAACATTGCATCAAAGAGTGCTCCAATGGCCCTAACAATCCTTACAATCGTTTCCACAGGTTTCGTTTGACTTTAGCAACTCATGCTGACTCGAATCACCCTTGGAATCTCTTTCGTTATGCTTACCGATCGAAACTTCGTCATGGAAAAGAAGTGCCTTAACTCTCTGTTTCAGGTACTTACTATCCGGGAACCCACCTTCAAGCTTTCTGTCCCAAATTATGACCTCTTCAGCGTCTTCAGCTTCTTGTCCCAATACTTTGAACTGGCCTTGTGGCCCTGGGATCAAAGAAACTTCACCCAATTGGTCTCCGAATGTTTGCAAGAGTTCTTGCATATACCATGAGCTCCTCAGATTCCATTTGCATTTGATACAAAATACAATGCTAACTTTTGGAAAGGGCATACTAGTTTTCTCTAATATGTTTCACTCTCTTGCTGCTGAGTGCTGTTAGTAAGTAGATCAAGTATAAAAATCCGAAACTTTATCTAACTTTAATGTCAACATTTAAAACAACACGAAGGAGAGGACATTTGAAATAGACCGAGGGACCACTGGCACGGTTATCCGTAATGCCTTTATTTGCTGATAGTTTCTGGTCTGATGATCTAGGCTCAGGTTTAGCACTTCTTTTCGAGAAGCTCCACCAAGGGTGTGAACAATGTGATCTTTTCATACAGTTGTTTGCATCGAGAATGCAATTTGAAGTTAGCTATGGTAGACAATTAGGCGGTATTAAACAAGGCATTGATAGTCTAGATAAGTTTAGCAATGATGCCGAGACTACCGTTTTGAATTCACTTTACGGCATCATTGGGAGTATTTCACATGAAGGTAACCATCATCTTGTCATAGCGTCAAACATTGAACAGCTGGTATTAACACCATTTAGTAAATGGTGCCAAGATCATAGGAAAAGGGTAGAATACTCTGAAAAAATATTGAAGGCTAACATATCCAATTTTGATAAATCTAAGAGCTACGTTTTCAAATTGGAAAGAGAATATTTCAACCGTTGTCGACAGTTAGAGGATTTTAAAAAGACTAACTACGCTGATGACGATGAGTTAATAAGGGCGATGGAGTCCTTGAAATTACAACGAAAATACGAGAAAGATGTAGCAAGAGAGAAGGAATACCAGAAATTTGCCACGGTAGGCGATATGGACTTTGATTATAAGAGTATGAGAGAAGTTATCCAATTACTACTTACGCAGTTGTCTAAATCCGAATACAAAGTACCCTTCATCAATTTCACTTTAGAAAACACTAATAGCGGGAGTGAGATTACCAAATTTTTATTGGAAAACATGTCATTAAAGGATTTGGATCAAGCTGAAATATTTGGACAGGATTTAATGAACTTGGGATTTTTAAAATATTGCAATGGTGTGGGGAACACATTCGTTAATTCTAAGAAGTTTCAATATCAATGGAAGAGCTATGCTTACAGATTTGTAGATGTATCGCGTCCGGCAGATGAAAGTGATGCGACTCTTTCTTCTATGGAACCGAGACTTTCGGCATATATCCAAAATTTCAATTTAAAATTGCCAGTATCTGGAACTACTGACAGTGGCGAAGATACTTCTACGGGGGAAACAACCGTCGTAGAACCTGAAATTGGAGAAAATGAGAAACAATTGTTTAAATTGATGAAAGAAGTTGAAGTAGCTGACAAAAAATACTACCGGGAATGTTTTAGGATGGACACACTCAGATGCTCCGTGGAAGAATTGGTAGTTGATCATTTGACGTTTATGGAAAGATGCGAACTGGATAGATTGAGAGCTGTTAAAAAGGCAACTTTTGATTTTTGTGCTACCATTAGCAACAAAATTTCCAGTTTGAAGATTGGTGTGGATAATATGATTGAAAGGGAGGATAGCATGGACCCTGATGCAGATCTGTTACATTTTTTGATAAAGTACCGTACTGGGTATTTCCAACCCCATGTCATTACTTATAATAATTATTACAATCCAGGTGCATTTCAAAATTTTGGCATAGACCTAGAGACTAGATGTCGTTTGGATAAAAAAGTGGTGCCCTTGATAGCATCGACCATATTATCCCATATGGATCAAGTATATCCAGAATTACCTAGCGATAAGGTTAGAACATCTGTATGGACAGAACCAGTCAAGCTAAACCTTTCACACCAACTGAGGAATGTTTTGAATAAAACCCAATTCAAAGATGATAATGAAATTCTGGAGTTAATCAAGGAATCTAAATCAGAACCAAGTACTGTCGCAAGCGTTCTTAAAATCTACCTATTAGAGCTACCTGAACCATTGATTTCTAATGACATCTACGATGTTCTCAAGATGCTCTATGCTCAATACACTGTACATCCGACCACAGAAGAAGACTCTAAACACTCCGAAAATGAAGAAGAGTTGGAACAGATGGAGTCCAATAAAATAAGAGGACTTTATACAACCTTGTCCTCATTACCGAAACCACACATTGCAACCTTAGATGCAATAACTACCCATTTTTGTAGACTGATAAAAATCTTAAAGATGGGAGAAAACGGCCAGGAAACCGCAGCAGAATTTACACATGCAATTTCACAAGAATTCGCGAATTGTATCATTCAGGTCCGTGTACCTGATGGCAACGACTTGGGTTATAAGATCTTCTATGATCTTCTAACACACAAGAAAGAGATATTTGGGGAGCTGAAAAGACAAGGATCCAGAGCGAAAAGCGAAAAATCGACTTAATTTCATTACTACGATTAGTATAATAATTATTATAACGACTGATTTAATTTAATTAATTTCCCTTGAATACAATTATTTTTATTATTATTATTATTTTTTTCTCAATTCCTACGTGAACCCTCAGCTGCCTCATTCTTGGATTCCAGCTCCTGCAGCTCCTTTGCAAATAGACGTTTTGGTTTAAACGCTTCCTTTTCCAAATTCGATAGTCGATGTCGTTTGGCGACTTCACCATTTTTATCGAGATACGTTACAACGTCTTCTACATCCGGATCACTCTGAAGCAGTGATTGCTTGCGCTGGTTTCTCATTTCTTCACTGATTGGCTGCTGACTTTGGAATGGATTACTTGGCTTTGACTGTCTTATCAGAACATCATCATCATCATCGCTATCGCTAAATTTATCATTATCATTATTATGCCATTTTTGGGCAAGCTCAAAATTAGTCAATTTATGACTTGGAGTACCTGGTTGCTGCTTCGGATGTTTGAACGAATCACTCTTATATCCTGTCGGGGACTCACTCGAAAGTTTCCTACTTCTCGAAGACACCGGTCTAGTAGGTGGTAACAATTCTAGCGTAGAAGAAAGCTCCTCATCATCCTTTAACGACTTCGGAAACAGGACCCGGCTGACCTTTTGTAAATCCTGTTCTGGGAATGGTTCATCCCCTTCCTGCTGCTCTTTCAGTTCTCTAAACGGTGTAAATTCTGGCGACTGAAATCCCCTAAACGGTGACCTCTCTCTGGGTGGCACTAAAGGCGGCACTGACAATTCCTTTTGTGACTTCCTTGTCGTTGTAGATGGCGTTACTGGTCCTCTTCCCTGAAGGGACCTTCGTGGTGTCTCTGGTTGAGCCAACTCTGTCTCTAGTTGTGGAATTCCCTTATCATTAACCATACTAGACCTTCTTTCCCTGGATCTGGGCGGCGTTGAAGGCGTCATAACTACGGAATCTCCTTTAGTTGTCAGTTGCTTCTGCTTACCACTTTAAAACACCCTTTTCTCGATTCCAAGTAGATAAACGTTGCGTAGAAACCCAACCGTAACAAAACCAATCTCTCCTTCAAGATTCCACACTCAACTCAAAGAAAGATTAGACCTTGATTCTTATAACAGACCACCTCAAATCGATTTCTCCCTTCCCTCCTGAGTCTTGTGTAGTTTCCAACCAGCCATTTTAATTTCATCAATTCGTCTGGTGAAAAATTCTACCAAGCATCAATTGTGCTTGAGAAACACCGAAAACCAAGAAACTAGAGTGAAATTCGACCAAAAAAAAAGAATATTCTGGTTTCCGATGGCTGCGTACATCCAATTGGCTGGTAAATGAAAGCCTTATTCAGAATTCGACTCAGCAATGCTTGCTTTGTGTCTTGATGTCTCAGGACCTTTCCATTGATCTCTTGTTGAACATGCGGCTCACCGCGTTTTTTCTTTTACAAGCAATAGAACTCTGAAATGGATCAATATCGATCAAGAAAAGGTTGTCTAAGCTCCATTAGATCCGTGGATAGGTTGATATTTTTTCATTATGGTATGTTGCAAGAACTGTAAGAGTTTTGAGCGGATTATGAGAGCCTTTATACTGACAAGACACTTTCTGTCTGCTACAGAATGCCCTTTATAACCATGCGTTGAAACAGAAGAACCAGCTGACGCAGGATTTAGCTAGGTTCGAAAGAGACGTGCATACGTCTCCTATATCGTTGCAGGGATCGATTTCAGCTACTTTGGTTGCATTTGAGAAGACCATTTCGCAGTACAAACAACACTTAGGCAACTACAAGGCATCTTCTTCGAGTAGTGGTGGTAGAGGATTTGAGAGTGACAATGCTGAATTGCTGAAGTATGACAGTAGAGCAGCATCTTTGGACCAAGACTACCAGATGTTTTCGGTCAAGTTTAAGGAATTAAAGCAACAGTACCACAGCAGTGATGCACGCAATCAGCTCTTTAATCGTGAGGGTTCACCTTTTAATGGGGACTCTGTGGTCAGCAGACGCAACGTAAATGGACAAGCATCAGCACCACAAGCACAGGAGTTTTCAGGCAATGAAAATGACAGTTTGCCGTTGTACCATGGATTGCAGAAGGAACAATCGGTCTTTCAACGAGGCAATGCTCAACTAGAAATGATTTTGGAAATGGGATACCAGTCACTAGATGATATAGTCGAGCAGAACCAAATTTTACAAACTATGCAAGACAAGATGACACGCTCCTTGACTACGCTTGGTGTTTCACAAGGTACTATTAACAATGTTAACAGACGGCTGTTCAAGGACAAACTTATCTTCTGGATTGGACTGCTACTCATGTTTTTAGGCATGTATCTGTTACTTAGATGGTTAAGATGAATATAAATAAATACATGTGTATAGACTTCATTTTTTCCAATATATACAGGTCGATGTTTCCCCAGCTGCTATCGATTGCCTAGGTTGTAAGGAGAGGTTGGTTTGGTATAATTGGTCAGGCTTTAGTTTATCACCTGGTTTTAACAATTCTGGTATTGATTGCGGTTTATTAACTTTGATACGTTTGCCACTACCTAATTGTCCTCTGTCGTTAAATCCCCAAACAACGACTTTCCCATTGCTCAATTTACACCAAACATGATGTGCACCACAACCCCACTCCTTTACCGGCGAATCAATCGACCTGATTGGCACTGGATCTGGTTGACAGTTGCTGTAATTGCCATTGCCCAATTCACCGTTCAGGCCATCACCAAAGGAAAAATAGAGTAAATTCTTCTCATTGCTCCTATCCATGGTCTCCAAAGTGACAAAGGAGGTCTGATTAGAGCAGTTGATATCAACACATTTGACTTCAGATTCTCTACCCAGATACGAGCCAAATCTGTTAATCCTTTTAGGAAACGGTATTTGTTCATTGTCGTACGATATAGGTAGACCCAGTTGACCATTTTTATTAACACCAAACCCAAATAATTCACCTTTTACGTCTCTTGCTAAAGTATGATAGTCACCACAGGCGACTTGTACAATATTCCTTTTATGGACGGCATTGCTATTATCCAAGCCCTTGTTTAATAGTTCAATTTCATACAACTCATTACAAGGAGGGAACTCATCAAATTGTGATAGTGTAGGTACCCCAAATTGACCACAGGAGTCTGACTGGCTATGAGAGGGAGTTCTAGTTCCAGTGGCACATGAATATGCATTACCGGCATTTGATACAAGTGCTAAATGGTGTTTCCCGGTGTCAAATTGGACAATTTTATTTTCTCCTCTGGATTTAAAGCTGTCTTTGGTATTTAGTTTCCATTGGTAATTACAATATGTCTTCCAGGGCAGAATCCATGACCTTTTACGCAGTATGTGCTTGGATAATAACGATGGATCTTTTATAGGAATAATTAATATTTCACCATTCTTATTAAGTGCGTAAGCAACATCGTTGGATTTCTTAACTTTAACCAAGTTTTGATCGGGCAAAAGCGTAATACAAGACTCTTGGTTCCATTTTAATAGATTGCCTCTATCGTCAATAGCTAAATTCTCCTTCTCATTGGGCTCATTTGAGAGACAGACGTCTCTGAGAACTTTATGATCAAAAAGAGAGATTCGTTTGGGCAAAACATATCCAGTTTTACTACCCTTCTTGCGACTAGAAATCTCATTAGATCCAGTCAGATATAACCCTGGAACATCAGGACCGAATTCCGCATCGGAGATAACGGCAATTTCATCCATGGATCTTTTGGCCTTAGTTTGAACCAATTTCTCAATCGCATTATCGTCTACTTTATAATCATCCTTAGTTACCCACCAACTTTTAATCTGGGGCCATTTCAAATATGCTGTCCCCAAAGCTCCAGCGCCTAGTATAATGCATAGAGCTTGGAAAATTGCAGATAATTTCATCAATTTCTCAACACGAACTTCATGCGCTCTTTCAGCCTGTGCCTTACTTTGATCTGGCCATTGGAAGTCCTCCTTCAAATTCTTCTTCGCCTTGTAAGGTTTTGAAGTTAGCTTAGGTGCCCATAGTTCAGCTTCATCAATCTGTTCGGAGTTCTTAAATAGTCTGCTACAGCTAGTAAAGCTCCTAAGACCCCTCGATTCCTTAAATCCAAGTGCTAGCCGACTACCACGGCCTAACAGATTCCTTTGAAACATTGTAATTCTGTTTCTTTTTGGTTCTTGATTTTATGCTTGAGTAGTTGAAAGTTCATCAAGTTCCGAAAAGTTCAACTGTTCTGTTACTTCAACTTAGATATGAAATTCTGCTCTAGAAAAACCAGGGCGTAAAAGAGCCTCTTTTGTCAGAAATAATGTTAACGAGGTTCGTTGGTTTGAGTTTTAAAAGAGGATTCCATGCAACCTACAGATGTTTTACGAATTTTGAAACTGTTCACATCCAAAATACTAATAGGTACAAGCAATTGTTAATAGAAAAGGGTAAATTTGAAGAATCACAAGCAAATGAAATCGTACATTTGATGTCAGATGCTCTTAGAGGCGGGATTTCTCATATTTCGCAAGACTTGGCCAAAAGAGAACGATTAACACAGTTGACTTACCAACAAAGAGTTGATTTTGCCAAATTGAGGGACCAGTTATTGACTGCCGATAGAAGTGAGTTCCACAATTTGCAAAATGAATATGAAAGAGTTCGTAAGGATTTAGATAAACAGAAGAATAAAGTAAAGGAAGAAATTACGAAAGCAAATGCAAGTTTCAAACTGGATCTTTCATTGGAAAAAGGTCGTATAAGAGAGGAAAGTAGTCACCATGATATGCAAATTAAGGAAATAGACACTAAAATTGATAGGGAAGTAACGAATATGAGAATGCAAATTGATTCAGTTAAGACTCAAGTCATGCAATGGTTAATCGGTGTATGTACAGGTACATTTGCTCTTGTTCTAGCATATGTTAGACTACTGTCGTAATGAAAAGATAAAAGTTATCTAAATTGGGTACTACAAATATTCTCTATACTATTACTAGAAAAAAAAGAAAAAAAAAAGAAAAAACAAAAACGATGGTTCTTAAAATTTAAAGATTTCCTTCAAAGCTTTAACGGTATCTTCAGGGCTAGTCACAGAGTGACCAATGGTTCTTGGATCGGAGTAAATTTCCCAGTCGTTACCACCTTCGTAACATTTGTCACCAAAGAAATGAATCTCTTTGAAATTGTCCTTCTGAACATGCTGCAAACAGTAAGTCTTGTCCCAACCAGTGGGGAAAACGTCAAATGAAATTTGACCACCAATCGAATAGGTCAAACCTAAGTCTGAGAATTCTTTCTTCAATGCTTCAACAAATTTTGCTCTAATTTGGTGTTTTTTGTCGTAAGCTTCAAACTCATTACGTTCTTCAGTAGATGCGTTTCTACCAACTGGTGACACGTTAATCATACCATTTCTGAATTCCAAGAAAGTACCTCTTCTTTTTGGTAGGTCGATCTTACTCAAATAACCTAGGATGAAAACTGCCAATCTGTTGTATTTCTCCTCACCAATCCAATTGATGAAAGATTGTGATGCCATCTCTTTACCTAATCTATAGGCAGTCAAACCATTTTCAGAAAATGCATAGTCGAAATTCTCGAGCACATCATTACCCAACTGTTCCTTTTGCTTACTCAAGTCAGATCCACCAACAAATCCAACGCAGACCTTCTTTCTCAATTGTTGCAAAACGTCGATGACCTCGTTAGATACGTGCAGTCTTGCTGGTGTTAAAGTACCATCCACATCAAATAAAACCAAGGTATCAGGCTTTTCCTTGTGGGCAAATTCTGGGATATCAACCATTTCGAATGTAAAACTAATTACTTAACCGAATATGCTGTTTCTTCGTCAAAGAGATACAGCAGAAAAAAGTGATCAATTCAGTGGATTGAATGCTTTAACGAAGCCTCCCATTATTATATATTTTCCAACGTTGATAATGCCACGTCTTTTCAATGAAAGAAAGAAAAAAAACGACGCCAAAAAAGAGAGAAATGAAACGCGAAAATAAAACCCGGGTAATGCCCGAAGACTAACATCCACATAAACAACAAACGTTCGAAATAGTATTCTACATCTCAATGATTTCAAAGATACTATTAAATTTCCCAATTATAAATTGATAGTACTTAAATTTACACTTGAGCTCTAGCCAAGAAGTAGTCTGGGAAGTTGTTGAAGTTGTTCTCCAAAGAACCTCTGTGAGACAAAAACTTGACGTAAGCACCGTCGTCTTTGACTTCACCAGCTTGTCTTCTTCTCAAGTATTCTTCTCTGTCCAATGGAGTGAAACCCCACTTCTTAGACAAGATGATCTTCTGTTGACCTGGGAACTTGTATCTTGATCTTCTCAAACCTTCGATAACGACGTTCTTGTTGTTATCCCTGGTTCTAACGGAGAACAAAATTTGACCAATGTCAACACGAGCAGCCAAACCGTGTGGCTTACCCCAGGCATTTCTCATACCTTGTTGCAAACGATCTGCACCAGCACATGACAACATTTTGTTAATTCTCAAAACGTGGAATGGGTGGACACGGACACGTAAGTGGAAAGCATCTCTACCAGACATCTTGGTGATGTACTTGTTAGCACAGATACGAGCAGCTTCCAAAGCTTCGGAGGTCAACTGTTCCAACTCGTTAGAGACCAAGTGAACACACAATGGGAATTCATCGACAGAAGCCTTCTTCTTACCCAAGTCGAAGATTCTGATCTTAGAGTCTGGGACAGCTCTGTTGTATCTAGACTTTGGGAAAGGCTTGTTCTTCTGGTATCTGTAACATCTTGCTGGTCTTCTAGCCATTTTGAATAGTTGGACAGTTGTAGCTATGAGAACCGTGGTACAGGAACCCTTCCAACTACGTTGTAATGACCTGAATTACCCATACTTCTTTTAAAGACGGAACCCATCGCTATTGGATTTGTCATCTTCGGTCTTCTTTTGCGTCGTTTCGAGGAGGTTAAACGTATCGAAATTGTCAAGAGAAAAAAGATTTTTAAGAAGTATGAAAATGTACAGATGTTCGAAACTCGTGGGTGTACGGAAGAGGATGTCGGGATGTTAATAGCAGTCATCTGAAAAATTTTAGACTATCTCATCACATCTCATCTCATCGTAAAAGTTATTCAATATACAAAGGAGTCTTATTGATCCTGCTGGTAAAACATTCTGGAACAGTTATTTAGTGAATTTGTTGAGCCAAGCTGCTGTCATGGGACGTTATTCTGTAAAAAGATACAAGACCAAGAGAAGAACCAAGGATTTGGATATCATCTTTGATGAGTTATCCTCGCAGGACAAGATCCAGCAGCTTTTGAACCAACCATTAGATGAGACGAAGCCCGGATTGGGTCAGCATTACTGCATACACTGTGCTAAATATATGGAAAGTGCCGTTGCACTGAAGACACATCTAAAGAGCAAAGTTCATAAGAGGAGGGTTAGAGATTTGAAGTCAATGCCATATACACAGGAAGTTGCAGATGCTGCTAATGGTGTTAATCTAAACAAATTTTTAAATAGGGTGGAACAGCTGAAAAACCAAACGATTCCTGAAAAATCTCAGAATGAACAACTTTTGGGCAGCCACTTGGAAGAAACTTTGGCAAATGCAAAGACTACCGAACCTACATTACCGTGGGCGGAGAATAATGAAGAGGCTAAGGATAAGGACAACGATGAGGTTTTTATGGGTTAATTAACAATATAAAGTGGGGATTAAAAAAAAAAAAATGTATCAGAAGTAAAATCAATGTTTTTTTGTTTTCCTTTTTTCCTTTTTTTATTTTTTATTTTCTGTTTGCACTCTCTTCTTTCTAGCATCGTTAAATTCTATGTACTTGGGGAAATTAATTCAACTTTAAATTCAATTCAATTCTTTGCTTGTCCGAAATCGACATGGCCGGTAGATTCTGCATGTTTAGCGACATCTCTTTCACCTACCAGTATGGTTTTGCAAGTATTGCAAATGATTCTATCTCTACGGGTATTGAAAGAATGACCAGTTCTCTTTAACTGTTTGGCTATTTCTAATGCTGCTTCAAGAACAGCTTCGCTGAATATTTCATCACGTCTATCAAAGACAGTTCTCTGGTTCGCTAATTCCAAGGAGTCATAATGAATACCATTAAACATGACAATTATGAACTGGTCAAATTGGTCCTCATTAAATTTTTCGAATTTTTGAGCATCCATGTCTAAGACATAAATGGCCACACCGAAATTTTTTGATAAAATGGCTATTTCAATACCACCACCCCAAGAATCCTTTCTTAAAATCCACTGTGCATATTCTTCGTTGGGTCTATCAAGCACGGCATCCGAATAAAGGACTTTATCATTACGAATGCGATCAGAACAAACCGTACGCAGGGTTGGCGACAAGGAGATGTCCTTGTATACGCAGTACGACAGTGAGTGGAAAAGACATGAATTATCATCTGGTATTTGACGCGCCTGTAATACTGTTTCCTCTCCTGTTGGCAAGGATATTTTGCATTTATGAGGTGGTAACGGATCATTAGGCGCCTGTGAAACTTGTGTAGATTGATCGTCAGTCACTGTTTGAGATTTATTGCCCTCATCCTGGAATAGCAGTATAATTTTCTCCCCTGAACTTATACCTAATGCATCTAATTTAAATTGAAATGTCCTTTCGTCATTTTCTACCTTCTGTGGTGGGTATCCATACCTGATTCCCGCCACCGGCGAAGGCGCATCTGACGCCAGTATTAGCTTCTCCAAAGTAGCATCATTGTCTATCGAGATCACTTTGTTGTATCCATTTACACCACTGAGTTTCAATCTCATTTTTTGTATCTATTTCCTTTCTGTGTGTTTAGTAGTGTGCTGAAGGATTATACATATCCCTGTTAAAATGACATTTTCAGGTCTTATGAAGCTGACCTTAGGCTCCATTCGAAACTAGCTAGGTGAATATTTAACAAAAAAAAAAAAAAAAAAAAAAAGACAATACAAGAGATAGCAAGTCAAAGTAGGATTACTTCAAAAGGGTGATTAAACTAAGGTTAAAGACATCTTTGCGATGGTGAATTCACTAAACTGATGCTAATAAAGGTTCCTTTTTATTTTTTTAAATGACTCCTTATCTATTAAAAAGAACTGATTGTTTTCCTAAGTAGATTCATTTAAACGTTATAGTCTCGATGATTAATTTCTGGAAGAATCCGATTGGTGATGGCTTCTTTCAAAAAATGTTGATTAGATGCCATTTGGATCGACAAATCTTTTAGTTCCCTTATTTCCCCTCTTAGTTTCCATTGATTGTAAAATAAGAATGTAAGTAAAATGATGATCGTGATAAGCAGATAATGGATAAAAGTTTTCAAGCTGTTCAAATTCCGAGTGTCCCTATTGAATGCTTCTTTTAGTTTATGGGATTGAGGCGAAGCCTTTGACGACGACGATGCTGCGGCTAAAACTGCTTGGGATTCTGCCGATTTACCTAATTGTTTAGCGGGCTTTCTATTATTTTTATTAGTAGAGGCAGAGACACTAACAGTTCCTTCCATGGTATAAGTACGGATGTAGTCATGGATTAATTGGACCAAATCTTTGGTAGCAGATATTTGTCCACTCTTAGCACCTGATTCGACCATAGATTTGATCCAACTACTAGCCGTCCAATCCATAAAGTAAGACACCTTTAACATACAGGTAGTCTTTGATGCCCATCTAAACATGTATCTAGTCTTTGTAGAAAAACTACCTCCACTCGGTACGTCTGGAGTTCTGGTGGTATTCAACACATGGATATAATCTGAATAATCACAATGTAGGATATGTTCTGTTACCACGCACTTGGTAGACTTGGGTCCCACTGGAAAGTGCAAGCCTTTGGCATAACTAAATTCACGGTATTTCTGACCATTTTCATCAACCTTATCAAATTCACCGAAATCCGTAAATTTGGAAGAATCTTGTGACATAAAAAACTCCAACCAAAACGAAGGATTGCTACCAAACAGTAATTGAAATACGATACCAGGAGGAGCATTCAACTCGACTTCCGATAGAATATGTTCATTGTTATCTTCAGGTGAATAACCATATTTCGAGGGAGTTCCACGTAATGGCCCGTCATAAGAGTAGTGTACATCTGGTTTAAATTTATAACAGCGCGCAGTCTTTGCTGGTTTACCACTATTAGTTGCTGTTACTGATTTTGCTTCACTTAAGTCATCAGATGCATCATCGTCTTCATCTTCTTCACCTCCTAAATTCTCTCTACGTAAGGCACTCTCCTCTTCATCTTCAGTATGGTTTGGAGTAACATCGTCCACCGATCTGATAGCATCCTCTATTACTGAATCATTCTGGCTGATATGAGAGGCTCTACTTGGTGGTGCGCTTGGTCGGCTCATATCTGACAAAGACTTCGAATCAAATGGACTATGATGATCATGAGATACACTTGAGGAGGCTGATCTTATTTTTCCTTGAGCACTTTGCTTATCACCTTCCGCTAGTAGTGTTCTTGCCCAAACTTCTTTCAAAAGGGTAAAAGCAGTGTCTCTTGATATAAACCCATTAAACTGGGTCTTACCAGTTGCAGTCTCAATTGAAATTGCATTTTGAAACAATCCCGCGGTTGAAGTTTTCTCCATAAAAGTTACATCCTTAAATGGAAGAACAACTTTAGCTATCCAACCCAAAAGGCTCGAGTAAAAGCAAACATGATTTTCAGTGATGTATAACCTCCCCTGATATAAAAATTCCCTGCTCAATGCACAACTGAAGTCATCCAGTAGTCTATCATCCTTCGAAATAGCCTTGAACAGTGCATGGAATTCTGCATTTCTTTCCATTACCGCATAGTGGAAAGGGGTATCCAAATAAGTTTCATCAACAAACCTCGTAGTATCATAATTATAAAACTCTTCCAATTGGGTCTTGCCTGGGAAATCCTTAGGTTTTTCCATTTCACTTACAGAACTAGGCGGCGGAGAACCCAAACCCGTTACAGGACTTGCAACCCTTTTACCATTTTTCTTATGGCTGGAAATTTGCCTTCTATGAGATATAATATTTGGTGATGAAATTTCATCAGATTGGGTATTGTTCAACTGAGTCTGTAATGGGGGTGGATTCTGAGCTGTAGATTTAAAAGAGAAACTTGACATCATATTATCAAAAAATCTGTTGTTGCCGTTAGCACCATTGGCATGTGCATTTGTATTGTTATTAGAAGTATTCGTGTTATTGGTATCATCATCAGTACGTGCATTATTTGATCCGCTATTGTCGGACGTATTATTTGAAGGATCCTCCGTCTCTTCGTCATGCTTTCTTTCAACGTTGTTCTTTTCAATAATATCATTCACAGAGTTGAGAGCAGTTCCAGTATTACCAACACTGGTATTGCTCGAAATGGAGTTGATATCGGAAAGATGAGGGTCGGCGGGCGTTGATTTCAAATTAACCGATGCTGTTACATCTAATGAGGATGAAGATTTCCCGTGTCTATGATGAATGCTACTCGTATTACTACTGGAAGAACCTTCAACAGCTAAGGATTCACGGTTGTTACTTGATCTTCTCAACGTAGCATCAATATCTTCCCCGTTACTATTACCATTACTGCCGTTTCCCAACTCACTGGATCTCCTGGCATCAAGATTTGGTAATAACGACATTGAAAAAAATCAAGGCCGCTCAAATCTTAGGTAGCACTCTATACAATCCAAAATCACTTCTCAATGTAACTAGAGTGCCTATGGTAATACAATTCTTGTAGAATTAACAGTCTGACTACTGTTATTCCCCTTTAAAACCTTCGTTGGTCTTCTCGTATTCAGTTACCCGCCTTGAGAATCCTGAAGGTCTTGAAAAAATATTGGGAACCTGCCATATCCATAATGTGATGATAGGATTCGAATCAGTATTGAAATATCAATTTACATTGATCAGCCAAAGGGATCAGCCTAACAGATTTCGAAAAGTATTGGTTAATCAGGTGAAGAGCATTGGCGATCAAGATTTCTCATTGATTTTTTACTCTGTTTTCAGACTCCGGATAAATGACTGCAGAGTCCGATTCCGTCGAGATGTACGATGAAAATGGTTCAAATTCTGCAACTGCAGATGCAACTATGACTGCAGGCTCTGTCAATGGTGGTAGTGCTGGTACTACTGTTGGTAATTCGAAGAAGGGGCAGATGACCAACGGCGTTTTTAAAGATTCGAAGACTAGTCTAGCGACGACACCAACGACACCTGCGGTCACGGAGATGAAGAATACACAACCTCCACCGATTCCTCATGTTGAGATCAATCAATTACCTTTTTCGCTATTGATGAGAAACTTGACTGTCTTTACCATAAAAGAGGTTTCGCAGTTTATGAAGACCAATGTTCATGTTAATCCAGCAGAACCATCGACTACAAAGAAACTACATTTTCTGCATATGATTATATTTCTCAGAAACCAGTACTTGAAATTTTATGTTTTGGTTAAATGGTGTCGAACCATCAAAAATAATAATTTCCATACAATGATAGATCTTTTGAATTGGTTTAGAATTACCAATGTTATTGTTAATAATTGCATATGGGCAATAAAGGCGAGTTTAGCGGGAATGGCTAATGCGAAACTACCCAATGTGGATTTGGTAACAGCGTTAGAAGTTTTGAGTTTAGGCAGACCAAATTTACCAACACATCAATTTAAATTAAGTGGTGAAGGAGATGATGAGCACCAGTTACCAAGTGGTATGATTAAGGTACCACCAAAAGTTGTATTACAAAAGATAAGGGATATGAATTTAAGCATTTCAATCAAATTTGCACTAATGGATGTACCGGATGCATTCCGTAACTATAGTTTTAAAAATGGTCGAATATACATTACGATTCCTGATGAATATGAAATCCAGTTGTCGACGACTGATTATCGTATGCCACTGTTTTTCGTGGATATGAATTTTCTGTTTTGCAAACAGGAATTGCCATTGGACAAAATAAGATTAGAAAAAGTCGTTAATGAAATTCTATTCAAAAGCATTAAACCACTTGTCGCCTTGCACAAATTCCTACGTAAGTATGTGCTTACTTTGAAACTGTATATGGTTTACGTGGAACTCATGAAGTTGGAAGAAAGTGGTAAATTTTCAGGTGGTCATCTGGTTCACAGATACGATTCCAAGAGAAGTATCATTTCCATCAGGTACTGGCTACATAGCAAGATGGGTAAAAGGAGTAAAATTACCATAGGTGTTGATCGTCATACTGAAAATTTGATTTTAAAATGGGACAATGAATTAGCATTACAATCAAAGAGAATGCCAGTGGTTTACACCAACATTTTGGAAAATTTGGAATCTATTCTTGATGAGATCATGTTCAATCATTCCCATATTATAAGAGCAGACCTTTTGTCTAAGGGAGTTTTCTTTGAGGATGAAGAAAATCTAGATGTTTTGCTCTTTCAAATCCCGACTACATGTATTTCGGTGGCGCCTGTGCAGTTAAAGATTGATCTGATTAGTGGTGTTTTTTACTTCAAGAATCCTACTCCACTGTTATTGAGCTATGTCTCGCAAATAAATAGAGCCGAGAATGCAGATGAGTTGATTGGCGTTTTGCAACGATTGAAAAGAGATAAAATTTCCCAAGTTCTGCGTAACATGTTTGAGAAAACTGGTTGGGTCTGCAGTAAAGTTATCAAGCTGGACCATCCAACAGCGACACAAATCAACACGGCAGAATCGTCAAATAACAATGGATCAGCAAGTCTCTTACAAGATGATTTATTCATAAGGTTACCAAATTGGCCCGCAAATTGGTACTTAATTTTAACTGTCGTCTCATCCAATGCTTCGTGTGTGGTGGAAAAGCGTATTGGTAAGATCGTCTCCGTGAAAGGTCATTGGAAACTTTCATATTTGGGGAATTCAAATGTTACATCAGCAAAATTAGAAACAATGACATATCAAAAGGTTCTTTATTTGCAAAAAACTATCCTACACAGAATTGTCAACCATATGATTATAGACTCTTTGAATCAGTTGAAAATTTCCAACAAAATTAGTACAGGCGAAATGCTATCATCATTGCCGGACTATGTGGTCCACGGTGCACATCAGGATAAATCAAATGAGTATAACAGTTATAATAACAACCATGAGAACGATCACACGTCTATCATAACGTTAGAATTAGAATCGTTTTTGGAAGGTTCGAAGGCACTGAACAATATCCTTGAAAGTTCGATGTTTATGCACGTCGACTATTATAACTCCGAAATCAGTTTATTTGGGAAATTTAAAAGAGATACGACAATGATCAAGTGTAAATGCGATGAATTGTTAATTCATTTTGTCCCAGGTAATTCGCTTGCGTTCTATTTGAGCGAAAAGTTTACCAACTTAAATATGATTGTGGATTATTTGATCAAGTTCCGCCAAAAATTAATGCAACTGGTAATTTTGACCGACGTTGTTGAACGACTACACAAGAATTTTGCATCTCAAGACTTCAAAATCGTTGCTCTAAAGCCCAATGAAATCTCCTTCAAATATTTGAAAAATAACAGTGATTCACAGGACTGTACAATCAGCATCGTTTCCAATGAACAAATGGTAGAAAACCTGACTGTCCAACTATCTCCTTCAAACCCTCAGCATATAATCCAACCATTCATCGATCATGGTCACTTGGATTATCATTTCATTTTCAACTATCTACAATTCACAGCATCACTTTTCACAGTCCTAGAAAATATCATCAAACAGCAGACCAACTCAGGCTCATATACAATGGTTTCCCTAGGGCTACACAATTTATGTGAATACCAATTGGTTTACCACAATCCAGAAGTAGGTACAAAGATCACCCTTATCATAGAATTGAAAAACGTGTCCCACAATGGCTTCAGAAGAGTCCAATTTTATATTCACTTTTCAGATGAAGAGTATATCTCTACAAAATCCCTAGCCTATCCGCTCGTCCATCAAGTCCGTAACCAAGTTTTTATGCTCGATCTGAAAGATCCTCCAATGAGTGCAAACAAACCAGGAAAATATCATGGTGCAGTGAGACTGGTCGATGGCATTTCGTGCGATCCTACAAATGTTGGGCCTATTTTACTAGAAATTCACGATATTTTGAAAATGGACAGTAACGTTCAGGTAAATTCCTCGTCGTCATCAGGTGGTCTCCAGCAAACCTCCTCTGCAGCCAAAATTCCCACAGTTTCGTGATAACCTCGAAGCCGAAGACTGCAAATCATATTTTTTACCTGCTGCTGCTACTACTTTGTCACATACGACTTTTTTTTTTTTTTTTTTTTTTTTTTGACTTGCTCACTAACTTGCTACTCATGTCAATACATCGCTATGGCAACTTTAGATGGGAGGATCCGAACAGAGAAACTACGGAACAAGAAGAAAAAGGAAATTCTAATAGGAGAGAACAAGGATGACAGAATTCGTTGTGACAAAAAGTCAAGCGAGAAGTGTTGTTGAGGACATTTAAGGGATGGCAATGATCTATTTAAGAAGTAAGAAATAACTTATGCTGTTCAGTATTTCCATAAGATATTGTTCGAGGTAATCGAAGGTTTAGAAGACCAATTGGAATTAATACAATAGAAGTAACATTTTTTGAGAGGATGCCAACACAAGACGCAATCGTTTTACAGAGGCCTGGTGTTATCACGATTGAGGAGCGTGAAGTACCTGTGATTAATGATCCACATTATGTGAAGCTGCATGTCAAGGCAACCGGTATCTGTGGGTCGGATGTTCACTATTTCACCAGAGGTGCAATTGGACCATTTGTTGTTAACAGCCCTATGATTCTTGGACACGAGTCTAGTGGTATTGTTGCTGAGGTCGGGTCTGCTGTGACGAAAGTCAAAGTTGGTGACAGGGTTGCTATTGAGCCTGGGGTCCCCAGCAGGTATTCTGATGAGACCATGTCTGGTGACTACAACTTGTGTCCACACATGAAGTTTGCAGCAACCCCGCCATATGACGGCACATTGACCAAATACTATCTGGCACCTGAAGACTTTGTGTATAAAATGCCAGATCACTTGTCGTTCGAAGAAGGTGCATTGGCTGAGCCAATGTCGGTTGGTGTTCACGCAAATAAACTTGCTGGTACCAGATTTGGTAAGAAAGTCTTAGTTTCTGGTGCTGGTCCTGTGGGTCTTTTAGCGGGTGCTGTTGCAAAGGCATTTGGTGCGACTGAGATTGTCTTTGTTGATGTTTTTAATGATAAGCTAGAAAGGTCGAAGCAATTCGGTGCTACGCATACTGTTTCTGGTTCTGTAGATGAGGATCGTCTTGTAAGTGACGTAGCAAAAGTATTAGGTGGTGATTTGCCGGATATTGTCTTGGAATGCTCTGGTGCCCAATCTGCAATTAGATCGGGTGTCAAAGCTTGCAAGGCCGGTGGTCAGTACGTCCAAATTGGTATGGGTCGAGATGAAATTAATTTCCCAATCAGTGCCATTGGTACTAAAGAATTGACATTCCATGGTTCCTTCCGCTACAAGAAAGGTGATTTTGCTGATTCGGTTGCACTATTGTCATCTGGCAGGATCAATGGTAAACCATTAATTTCTCATAAATTTGCATTTGATCAAGGACCTGAAGCCTACAAGTTTAATGCGGAGCACCCCACTGAAGTAGTGAAGACAGTCATTGGTGGTCCTGCATGAGAATCACAGTTTTTCTTTTCTCCTTCTATAATATGTCTGTATATCTTATTAGAAAATAGAGATTAATGACTTTCACAAGATTGGAACTTTTCAGCCGTTTTTATGTCATTGACTCGATTTCATTTCTAGGTGCAGAAAACAAAAAGGTGACTTTCCTGAAGATTGAGAGCTGAAATTGTACACATTAATAAGAGAATATTAGGACTTTTGATTTGGTTTACTTTCAAGAGTGAATATTAAGCCGTAGTCCTTTTGAGTATCAAGACCCAAGATGCTTTTTGTAGCGGTTTGGTTAATAACGATACTAAATTCCATTGCATTAACAAATGCGAGGACACATAGGCTTGATTTTACAGCAGGATGGGTTAATGCTAATCCTGATGGGTTTAAAGAGAAGAGAATGATTGGTTTCAATGGTGAATGGCCGATTCCAGACATCCATGTTAACAAAGGCGACAGGGTCGAACTTTATTTAACAAATGGTATTGATAAACATATAGAAACTTCATTGCATTTCCATGGGTTGTTTCATAATACTAGTCGTGGAAATCAGAATCAAATGGATGGTCCAATAATGGTGACTCAATGTCCTATTCTGTATGGTGAGACTTACCTGTATAATTTCACCGTTGACAGTCAAGTTGGTACCTATTGGTACCATGCACATGCTGGTGCTCAGTACGGTGATGGTATGAGGGGTGCATTTGTTATCCATGATCCTGATGAACCGTTCAAATATGATAAAGATTTAGTGATACAGTTGTCTGATCTTTATAGACAACCTTATTATGATGTTAACGACGCATTTCTTTCTAGGTACAATCCAACAGGTGCTGAACCAATACCTCAAAATATTCTTTTTAACAATACCTTAAATGCTACGTTGGATTTTAAACCAGGTGAAACCTACTTAATGAGATTTATCAATTCAGGTCTATTTGTGTCACAGTACATCTCAATGGAATCTCATGATATGACAATAGTAGAGGTTGATGGCGTTTATGTGAAACCAAATACTACCGAGCTAGTTTATGTTTCAACGGGTCAAAGAATAAGTGTATTAGTAAAAGCCAAGGAAAATGATCCGGGTCGTAATTTTGCTTTAATGCAAATAATGGATGATTCCATGCTTGATGTTATACCACCAGATCTACAATTGCAGTGGACCCATCAAATCTCATATGGTAATAAGTATGACTGGCCCAAAACCATCAAAGTAGGTGATTTGGATAAAGCAGCTGAAGAGTTTTATTTACAACCATTGGATAATACAGAACTTTATGACGACTACGATGTTCAAATCACATTTGATGTTAGAATGAAAACTCTGGGTGATGGTGTCAAATACGCATTTTTCAACAATGTTAGTTATGTGGACCCAAAAGTACCTACTTTAACTACTGCACTAACATCTGGTAAATTCGGAAAGGATCCACGTATCTATGGTGACAATATTAACTCATATGTCTTTGGAAAAGGTGAAATTATAGAAATTGTTTTAAACAATTATGATACTGGCAAACATCCATTTCATTTGCATGGCCATAATTTCCAGGTTGTACAAAAGTCACCTGCTTTCCATGAAGACGAAGATTTCCCCGATGAGGATCAAGATAAAATGACAGTTCCATATAATGAATCTGCACCACTAATGGATTTTCCGTTGCATCCAGTCACTAGGGATACTGTGCTATTAGAACCTAATGGTCACGCAGTCCTCAGGTTCAAAGCTGATAATCCTGGTATCTGGTATTTCCATTGTCATGTAGATTGGCATTTAGTCCAAGGTTTGGCTGCTGTTTTCATCGAGGATCCTGAAACTCTACAAGAGAGAGAGGAGCTCGGATCTAACTACAAACAACTTTGCTCAGCTGCAGGAATAAAGAATGAAGGCAATGCAGCTGGTCATTCCGATGATTTGTTTAACATGCAAGGGTTACCAAGACAGCCAGATCCGTTACCTGAGGGATTCACAGCTAAAGGGTATGCTGCTTTCATAACGTGTGCATTAGCGGCGCTTTGGGGTATTTATACAATTTCAAACTATGGTTTGTCTGAAACTGTTCAAAACGATCAGGAGGTCTACGATAGCTTGAGAAAAGTCTTAAATGCTGATGATTCTACGGTTTCCAATGCTCCTAATAGCAATGAATAGGCTCAATTTATTTCAACTTTTTTTTTTTGCAGGATATTTCTGAATACCGTTGCAATTATCACTACTATTCCTATTACTATTCCTATTACTATTACAATTACTATGGCAATTTATATAATGCGGTGTAGGGGTTTTGTAATTTTTTAATCTTCGAGCATAAAAAATACAATATCAAAACGTAGATTGATGCTCATCATCAAGCATCATTTTGGAAAAAAAAAAAAAAAGACCAAAGATAAACAGGGTACTTTGAGGGCGCTGGACATCGTCATGAATCTTGCCAGATCTGCTGGTGCACTACGTGCTGGGGCTTACATAACCCCACGAATCATTGGTGCAAGTCGCAAACCTGCTGGTTTGACTGACGGAATTAGGTTATTTCATGCTAATACTGTTTGTAGAGATAATTATGAAGAAGAAAAGTCTACATTAGATGAGATTCGGAAGCAGATGAAACCTCAAGATTTTCAAGCTGCTGATAAAATTCGTAACATTGGTATTTCTGCACATATCGACTCTGGTAAGACAACATTTACAGAACGTGTTCTGTACTATACTGGTAGAATTAAGGCAATTCACGAAGTTAGAGGTCGTGATAATGTTGGTGCTAAGATGGACCATATGGATTTAGAGCGGGAGAAAGGCATTACCATTCAATCTGCTGCAACTTTTTGTTCATGGGACAAAGATGATAAGAATTACCATTTCAACCTGATTGATACACCAGGCCATATTGACTTTACAATTGAAGTGGAACGTGCTCTGAGAGTTTTAGATGGTGCTGTCCTTGTTGTTTGTGCTGTTTCTGGTGTTCAATCCCAAACTGTTACTGTGGATCGTCAAATGAGAAGATACAACATTCCAAGAATTACGTTCATCAACAAGATGGATAGAATGGGTGCTAATCCATTTAGAGCTGTCGATCAAATTCATTCGAAGTTGAAAATCCCTGCCGCTGTCTTGCAAGTACCTATCGGTCTAGAATCTGAATTGGAAGGTGTCGTCGATATTATTAATAGGGTAGCTCTTTATAATAAAGGTGATAGTGGTGAAGAGTTGGTTGCCGGTCCAATTCCTGAAAATTTGAAAGATTTGGTCGAAGAGAGAAGACAGGTTCTGGTAGAGACCTTGGCGGATGTCGATGATGAAATGGCTGAACTGTTCTTGGAAGAACAAGAACCTAATGTTGATCAAATTAAAGCTTCCATTCGTAGAGCCACTATCGCTAGAAAGTTTTCGCCTGTCTTAATGGGATCTGCTTTGGCTAATACTGGTGTGCAACCCGTTTTGGACGCTGTTGTTGATTATTTACCTGACCCATCTCAAGTTTTGAACAATGCATTGGATCTCGCAAACAACGAAGCTAAGGTTAATTTAGTCCCATCTGTTACAAAGCCATTTTTGGGTCTAGCATTTAAATTAGAAGAAGGTCAGTATGGTCAATTGACCTACATTCGTGTTTACCAAGGTCGTTTGAGAAAAGGTACTTACATCACTAATGTAAAGAGCGGTAAAAAGATTAAGGTTTCTAGACTCGTGAGAATGCATTCTAATGATATGGAAGATGTTGAAGAAGTTGGATCTGGTGAAATTTGTGCTACTTTTGGTATCGATTGTGCCTCTGGTGACACCTTCTGTGACGGTAACGTTCAATACTCGATGTCCTCTATGTTTGTTCCAGATGCTGTGGTTTCTTTATCTGTTACACCAAAGTCTAAGGATGCAGGTAATTTTTCCAAGGCTCTAAACCGTTTTCATAAGGAAGACCCAACATTCAGGGTCAAATTCGATCCAGAATCTAAGCAAACTATTATTTCTGGTATGGGTGAATTACATTTAGAAATTTACGTGGAGAGGATGAGACGTGAATATAATGTAGAATGTACTACTGGTAAGCCACAGGTCTCTTACAGGGAATCGGTCGCCATTCCTGCCGATTTTGATTATACTCATAAGAAGCAATCAGGTGGTGCTGGTCAATACGGTAGAGTTATTGGTACACTTTCTCCCGTTGCTGAAGGTAGTAACAACAACAATAGTTTCGAAACTGCAATTGTCGGTGGTCGTATTCCAGACAAGTATTTAGCTGCTTGTGGTAAAGGTTTTGATGAAGCTTGTGAAAAAGGTCCATTGATCGGTCATAGGGTTCTTGGTGTTAATATGTTGATCAACGATGGTGCTATTCATGCCGTTGATTCTAACGAACTGTCTTTCAAAACCGCTACTATGGCAGCATTCCGTGATTCTTTCCTAAGAGCACAACCTGTAATTTTGGAACCAATTATGGTTGTCACTGTTACTGCTCCTAATGAGTTCCAAGGTAATGTTATTGGTACTTTGAATAAATTACAAGCGTTGATTCAAGATACAGAAAATGGACAAGATGAATTCACCATGAAAGCTGAATGCCCCTTGAGTAACATGTTTGGTTATGCCACTTCCTTGAGAGCTTCCACTCAAGGTAAGGGTGAATTTACTTTAGAGTTTAGCCATTACGCACCAACAGCGCCAAATGTACAAAGAGATTTGATTTCAGAATTCGAAAAGAAACTGCAACAACTGCAACAACAAAAGAAATGAGTTCTAAATTCCCAATACTTTAAAAAAAAAAAATCTATTCCCGTTAAAAATATTCCATGTAAATATTATACAAAGTATTTTGATTCCGCTGTAAATGATGTTGTTTTGAAATTTTTCTTCGTTCTAATCAGTGTATAAGGAATTGCTCTTAATCCTACCTAGCATATCTTCGATTTTAGGTCCCATTTTAGGTTGACCTGTTTTTGTCTTCTGGGTTAGCTTGGTTTTTTTCTTTTCACGTTCTTGCTCCTTCTGTTTGATAACTTTTATTCTTTCTTCTTCTTTCATTTTAGCTTCCTGGGCACGTTCAACTTGTAGCCTTTTTCGTTGTTTCTTAATCTCTTTCTTTTCATCTAGCTTCTTCTTACCTTGTGATTCGTGCTCTTCTCTGAGCTGCTTAATATCATCCTTGGATACTGGCGTTGGTTTTTTTTCAGGAACTTTATAGCCTTCATTCTTCAAGGTCCTCAAGTACTCTTTCTTTAATCTTGCCTTTTTTGTGAGATTTTTTTGGATCTCTTTCAGTTTATACTCTTTAGTGAACTTTTCCTTATTTCTAATCTGTTTTGAAGTTGGCATGGTCGCTATAAACAATATACTTTGGAACTTTTATGACTCTTGTTAGTATTTTTGATTGTAGAACGACTTGAAGTTAAGTATGGTTGAAATTTTTCATGTGCGCGATGAGCCAAGGGTTCTTAAAAGACGAGGTGAGTTCGAAATACTAATAATTTAAAAAAAAAAAAAAAAAAAAAAAAAAAATAATCATAATAATAATAATGAAGTAAGAGGTGTCATCCAGTTCATTTAGTTCATTTAATTCATTGAATATCCACATGTAAATGTACAGGTTATAACATAGAACTTAGAGCTACATTACTTCGTATTGCTAGATATGAATCCCGTATCAAATTTTTTTTTCTTTTCATGAATATTCAGACAAGATGCTTTGAGGCAATGTCTATAAAATAGTGCTTCTCTCTAGGTGACTAGCCATGATATTCATAATGTACGTATCGTTCCACAGCAGGAATATTCGAACCTATTTTATTCACGTAAACAGTTCTTTATATTTGAACAAGTCGTTTACCAACCCACATAATCTCTCCCCGTAACTCTGAAAACCTTTAATTTACCCGCTTTCATACGGTGCAGCTTGTAGCTTGAAGTAATGACTTTTCCTGAATGTTCCTCGATGACTCTAAACTTGCCTTTTGGAAATTCGTATTCGCCAATTAGAGCGACATGGGGAGCCTCCGTACCAATCGAAATGATTTCTCTTGAACCCGATCTCACTAAGACATCAAATTTCGCTTTTCTTATGACAAGAATATCTCCCTGTCTAATTTGAGAAACATCTTGAGCGTGAACAGGTTCACCAGCATTATATGAAAAAATAGAGGTACCGAAAGTTCTTCCTTCAATTGGTTGAATCACTTCCTTTTGTAAATGTGACAAAAGTGCAGGAATTAAGCTATTGGCGTGGTTACCTATCAACGAGCTCGCCCTTTGTAATAAATGGATACCATACTTCTGGGTATATTCCTCTAGGAGTTCTGGTTTGCTTCTTAAAGGAATATGTTCCTGATAGGTTTGGACAGTGTCATGAGGGTTTGAAGTATCAAAGTTGACTGAAAAGTGCAACTGAGAATAATCCTCAAATAAGAAATAAAAATCCCTAACCATATATGTTTCTCCCAATTTTTTCTTGATGGGATGATCGTCCACTTCCATCAAGCTATTAACCTTTTGACCGAAGGCGTCTGTGGGGAACCTTTTCTCCAGCCACCAATTATCTTCTGGATTGAACTTCAGAGTCTTGACTTCGGCAGTTCTAGAGCCATCCTTTGATGTTACAGTAGATGCCCTTGACACTGTAGGCTGTCCCCCACCTGATTTTCGGCCAACAACCGGCGAAACTGGTTCAGGAACCGCTGCAGCACCAGGAGTAGGTGGTATGGAGCTTGGGACAGAAGGAGCTCCTCTCATGTGAGACTTGGTGGAGCCAGAATCTCCAGAATAGATTGAGGTAGGCTTCCCACTGGGGTGTGGAGGATAAGAAGGGTAAGGAGTATTATCTGAAAGTGCCTCCCTAGTTCCACTATCTGATACCGTACCAGGGACAGGAGGTGGTGGTGCATGTGGAAGATCAGAAGCCCTTGGAACTGAGGGAACTACTCCTGTGTGCCCCGAACTCTCCGATAAGTAAGAAGCATTGTCATAGGAAGGGAACATAGTCGATGTTGGACGTCCAGTGGTTTGGACGGAATTCTTTAAAGAAGGACCGCGAGATGGTCGTTGGGGGATTGGAATTCCTGTTCGTGCATCAGATGGGGAACCTTTTGGATCTAGTGTTGCAGGGATTGGAGGTATACGCGGTTCTGAGGGTGGTTCTAAAGACTGCGGTTCGTTAAACTCATAGTCCTCAGGTGGTGAGTAAAGTCCATCAAAATCTGGAACTGGCTGCTTTGGTGCTCGTGGTGAATAATCGTTGGCAGGACTTCTTAGCTCATCCTCAACATGATTTCTTGATGATAGAGGTTGGATTGGTAGCGTAGATGCTTCCGAAGGGACGGAATTTTTCAGTTGAGAATGGGATTCTTCTTGGTTAAATTCGTCAGTTATAGCTCCCGTATCAGGATTATCAAATTCAGACTGATGCTCTACCGAGGAAATATTTGGATTAGATCCTATGTCCATTGGTTGAGCCCTATCTTTATCATAGGTGCTTTCTAGTTCATCCTCTTTGCCATTCCTATGAATGCCCAATTCATCAGAAACTGGAAGTGGTTCCCCACCCTCGATTTCTTCGATTTCTTCTTCAAATTCTTCTTCATCATCGGGGCTATCTTGCTGAGTTGACCGTTTATTTAAAAACGATACAGCATTAGGATCAGCAAACGGCATGATTGGGACAACTCTGGGAGGAGCCACTTTCTCCTCTTGTTCTGATGGGCCCCTAGTAGTTGGTTTCTTTTTTTTCTTTGGCTCTCCCATTGGCATGGCAGTCGGCATACCAAAAGGGTTGAATCCAACAGGACCACCACCGAATCTACCAGCGTCTGCCATTTTTGCAATCTTTTGAGTTAAAGCAGCACGGCGGGCTTCTTCCTCATCTTCTTCCTCGTCCTCTTCCTCATCCTCTTCCTGGCCCTCTTCCTCGTTCCTAGGCACTCTACCTTCTGAGAAGCCTGTGGGCTCTGAAACAGACCCTGGAGAAGTTCTCGCTTGCTCTTTTTCCTTCGAGCCATGGTAGTCAGGTTCATGTGCTTCTGGTGCCATTGGCACTGGAGGTGGTCCCTCAAAATCCTCTGCCCCCGGTACTTTATTTAAATTCAAACCCTCGACACTTTTATTTAAGTCACTGGACCTTTCATCGTCTGCAGGAGTACCTTCCCATAGCTCGTGTTTTGGTTGTTGTAACTCTTCCAAATTTAGGGGGGCAGTGTCTCTTTCAGCAATTACAGATTCTCTTTGCTTAGATTTTTTAACCTGTCTTTCCTGTTCCCTTTGTTGCTGCTGTTGTTGCTGCTCCTGCAATTTGGCAATCCTATCCTTCAAGCTCATCTTGGGTAAATCTTCTTCAATGGGTTCACTAGAAGTATCGCGGTTGATAGGACCAGGGCCACCTGTCTGAGAAGGTTCCTGCTTCTGCCTTCTTTCAGTCTCAGCAAAAGATGAAGGTGGTGTATAGTGATGTGATGGATCTGCCACAACGGTTTTCTTCACTGAACTATCTTTTGAATCACCAAAGAATGTTGAATTTCTCGGTAATGGTGCCGGTTCTGCTGTACCTTGGTCAAAAAAAGAGACCTTATTTTTCATCTTCGAATTACTTGGGTCCTCCACATTCATACTATCATTCTGCTTTGGACCTTCTTTAGTCTCATGAGAAGGCGCAACCGAAACAGTAGAATTATAAGCTTTCGATGTAGGCTCTGCTGTAGCTCTACGAGTGCCGGCTGCTACATTTGCATTATCTGGCTTCTCATGAACAGTGACAAAACCCTTAGGGAAAATACCTTCTAGTAACTGACCACTTTCATCAACATATTCACCAAAATACCACTGTTCATCTTCAATATTGGTGACCGTGACTATTTGATCCCTTTCAAAATTGAGATCATCTTCGAATTCTGATTTGTAAGGATAAAGTGCAATAGCCTGGAATGGTGCTGATGGTTCACTCATCCCAAGTAAATACTGTATTGTGGCTTAATGTGTATCTTTTTGTTGTTGTTTGTTGTTTAGACGTTTAAATTTGCTCCTTTTTCCTTTAGATTAAAGATCGGCTGTACGTGAAAAGAGCCCCTACAATTTGAGAAAAGAGACATAAAAGGGCTTATAGTGCTCGTCAGAGACTAATTAGAGTCTTAATATTACATTGAGCATCTCATTTTATCCTTGATACATTTTTCCGGAAACTAGAAAAGCCTAATCGGCGATATAATGCAGAAGTTGTCTAATTTAATGTGGGAAAATTCTGGGATGGGGAAAGTAGACCTACAGAAACACATGAGAATAATTTCAAAGGGTAGAGGTTTAAAATATGGGTGTGTATGGTTACGTCTTTGAATCAAGCAGTTGAGTCTATTGGTTTTCACGGTCGGGTAATGAAGGCGCTTTAAATAATTGAAAGTGAAAAAAAAAATTCATCAATATGCCATACAAAATAGATGAATAATAAGACTAGTCCCAGAAGGATTAAGTATTAGTCGACCCTCAGCTTTTGGCGGTTTGTCATTTGAAATTAGCTGCGACTGGAAAGTCATGCTGAAGTATGCAGCTCCCTTGGTTAGGCATTACAAAAAGGTTATTTGGAGTCCTAAAGTACCGAATCGAATCAAGAATATCTTGAGGGATGAGAAACCATTAAAGAATAAGGAGAATGCTGCATTGATGAATTATTACACTAATATGTACAATGGGCAATTACATCCATCTGAACGAGGGTATCTTTTGAGGTACCTTTATCAGAATCAGGCCTATGGCAGCGTAGTAGCCGTTGGGAGTAAGTTACTATACGGTAACTCTGACGATGGTGCCAGAGATGTAATAAGAGATGATGTTTCTATGAATGAATTAAAAAGGTACCTAAACTCATTGGTTAAATTGCAGAAAACGGTTCAATTAGATTTCTGTATGCGGAGAGTAATTGCACAGTTTTCTATAACTAGGAGGGCATTTGTAGTAGATGTTATCAATTCTATTTTTGTGGCCACTTATCAAACACTTGGCAATGAATCTAAAGAACCCTTAATCAAGTGGGTTAAATGGATGAGGATACTTAATGGACATTGTGGGTTTACTGACTACATGCAATACAAATATATTCTAAGTTCTTTATTATTTTACCTTCGAAGCAAACCTGACAAGGATCACAATACTGCGGTTTTTCATGAAGAAGTATTAAGTGATGTTAAAAATATTATGGGTGCAGCTGCAGCATCACAGTTCGCTACTACACTGATGTTTCTTTCATCATATAGTAGGCGGTTTGATTCAGTGGAAACTATTTGGCACTATAAAGCTAACCAGACATTGAACATTGTAAGTGCTGATCTTACCAACATCATGAAGGCTTATTGTCACTTTAGGAAATTCGAATTAATTCCATCGCTATACCAAGAGTATTCTGATGCACATGATGACGTTCGTCAATTTGACTACTTGTTAATCGCTCATTCAGAATTGCAAGATTGGAAATCGTTACAGGATCAGTTCAATGCACTTTTCAATGTTGGTGATTTGCCTAATTTACGACATTATGGGATCGTTATGTATTCGCTAGCAACTGTAGGAGAATTAGAAAATGTGGAAAAATTGTATTCTCAGCTTTTAAGGAGGAAGATGTTACCAAATTTTGCCGTTTTGCAATCGCTACTGTTAGTGCACTATAAGAGGGCAGATTTAAATGGTTGTTTTGCTCAGTTTGACCTGTTCGACAAGTATTCCATTTCGCCATCTTCCTCCACATATACCATCATGTTAAGGGCATACAGGAATTTGAATGATATCGATGGTGCGTTAAGGCTGCTGAAAAAAATGACTGAATCCGCCTCTGACATCATTACTGAGAGGCATTTTGCGATCTTAATCCACATGTGTTCAAAAATTACAAATAACATGATTGCTGAAGAACTTTTCCAATTAATGGTAGACCATTATAATATAACACCATCAGGGTTGTCTGTGGCGGCTCTAATGGATGTTTACATCGCCAGCGGCATCCCACAGGAATCATTATCGGCGTTCAAAAAATATGCACAATTACAACCAGTAGATGAAGGTTTGATATCCATTTATAATAGAGCTATTAGAGCCAGAATTGAAATGGGTGAAAAACTAGAGTGTGAAAAGTTGTTCGATAGGATTACTGAATTAAAATTGAACACTGATTCTGAATTTTATCGAGTCGTCATTAAATATTTGGTTACTCTGGAGAAGGATTATGAGACTTCAGAGGGCATACTAGATCAATTAATTGAGCATCCGCATCTAAAAGTGGATGCAACCCATTTTGAAACCATGATGGAGGCTTATGATTCGATATCCTACAGGGAAGGTGTTTTAAATCTTTTTGCCAAGATGACCAAGAACCAAATACCGTTGAATTCTAAAATTTTGCATCATTTGATAACAGCAACGTTCAAAGTACAGATTCAAAATAAGGAGAATTTGAGTCAATCCATCGACCTTTTGGATCGTATAATGGAAAACGTTTCTGAGAGAAATTTGCAGATGACTTTCCAATTCCTACATCCTTCGGTATTAGGTTGGCCGATGAGATGCGTGGCTAAATATCATGGGGCACAAGAGGCATTTCAGCTCTTGCACCGCTATAGTGCATTATTCTATGGCAACACCGACGCTTCACCACTTTACAATCGGTTTGTCATTCTTCGATCTTTATTGGTGCTAACAGGTGAGATTCAACAGTGGGAGGATTTTGACGGACTATTTCAAAAATATGTGGCAAGGATAGAAAGACTACAAAGCGCACCTTCTGCTACTGTACCCAACAAGAGGATGAAATCACTGATGGTTGGGTTATTTACGTATAAAATAAAGCATTTGTCTTGGAAAGGCGCTATTCATGAAATTCCACAATGGATGCAAAAGTTCGATAAAATGGGGTTGTGGTTGGATAACGATTCATGGAATGAAGCAGTATTAGCTATGTTTAGGGATTCAAGAAGCATAGAATTTGCTTTTGGCGTTGTTAATGAAAAACTGATCCATGGGTATAACTTGATTCACAAGTACCGATTACTCCGTCACAGATCTAAAGAATCGACTTCGGCTGATAGATTGCCGTGGTTATTAGAGCATAAAAAGATGTTTCCGCAGAGTTTCCAGCCCAAATTGTATCTGAAATCTGATGTGGCCATGAATTTAATGGAGTCAATGGACCAGTATCTAAACTGTTGTGGGGATTTGGAGCAGGAAGTAACTCGATTATCAAAATCCTATCCATACTTCATGAAAAATTATTTGTTGCATCCTAGAAATGTAGAAGGATGGGGTGAGCTGGAAAAAAGGCATTCAGGTTATTTTCAACAATTGAGACTGACCAAAAGATTGTAACAGTACATGTACATAGAAAGAAAAAAAAAGAAGAAGAAAAAAAAAGATAAAGAGTAAAATTCTATTTGTTATCATCTTCGGCAGCTGCAGGTTGTATTAATACACCCTTGAAACCAGTAGTTTCCCCGTAGATTAATGGCCCTACATAGGGTTGAATATTCCATTTCAACTTGAATTCCAATTCTTTACCGCTCAATTTGTCCTGTGCATCCCAAACATTGTACTTGGATTTGGCACCCTGAATTTTTAAGTGAGCTTTCTCTTTAGATGGAATAATCTTATCCCAAAACACAACTTCGCTATCGGTATTCTTACCACTGTACTCCGCCGTCAAGTATGTGAATACTTGCTTCGTATTCCAAGTGAACAGTGGTGTCAAATCAGTCTCTAAATCAAACGTAATCTTTGCATTTTCCTTAGGCTTACCATTGATTGAACCATAATACCTACTGGTACGAAAGTTGAACGATGGTTTAATCGAATCAATTGTAGATGGAACTAGATCTGCATCTTGTGATTGCAACTGAAACCAAGATGTGATTACAACGAACGCACTAATAAAAAGACTATACGTAATGGCTTGATTAGCCAGTGTCTGAAACCTCTGCGATAATGAAAACATCTAACCGGCCCTTATTTCATGCAATTGATGAATTCTTTGGATTGGCTTACGAGGGTTTAATTATATTCTATGGTAGTCCTTAAGAGCGAAGTTGAAGCTGGGCTTGGAAATCACGGGACCAGTTTATCGTCGTTTTATACGTATTTTATGTGTGTCATGATTTTATTTTACGGTAGGAACTCTAAATAATAGCACCAATTGTTGTAAAATATACTGGTTACAGCTGCAAGTAGTATGTAAGAGCTAGTAGAATATATTGTAGTTGACGAGAAGATGCCCTGTCGCCTCAAATTCTTTTCTAATGGTTTATATGGGTCAGAGAGTTTTAGCAGTATAACCTGTACTCGACATGTTCTATCTTGTCTATTTGAGATTTTGTTACAGCACTAATCTTATAAAGGGTCGTATGTACCAGTGATAGTAGGGTCTTATGAGAATCGCCTTCCGTGGTTGTCTGTTTCCTCCTTCGTACTGTTTACACGATGGTGTTAGATCGACCATTGTTCGTATTTTAATATTCAATAGTCGTCAACAATGGGAGAAAACGCATAATAGCGTCTTCTAAACGGAGAATGTAGAATTAATTGTTGCAAGAACAAAAAAAACGAAACGAGTAAAGCTGCATTCGGCTCTAAAACCTGGAAGGCTTCCATGACTCGATACTTGAACGCCCAGAATTCGTATTTCAACTTGTATAAATTGCGGCGAATCTACATTGGCCAAACCTTTGTCCAAAAACTAGATTCACTCAGCACACACTAGCTCACTCACTTGAGACCGAAACAACTGAGAAACTAGACCGTATATGAGAGATTAATACTGCTCAGGAAACGCCTAGGTGGCAATGTTTGTTCATCATTTCCACGTGATCTGACACAACGACGGGTTCGCCGTTTTGGGACATGGCGTCACAAATTCAACTGGAAAATAAAAAATAAAAAATCGAAATTTTAAAATACATCCCACCGTTGTCTCTCCACACCAGTAGCGTATCAGGACAATGCCCGCAACTTACAATGCATCAAAAATATCTGCCATTTTATCCCTATGTGGCTTCATAATGGGTATGGATGTCACATCTTTAGCGGTCTTCTTGGATAAGCCGTATTTCAACCAATACTTTCACCATCCAGGACCATTATTACAAGGAGCCCTTAGCGGCGCTCACCCACTAGGCGGGCTCACTGGCTGTCTGGTTTACAGTCTACTATGTGACAAATGCGGTCGCATAGGTCTCTTCAGGATCGGTTCGCTCTTCTGGCTCATAGGGTCAATTGTCGCAGTCGGCTCAGTAAATACTGCTATGGTAGTTGCATCGAGATGGATCAAAGGCACCAACGTAGGAATATTTTCTGTCCTCATAACAGCTTACTGCAGCGAAGTGATATCACACCAACACAAAGGACGAACAATGGGGTATATCCAATTTTCCTCTTCCTTTGCAGTACTTTTGACATTTTGTACGTGCCTCCTGCTAAATCATTATTGGCAAGAAGAGTTAACATTCCGATTGGCTTGGTCACTGGAAACCCTGCCATCTCTTTTCTTTCTACTCGGTTCATTATGGTTGCCTGAATCTCCCACATGGCTCACCATCGCAGGTCGCTATGAACAAGCCCAAGAGGTACAGAACCACCTGGCAATGGAACACAACCGCGCTTCTGGTGAGAAAACACCCAGAATGGAAATCCTTGAAAAACTCGATCTTGCTGCTGCGCTAGACGATGCATCTGATGGTTTTACATATATCGACCTCTTTAGACCGAGATATCTGCGTTTTACTGCAATGGCAGCTACCCTACAGCTGCTAGTCCAGTTCAGTGGAATCGGTGTTCTCATGTATTACGCTGTCTACATCTGCGAAATGGTCGGTTTACAGAGTTCCGTAAGAAGCACTGCCGCTGCAATCCCGTATGCAATAAATGTACTGCTAATGTTACTCCCACCACTTTTCCTCGACAGACTCCGTCGAAAGGACGTTACGCTTGCGGGGGGTTACCCACTCGCCCTCATAATGATCTCACTTTCACTCATCATGTTTTTACAGGGACAACGTGCACAAGAGCCCTTGGGTGGCAACGACGCTCTTACATGGACTGTCAATCCACAAGGCGCTCCTTACGTGCTTTCATTGTGTTACTTGTTCGTTTCAGTTTTCTCACTCACGCTAGGCGCTGCTCCCTGGATCTACACCTGCGAAATTTTGCCAACACGAGCACGCAGCAAGGGACTCGCTATATGCATGGCTGTCGGTTGGGCGGCTAACTGCATCCTCACCGTGGCGGCTCCCTGGCTGCTTGCACGGCTACAATGGGCAATCTTCCTACTTCTAGGTTCCCTGACCTTTACCATTTCAGCTGTAATATCCATGTGTTTTCCCGATGCGCCAGACGGAAAAAGTGCTTCCGGTACTCCCAGAACTCCCATAGCCAACTCCGAGTCCGGTTCGGACTCCAATCATGTCGGAGAAAATGGTACGCTGACCGCTGACGAATACACACACAAGCTCTCTCATATTCAATCCAGAGACAACGAAGGGCATAGTATCCCTAGAGATTCAACCACATGGTCTACCTATTCCAAGTGCGCGGATAAGTGCGGAACTCAAAAGGATTTGCAGCATCTGCAGCTACAGCAGCCAATAGAGCTCATGATAATGGACGGCGCGTCTCCGTAATTCATCATCACGATCGCCGCTTGTTCGGTCCAATTTCCCTCGCACCTCTCAACATTAACTAAAAAAGCATATGGAGAATTAGCTTTGAATTTTTACTTCTTCACCTTGCATTGATTACCATTATTATTAGCATTATTGTCTTTATCGCTGTCGCCGTCGCCGTCGCCGTCGCTGTCCCTCTCGCTATTACTGTTTCGATTGTATGCATCTGGCTCCTTTAGGAAACCGCTAACCCCGCTGCCCCTTTTGTCCCTTCCCCATTGAACCAGGCCGTGCATCGAAGTACGTCATATATTTCCCTAAATGGAAGGGACCGTACATCGCGCGAAAAATCACCCTAGCAACAGTTGTGGCGACGGGTCGCGCTTTTTCCTTAATGGGATAGGCTTTCATGCAGGATTTCCCAAAGGGAATAGTGTGGTACTCCCGCCATCCGGGTACTAGCATAAGCCTGCTCAGGAGGAGGGCAAAGCTTTACATTTGGCTTTCTTCGAGTAACCAATTAACCCTAGAGAGAATCTGCACCAAGTAACGGACGAGTCAAGGATAAACAAACCCACATAAGGTCGAGAATGGCAACGGTCATGGGTTAATATAGCGCAATAAACAAATAGGAACAGCTTAGAGTACAGCGCAGTGTATAATACAGTGTATAGCGAACTGTAGTGAGAACAATAAAATGTACCAAGTAAAGTAGGTGAGCAGGCTTGGTCGACGCGACGGTGCGGGTTCACGGAGTCGAAGTAGGGCTTTATGTGTGCCTCTGAGGTTTAGAGAGCGCAGTAACCAAAAAAAAAAAAACTATGATGTACGTTGTAAGCGGTAGTGAGGGTGTTTCTCGGCAGTAACTTTGTAATTAGGAAATTGAACTAACAGGGTTTTTGCCCTAAGAGTAGCGTGGGCCAGTTTCTGTTAGTATCTCAACGACCCTGTTCATCTCGGGGAGGAAAAGAAAAAAAACAGAGAGCAGATCCTTGCATGCAGCGTATGCCAGCTACCTGTCCAACAATTCTTGACCTGGTCGTCTTGCTGATTTTCATATAAATTCGAGTGACAATCACTTCAGAGATTCCAAGCATTAAGATCCCTTTCTTCTTCTCTACATTTTTTTTCGAAAATCACCAAGCACTAAAGCACATGTTCCACTCGTTTATTTCACTGCTGCTATTGGTTGCCCCCCTCGTTAGCGCGTTGGTGGAATCCCCACTACTACGACTAGTCCTGTCCCACAACAGCTGGCCCGTAGGGATATTTTCAACGTTCAGAACAGCTGTCCAGGTAGCGGCTTCCTCAATGATTTTTCGGCTGAAAACATTATGCAATACAATTTGGATGTGACCAAGGTGTCCCCTGTGGGAGGCAACACCTACGATGTTACTATCCACGTGACTGGTGAGGAGTCTATTGCATCCTCGTTCTTGCAAAGTTTGTCTATTACCGATATTGATGGTCCAGTTGGAGAAGTTAGTCTATTCAATGCTTTGGAATCCTTGTTTACGATTGGTTCACCAACTGATTTTACCGCTACTTTCAGAGTCCACGGTATCGATAAAGGTTCTAAAGTTTGGTTACCAAGCTTCCACTTGTCATACAGATACTACACTGGCATTGCCGGTTGGTTATGGGGTGCTGGTGTTTTTGATCTGATCGCCGGCTGTGGTAATGCAGGCGACTCTCTCACCGGTTTCTACTGGACTAAGACTGACACTAGTCTCTCGATCGGTAGTGGTACAACCATTTCTGGAAGTCAGACTGCTTCTAGCACTGATCCCGCTTCTAGCACTAACTCTGCTTCTGGTAACAATTCTGCTTCTGGCACTAATTCTGCTTCTAACACCAATTCCGCTTCGAACACCAATTCTGCTTCCAGTGGTAACTCTGTTTCTGGCGGTAACTCTGTTTCTGGTGGCCACACTGCTTCTGGCGGTAACTCTGTTTCTGGTGGTCAAACCGTTTCTGGTGGTCAAACCGTCTCTGGTGGTCAAACCGTCTCTGGTGGTCAAACCGTCTCTGGTGGTCAAACCGTCTCTGGTGGTCAAACCGTCTCTGGTGGTCAAACCGTCTCTGGTGGTCAAACCGTTTCTGGTGGTAACTCTGTTTCTGGTGGTAACTCTGTTTCTGGTGGTCAAACTGCTTCTGGTGGTGAAACTGCTTCTGGTGGTAACTCCACTTCCGGTCGTAATTCCGTTTCTGGTGGTCAGACCGCTTCTGGTGGTCAAACCGTTTCTGGTGGTAATTCTGTTTCTGGTGGGCAGACTGCTTCCGGTGGGCAAACGGCTTCTAATGGCACAACAGCACCATCTTCTAGCAGCTCATTACCTTCCTCTACTGCCCCACCATCTAGCTCTAGTGTTTCGAGTAGCGCACCAGTTACTTCCGCTAACTCTACCACTCCTGCTCCAATTTCCTCTTCAAGAAGCACCCCAGTCACCTCTGCCAACTCTACCACCCCTGCTCCAAGCAGCAGTGTTTCCAGTAGTGCACCTGTGACTCCAGCCAATGTCACTACTTCCGCTCCAAGCAGCATTGTTTCCAGTAGTGCACCAGTGACCCCCGCCAACAGCACCGTTTCTGTTCCAAGCAGCACTCCAGTCGTCTCTGTAAACTCCACGACCCCTGTTCCAAGCAGCAAACCAAGCTCATCCTTCGTGCCAGTGACACATGTCAACGTCACAACGACTGCTAGCGCAAATGGTACTACCGCCACAAGCGTTGTCCCTACCACGTCCAGCGCTATCTACAGTGTTCCAAAGAACTCTACGATCGTGGTCGTTTCCACTTCAACTGGCAGTGGCTCCGTCCCAGCCACGACTATCACTAGTACTGCAGTTACTTCGAGCACCTCTAGCCCTGTTTTCACTCCTGTGGTTACCACTACAGCATGTACCAATACCGAAGTCATCTCCAGTGGTTCTGCTTCAGGTTCTACATCAACATTCGTTCAGAGCAGTGTGGTTACAATCACTCCATCTGCTTCTACACGCGAATCCGTAGTTGCCTCATCTGCTGTACCAGTTACCAGCACTGTAACTACCGAAGTGCCAGTAGTTACCACTTGTTCCACCTCGGAACATGTCACTACAGTCCCAACAACCGTGACATCTGAAATTACTTCCACTTCTACGATCCCAGGTGCTGTTACCTTGACTACTGAAATTCCATTGACCACTGCCATTGCAACTTCCGTGCCAGTAACTTCAACCAAGGTGGTTTCACCAAGTGAAGTGACAAAGACCGTCCATACTACCTTTGCCACGACAATTGAAGGTAGCACCACAGTGCAAGAAACTGTACCAGCACAGACTGAAGCCGTGTCCACTTCCGGCACCACCAAACCTGGTTCTACACAGGCAGGTACCACTAAGCCAGGTAACACTGTCCAGGATACAACCGTCTCAGCACAGACTGAGGCAGTTTCCACTCCTGGCACCACCGAACAAGGCAACACTGCACCAGGTACTACCGCTCCAGGTACTACTGTCACCGGTACTACTTCCACTGGTACTACCGTCTCTGGCAACACTGTTCCAGTTACTACTTCCACTGGTACTACCGTCTCTGGCAACACTGTCCCAGGAACAACTGTTCTAGGATCTTCTCTTCCAGGTACAACCGTCCAAGGTGGTGCAGGTTCTCCATCTGTCGTCGTCGAAACCATTACTGCTTCTGGTGCAACCCAAGGTGTTGCCACTGCTGCAGCTGCTTCGAACAACAATGGCGGTAACGTTAACCAAACTCCTCAAGTCCAAACCGTTACTAGAACTCCTCAAGCCATCGGTAGTGGCAATAACAATGGTGGTAGCGCCGCTTCTGCCCAAGCTCCAGAATCCTCCTCCGTTTCTGTCTCCGTCTCTGTCTCTGTTCAAACAATCTCAGTAACTGAGACTCAAACCAAATCTGAAACTGAAACGGTCTCTGCCAGCTGTGTAAACCCAACTGCTTCTGCAGCTGTAAATGCAACTTCTCAAGGCCCATCATACTCAAACAACACTCTACCAGGTAAGAGAGCAGGTGCTGCACCAAAATCTGTCAGTGCTCAAAACACTGTCTCTTTACCAAGCGGCGTCCCTCAATCTATCTCTCAGGGAGCCGCTGGTAGACTGATGAACCCATTTAATGGTCTCTTGATGAGTCTATTGACTCTACCATTTGTCTTCTAATTATAATGACAATACCAGACCCTTTTTTTTTTATGCCTTTTCTATAAACATATAGCTTATGGTATCCTGAAGCCGTATTGAACTCTCGGGAAACCGGTTTTTTCGTTCATTACCGATTGTATTAAGTATAATCTTATGTTTTTAAACTAATAATACCAGACTATTTTTCTACTCCGGTTTTGTATGACGGTTTTCTTTTAAACGAGACTCTACTGCTAGTGCTTTTTTAATCACAAGCCTTCAGTGGTTGCATACTCGCAACTGTTTCATGCACAGGAGTACATATGCAAATGCATCTCCCTATTTTTGTCAAATCTGGTTCGATACAGTATCTTGTTTATCTGCATAAACATGCATTTTTCTTACAACAAGCATAAACGAAATTAAAGCCACTCTAAGTTCCTGTTTCAAATGGTCTCATACCATTCCAGTTTGTAAAAGTCGCTCGAGGTTTCGGCTTCCGTAGCGGCAGCTGGTGGTGAAAGGAAGGTGTCGTATCCAAGAATGTCCACGACACCTTTTTGGGAATGCAATAACCATTTTGGGATATATTTTTACAATACTCGGAAGGTGGAATGGTGAGATTTAGCCCCTTCTGGCCATGCCTATTCAGCTCCATCGAATGTGGGAATAATAGACCAATACGGAAATGTTTCTGGAAATAAAGTAAATCGGACGACGGGTAACCCCTCGTGTAAAGTTATTCGGAGTTTAGTTTTTTTGTTTTTTCTGTAATTTTACGTTTTGTCGAGATATCATAACTTTGGGGTGTGGGATAACATGGGCATAACAGAATTAGGCATATACTGGTAAACTATAAAAGACGCCTTGATAGAAAAGCAATGGTTTACTGGCACATACATACATGCTAATTGCGAGCTATAAAATGTTCTATTTGCAGAAACCATCATGTACCTTTAGACACATGATGAGATCCTGGGTCTTGAAGAGGGATTCACTTTCGCAGCCGTACGGCGGCATATACACCAAGTTGTTAATTCATCTTTTTTTTTTTTTACTAGTTCCTATAATCAAATTTTTTTTTTTTTAAATTTTTTTTCTTAAAAAATTTAAAAATATCTCTACTACTAGTACCTCAGCGCAGCTTCAGCATGACTCAGCTTCAATTATGTCAAGTCAGGTTAAGTTGTGCTTGAGTCGAATCGAATTAAGTTAAGATTCAAATTTTTCTTTCAAAACTTGACGCCCTTTTTTTTCTCTTCTTTCTCAAAGAGCTTAGAAGCACTTGTGGTGGACGATGGATGGACCGCTTTCGTCATATTCTTGCTTGGAGATCCACATCTGTTGGAAAGTGGTCAAAGAAGCCAAGATAGAACCACCAATCCAGACAGAGTACTTTCTTTCAGGTGGAGCAATGATCTTAACCTTCATTGAAGATGGAGCCAAAGCGGTGATTTCCTTTTGCATTCTTTCAGCAATACCTGGGAACATGGTGCTACCACCAGACATCACGATGTTACCGTACAAGTCCTTACGGACATCAACATCACACTTCATGATGGAGTTGTAAGTGGTTTGGTCAACACCGGAGGATTCCAATGATAGAACAGATGGGTGGAATAGTGCTTCTGGAGCTCTGAATCTTTCGTTACCAATGGTGATAACTTGACCGTCAGGTAGCTCATAGGATTTTTCGACGGAGGAAGATTGAGCGGCGGTTTGCATCTCTTGTTCGAAGTCCAATGCGACGTAACATAGCTTTTCCTTGATGTCACGGACAATTTCTCTTTCAGCAGTGGTAGAGAAAGAGTAACCTCTTTCACTCAAGATCTTCATCAAGTAGTCGGTCAAATCTCTACCTGCCAAGTCGATTCTCAAAATGGCGTGAGGCATGGAGAAACCTGCGTAAATTGGAACAACGTGAGTAACACCATCACCGGAATCCAAAACAATACCAGTGGTTCTACCGGAAGAGTAAAGAGATAGAACGGCTTGAATAGAGACGTAGAATGCTGGAACGTTGAAAGTTTCAAACATGATTTGAGTCATCTTTTCTCTGTTACTCTTTGGGTTCATCGGAGCCTCAGTCAAAAGAACAGGGTGCTCTTCTGGTGCAACTCTCAATTCGTTGTAGAAAGTGTGGTGCCAGATCTTTTCCATATCATCCCAGTTGGTGACAATACCGTGTTCGATTGGGTAACGTAGAGTCAAGATACCTCTCTTGGATTGAGCCTCATCACCAACGTACGAATCCTTTTGGCCCATACCAACCATGATACCTTGATGTCTTGGTCTACCGACAATGGATGGGAAAACGGCACGTGGTGCGTCGTCACCGGCGAAACCGGCCTTACACATACCAGAACCGTTGTCAATAACCAAAGCTGCGACCTCTATTTCATATCAATTGTTTCGTTAGTAATTTGCCCCAATTATCTCCTTGAATTGACTTGCAATCGAAAAAACAAAACAAAAAAAAAATATATATAGTTCCAAACTAGACATACCAGAATCCATTGTTAACTAATATCAGTTGCTGAACTATAAGCTTGTCTCTATAGAATACAACAGATGTATCTCGTCTATCAAAAAGATGGAAAAGATTTTAAAATCTGAAATGTAGTTGAAAAAGAATCTATAAAGTAAGAGACAACCTTCACAATTGATAGTTTCTCCTAAGTGTGTGTTGTCCTTTAAAATAAACAAGGTTTCAACCAGTCAGAAGCAGTGATCCAAACCACCGGGTCAATCTTTGGTTGGAAACTGCTCAGTCAGGTAAAAAATAGGAGAGGCCGAAAAGAAGAAAAAAAAAGGAAATTTCGATGGAATAACTGCAGGAGGCGGTAGGGTAATACTATAAACAGTACACCACTCCCTACAGACGCGCAGACGCGTCTTCTGTCGCGTCTTACGGAGGCGCAATCTACGATCTTCCGCTCCTTTCCTACCCCCCCTAAGACCGGACAGATGTTTTTTCTTTCCTCTCCTGTAACTCACCCTCTGGATCCGGACAGACCTCGAGGGGCAGTATCATTCTTTTATCAGTCCGGGGATTTCCGGGGTAATCGGACGGCCTAATGTGTATGTGGTCACATTTAGCCGCCGAAGAGAAAGAAAGAGAAAGAGTAAGAGAACAGGAAAGCCCTCTTTCTTTGGGGGGAGGACAGAATAAAAATGGTTAAGTAGACAAAGATCTTCACAAAAATTCAAGATAACACATGACTCGTATGGTGGTGTGAAATATTAGTGGATGCCTTTACAGACTGCTTTCTGCTGGAGAGCACTGAGGGACTAGAATGAAATACAGTACTGTCTTTCTCTTTCTCTGGGTATATGTGTTTGTTTGCGTATCCAACTTGATGTAGTTTTATTACTTATACTTTTCAACGCGATGTTAATCAAATAGACAAACGATCACATTTTGAAACGCATGTGGAACAAGAAGTAATGGCAGGGAAATCTTCAAAGAAGCAAGCACAGTCAAATCTGTTGATTCTGAGAAATTTGTATTTTGCGATTATACCCCTTTTGCTGTTAGCATCAATAAGACAGTGGATTTCGCAGCAGCATCTTGTTGGGTGGATCAGATTTTCACTGTTGCACCTACCAATTTTAGGATGTGTGTACGTTTTAGATTCTTCAGGTAGACCTAGATTTGATCTACAGGACAAATTGGTCCGTGAAGGACTGGATTTGTCGCAGCCAGGCGGACTCACGGAATATATGTTTGATGTTGTCTACTTGTCGCTATTTGGAGATTTAGGTCAAATTTTGTTCAATACAAAAAAATTGTGGTACTCGTTGTTATTCGTACCCATTTATGCTATTTGGAAAGTGTACGGCTTGATGCCTAATTTGCCCTCAATGAGATCCTCGAGAGATCCAAACGCTCAAGAGAAACCTACACAATCCAAACGTCAAGCCAAGTTGGCGAAAAAACAAGATAAGGTCCAGGTCAAATATAGATAGCCCGATCTATTATATATAATAATATATGTAGAACTGTAAAGTTGAAGGAGATTAAGTTTTCTAACAACAACCGTTAGCACTAGAATTTGTTAGACTCTGTCCCTTTAGGTTAACATTACCACTTTCATTTTGTCCATTGGCAGAACCACCGTCGTGTCTCTGTTGTTGAGCCATGCTATCCTTGATTTGTCTAGCCATGGTTAAAAATGCTTCTTCAACATTTGTGGAATCAAGAGCACTAGTCTCTATAAATGGCATCTTATTAGCATCTGCAAACTCCTTAGCCACGTCGTATTCCACTACACGCTTATCTTTCAAATCACATTTATTACCAACTAGCAATTTTAGAACCGTAGAAGTTGCGTAACGGTCGATTTCCTGCAACCACATCTTGACACCATTGAACGACTCTTGATCGGTAACATCGTAAACGATAATAATACCATGGGAACCTCTGTAATAAGAAGATGTGATAGTGCGGAATCTTTCTTGGCCTGCTGTATCCCAAATTTGTAATTTAACAGTCTTGCCATCTAAATCTACAGTCTTAATTTTGAAATCAACACCAATGGTTGAGATGTAATCGTTTGTATAAGTATCGTCGGAAAACCTCAACAGCAGACATGATTTACCCACACCTGAGTTACCGATCAGTAGTAACTTGAAAAGATAATCGTATTCACTGTTCATTTTGGAATGTAATCAACTAGCCTATCAATCCCCTGCTATGCTTTCCTCTATTCGATGTAATGGGCCTTTCAATGGTGTTCTCTGTCGTGTTTTGTGTATTCCTCCTCCTTGCTCTTCGATCGGAGGCTCAGAAGAAAACCCAATGGCTTTCGTCAAGTGTGATGAGTATACCGATTCTCTTACACAATGGGAAAAGCCGGAAATGAAAAATGAAAAAAAAAAAAAAAAAAAAAAAAAAAAATTGGTATTGACTTTTTTTTCCTACCATTTATATATGAAGCATCCGATCTCGGCGGCTGAAGCGGGTCTACTACAAGTGACTTAGAAGACCCCTTCATTATTATTATTACACCGGTAAGAAAAAGAAGAAAAAAGAAAAAAAAAAAAGGTCGACTCAGACACATACCTAATCAGCATGGCAATCTCCAAAACAATCTACTTACTAGTTGTTTATAACCTTGCCATCTGGAGAAAAAATTTGGTAGACTCGAATGCACATAGGAATCAATCTTGTAAACGTACTGTCTTGTTAATAGTCTCAAGGTCTCACTGTTTAGATAGCGGAGTTTGAAAAAGATCAAATACGACAATAAAGCAACGACGCTTGCAATCCTCCTAACGTTTAAACTCGTTAAAAGCAAAACCAGTTCTACTGGCAACCCTAGAAGGCCAGAGCGAACACCGCACATAATTTCAAATACCTGAGCCATTTGCAAGAACCTTTCGTTATATCTCTGGATGAAAAATGTAATTCTCTGGTTTAAAGTATTTTTTAGGATGGGTTGGACTGGTAGAAATGGTAACAGGTTCTCTTTAAAATAGTTACAACAATGGAAAAGCGCGAATATTACGGGCGAGTACAATGCACCGTTTACCATCGAATCTGCCCATGAACAGATATAGAGTGTGCCAACCATACAGAAATACTGCAAATTATCCAATTGTCGTAGTTGTACTAAAAATGTTTGTCTTTTCAACTGTCCACTTTTGTAAAACTGGTAAAGTACAATTCCATATGTGATTGTAACGTAAAATAAAACCCTTGAATAATGATACCTCTGTGAAGAAGATGAGAAAAAAGATAGATGGAATCTGATGAAATGCCATATTGTCATGAAATGACCTAAGAACCAATAGAATTGCGGTTGACGCACACGGAACCTTAACATATGCAGAAAGGATGATGGTGCCATGATTGATTGATCAAATTTGCTTAATTAGATTAGAATCTCGAAAAAAAGAAAAAAGAAAAATAAAGTAAAACGTTGGGTAAATTCTATCTTTTGAAATGAAAACGTTATTTTTTTTATTTTATTTTATTTTTCCCTGATGCTTCTCGTAGTGTTATAATTACTCCAACTTTCCAGCTTGGTTTAACGTATATTCGTTGATAAAACCAAGAGCTCTAAGGTATTAAAAACCTAAAAAAAGTCTCTTACACTTTCACGGTCTCCTCCTCTTTTTAAGCTTTATATAAACCCGAAAGATTAAACAATTCAATGGATGCTTGATTCCTGATAGTGAAAAATTCCTTAGTATAAACAATGGTCCTTTGAAACCTTCCTCTCTTCGTTTTTTACGGAATTCTATGTTGTTAAACAACCAGTTTTGATCAGATTGTTTAATGCGTCGTTATTTGATATATGATCCGTTAGCGGCGTGGAAGTACAGGCCGTTGCGTGGTTGGAAATACGTGGAAAAAAAAAAAAAAAAAAAAGGTCATCTGTAGAGAAGGGGAATACCCGTAGTATAGACCAAGACAGTCACCATACACGACAGAAGCCCTAACCGTCTACCGAAGCCCTATCAAATCCTGGCACGTGATATAACACCACGTGACACAGCACAGAACAGGATGCAATTGTATACCTTTTTTCCTTCCAAGTACTCACATCTTGGTCCTTCAAGTAAAAAATCAAGGGGGCCCGATTAGCGTCTCAGGCACGTGATGCAAATCGGAACCGAATCGGGTAACACAAAAACAACGTACATCGCTTTAGACGAATACTAAAACTCGCGAAGAGTTTCGTTGTTTACTTGAACCCACAACAGATTCAATCGAACAACTTCAACACCTAAGGACAAGAAATTGATTGCAAAAGATCAGGGCCATCTGTAACTATTAAGCTTCAATCCGTCTTTTTGACGATACAAACCAAATGAGAGAAATTGTATGTTAGTGACATTTAATACCAATGTATCGTTTTTTTTCTTTTTCTGTCCAGTTTACTAACTTCGATTGAATTTTAGATCCACCTTTCTACCGGTCAGTGTGGTAACCAAATAGGAGCTGCCTTTTGGGAAACCATCTGTGGCGAACATGGTCTTGATTTCAACGGTAACTATCATGGGACTGAGGAAATGCAAAGGGCACGTTTAGGCGTCTATTTCAATGAAGCATCATCAGGAAAATGGGTTCCACGTTCCGTGAACGTTGATTTGGAGCCTGGTACTATTGACGCTGTAAGAAATTCCCGCATTGGAAGTTTGTTCCGTCCTGATAATCATATCTGTGGTCAAAGTTCTGCTGGCAACGTTTGGGCTAAGGGTCATTATACTGAAGGTGCGGAATTGGTAGATTCTGTGATGGATGTTGTTAGACGCGAAGCTGAAGGATGTGATTCCTTGCAGGGTTTCCAAATTACGCATTCGTTAGGTGGTGGTACCGGTTCTGGTATGGGTACACTTTTGATTTCAAAAATTAGAGAAGAATTTCCAGATCGTATGATGGCGACTTTTTCAGTTATGCCATCCAAGACTTCAGACACAGTTGTTGAGCCTTATAATGCAACACTTTCGGTCCATCAATTGGTAGAACACTCGGATGAAACCTTTTGTATTGATAATGAAGCATTGTACAAAATTTGTCAAAACACTTTGAAATTATCGCAACCTTCTTACACGGATCTTAACAATTTAGTTTCAGGCGTTATGTCGGGTGTTACAACATCCTTGAGATATCCAGGTCAATTGAATTCAGATTTAAGAAAATTAGCGGTGAATTTAGTTCCATTCCCACGTCTTCATTTTTTCATGGTTGGTTATGCACCTTTAACCGCTGCTGGCTCTCAGTCATTTAGATCTCTAACCGTACCAGAGTTGACTCAACAAATGTTTGACGCTAAGAATATGATGGCTGCCTCAGATCCAAGAACTGGCCGTTACTTAACAGTTGCAGCTTTCTTCCGTGGTAAAGTTTCGGTCAAGGAAGTTGAGGATGAAATGCATAAAGTTCAAACAAGAAATTCTTCATATTTTGTCGAATGGATTCCAAATAATGTTCAAACTGCAGTTTGCTCTGTAGCACCGGAAGGTCTTGATATGGCTGGTACTTTTATCGGTAATTCCACATCTATTCAAGATCTGTTCAAAAGAGTGGGTGATCAATTCTCTGCTATGTTTAAAAGAAAGGCATTTTTGCATTGGTACACAAGTGAAGGTATGGATGAAATGGAATTTTCTGAAGCTGAATCTAATATGAATGATCTTGTCAGCGAATACCAACAATACCAAGAAGCTACTGTTGAAGAAGATGGCGAGGTTGACTACGCTGCAGAGGATCAACCAATAGCAGAAAACTTCGAATGATAGAATTCATCAAATTAAAATTGATCATATCATTAATTGCAAAACCGTAACAAGCAAACGAACAACAAAAAAAAAAAAATAATGAAAAAAAAAAAAGAAGAAGAAGAAGAAGGTTACGCATATCTATCTACTTTCATTTTTCCACCTACTCAAAGATGTTTTTTTTTTTTTATCGTTATTAATAGTTCGACTATTTCCATTTCTTGGCTTTTCCTTTTTTAATTGCGAACCAGATGATACCTCAGTATACATTGGAATACAACATGTATACCTTCTCCATTTTATTATTTTCCTTTTTTAATATAATTTTACATTTCAACCATAAGTATATCCATATCTAGAACAATTTTATTCCCCATATGTATGCCTTTTTAGTTTTTAAGTTCAACGCACTATAAAGCTCATCGGAGTTTCATATCATGGTCTACGAAGCTCGAGTAAATCATAGAAGGCCTGTGAAAAATTTCAGAATAATACCTATTTTTACTATTATTAAAGTTCAAAAGGATATTCAAGGCTTTGTCATTGGAATATAGAGACATTAAAAGCATTGGTGGATCCGTTTATTAGCTTCGGAAAAGGGTAACATTATTTTAGCTATTCCATTTCTGATAAATCCCTGTACATAATGCTAAGGTTACCCACTAGAACAATACGGAGGTCATCGCTGATACCCAAGAGACTACTCTCTTTGAAGGGGTCTTATTTGCATAAACCAGTATCGGAACTGGTTTCAAATTCATCATCACAAAATCATGGTGCTAACCAAGGCTTAGATTTTATGAAATCTTCACAAATTAGTATGTCTCCAGGTTTTGACCCATTTGATAGATCTCATGCAGCTTCGTTAAACCAGACTACTCAATCTAGGGACGTAATGCAATTATGGTCACTTCTAGAGGCATGTCTTTGTTCGAAATATTATAATAGAGCATTTTCCATCTTACAGTCACTTTATATGGTTGGAACTCATAGACCTTATTTTATCGACGATTATAACCTGTATTTAGGAAGCTTAGTTGAGGATGGCGTCATGACATCGATAAGCCAATTAGACAAGAAATTATCCGATGATTTACAAAATACTTTCAAGGATGTGGATTATAATGATAGAACTCTGGCTATTATGGTGCATCATGCTTTACAACATAATCATTTCCAATTAGAAACCCAAAATCACGTCAAGATTTATTTTAAAATGAACGTTAAAGGGATTAGAAGCATACTTTCACATGTTAATGTTCTGACAATATCCGATTATACCGCTTTGTATGCGGATTTAAAAATGATCAGCTTAAATGATGTTCCTGAAGCTATTAGACCTTTACTGGAAACTAAGGTCAATGAGAAGGAAAAATTGAATCAAGAAGAATCTGTCACACCAGAAGAAAATAAGGACAGTGACCGTGAGCACCTACCAGCTGCCAGTCAGCAGGAAATCAGGGACGGTCAGAACAAATCTATTTTCAGTTTAGAGCAAGAAATTAAACCTTTGGAGAAGGATGCAACTCCTTTAAAAGCAGTGGACACTTTAAACATGAGAGTAGTTAGGCATGCACTTCTGGGTCTTTCATTAAACGATAAACAGAGAGATCAAATTTCTAACTTCAATTTTGATGCTGACGCTAATCTTTTAAATGTCGAAGATAAGAAATCCTTGGATTTCTTTGAGATTTTCCGGTCTTTACCAACAAAAGAGGATAAAATAAAATTTGAAAAAGCGTTAGATGATTTTAATCAAGAAAGGCAACGGGCTTTAGAGAATCGTGCTACCGATGCGGCTAAGGAACGTTGGAAGCATGACTTCGAAGAAGCGAAGGCTAGAGGTGATATTTCTATTGAAAAAAGGTTAAATGTAAAATTGTGGCAATGGTACAGCGCTATGCTTCCGCTCGTCAAAGAAGAAGTCAAACTGTGCCAGCAGGTATTCTCCGGTTATGCCAATGAGCAGAAAAGTGCTTCTAAGGAAGATGCTAAGCAAGACAAAGCTAGACTAGACTATGGTCCATATTTGTCATTAGTGGACCCTGAAAAGATGTGTGTGATTAGCATTTTGGAATTATTGAAGTTAAATTCAACTGGTGGTATCATTGAAGGTATGAGAACCGCTAGAGCCGTAATTTCCGTTGGTAAAGCCATTGAAATGGAGTTTAGATCTGAACAATTACTAAAGAGCGAGTCTCAGGCGTTCAGAGACCTGGGAAAAAATTCTCATGAATTAAAGAAATATTTACAGAGGGCTAGATCTACTTTCAGATCCATGAAGATCGAGGAAAATAAAATCATGTGGCCTCAAGCTGCTCGAGCCAAAATTGGTTCTGTTTTAATTTCCATGTTAATTCATGTGAGTAAAGTACAAGTCGAGGGTGTAGATCCTGTTACCAAAGAAAAAGTATACGGTGAGGCCCCTGCATTTGCACATGGTTATCAATATCACAACGGGTCCAAGTTGGGAGTTCTAAAAATCCATAGATCTTTGGTACATCAATTAAATGGTGAAAGGTTAGTCGCCTCTGTCCAGCCCCAACTGTTGCCCATGTTAGTCAAACCAAGGCCTTGGAAGAATTGGAAGTCTGGTGGTTATTACTATACTCAATCCACTTTAATTAGATCTAAAGATTCTCCGGAGCAGATGGCATATCTAAAGGCAGTTTCGGATGCCCATGCAATCGATACAGTTTACGATGGTTTGAATGTTCTTGGTGAGACACCGTGGACCGTCAACAGGCCCATGTTTGATGTTATGTCAAAGGTGTGGAACAGCGGTAAACCATTCCTGGATATTCCCGGAGTGCAAGAAAAGTTAACATTAATTCCTCCACCACCAAGAGAAGCCGATCCTTCCGTGCATAGGGAGTGGAAGCTAAAAAATAAGGACCTTGCTAACAAATTTTCTAGTAACAGGTCTACTAGATGTGATTCAAATTACAAATTAGAAATTGCTAGAGCATTTTTGGGTGAAAAATTCTACTTCCCGCATAATTTGGATTTCAGGGGACGTGCTTATCCGCTATCACCTCATTTTAATCATTTGGGTAACGATATGAGTAGGGGTTTGTTACTATTCTGGAACGGTAAACGTCTTGGCCCTGAGGGACTTAAATGGTTGAAAGTCCATTTATCGAATTTATTTGGTTATGATAAGGCATCTTTGCTTGAAAGAGTCCAGTTTGCCGATGAACACATGGAGGGTATCAGGCAGAGTGCTGAAGATCCCCTAAGAGAAGGTTCATGGTGGATGCAGGCAGAAAAACCATGGCAAATTTTAGCCACCTGTATGGAGTTAAACGAAGCTTTGAAGTTGGAAAACCCTGAAGATTTCATTTCACATCAGCCAATACATCAAGACGGTACTTGTAACGGTTTACAGCACTATGCAGCTCTTGGTGGTGATATTGATGGTGCCACCCAAGTTAACCTAGTTCCCAATGATCGTCCTCAAGATGTGTATGCTCATGTTGCCAAGCTTGTGGTTACTAGATTAGAAAACGCCGCTGCAAAAGGTGATGAACTTGCTATCATCTTAAAAGACAAGATTACTAGAAAGGTGGTTAAGCAGACAGTGATGACAAACGTTTATGGTGTGACCTATGTGGGGGCCACCTTCCAAATTGACAAACAACTTTCCAACATTTTTGAGGACCGTAAATATTCTTTGGAGCTCTCGAAGTATTTGACTAAACACGTATTTAGTGCTGTTCGTGAACTTTTCCAAGGTGCTCACTTGATCCAAGATTGGCTGGGTGAATGTGCCAAGAGGATTTCAAAGTCTATTAGGTTGGATGTGAATGAAAAATCTTTCAAAAATGGAAACAAACCAGACTTTATGACTTCCGTAATTTGGACCACACCATTAGGTTTACCAATTGTGCAACCTTATCGTGAGACAAGTAAGAAGCAGGTGACGACCAATTTACAAACCGTTTTTATTAGCGATCCGTTTGGAGTAAATCCAGTGAATGCTAGAAGACAAAAAGCAGGTTTTCCACCAAACTTCATTCACTCTTTAGATGCATCTCATATGTTATTATCTGCAGCGGAATGCGGAAAAAATAATTTAGATTTTGCATCTGTTCATGACTCATACTGGACTCATGCTTGCGATGTGGATAAGATGAATGTTTTCCTGAGAGAACAATTTATCAAATTACATGAAGTCGATCTAATTGAAAGGGTAAAAGACGAATTTGATGAACGTTACAAGAATTATGTGCAAATAGCCAGAGTTGAGAAAACATCCGAACTGGCAAAACAAATTCTGGCAGTAAGATCTCAATTGTCCAAACACTTGGGTAGACAGGCAACCTTAGCGGATGAAATATATATGGAAAAAAGAAGAATTCAATTACTGGGATCCGAAAATCCAGAGGACAGAGCCAAGGGTGAAAAAATGATCACTACGGTTTCATTGGTAGAAGCAGCTGATGGTATTGAGGATATTGAATCTAAAAAATCAGATGCGAGTACACTAATAATCCTAACGCCTTTAAGATTACCTTCGATTCCACCCAAGGGTAATTTTGATGTGAGAGAATTGAAAAACAGCAAATATTTCTTCTCTTGAATCTGCGAGAACAAGGATTTGAATGGCACTGATTATGACATAAATGGACGGGTATATTTTTTTAACCTTTTTTTTTGTCTTTTTTTTTGTTAAGGATTAGGTTTTAATGATGCATGGAAATCCTTAATAATAGACTGCTGATATGTACATATTTTTTAAAATTTAGTAAATCCTGTATATATAAATGGGGAAAATGGTACAATCATAATGATAAAAAGAATTTTTTTTTTTTTTTCTGGTGGTTCTATCAATTGTAGTTTTAATAGTGCCAATATAGAAACAAAACGAGAAATATTGATGCAGTTATCTATACATTATATTAAATGATTTTACCTTGATACTCCATATTTTCAATCAACGGTAGTAATGGATACATCTCCTTCCTATCGATTATATTAAATTCCTTGGAAAAACTGATAAAATGAGCGAAAAATGAATTCCAATGTGCCTCAAGCGAAAGATGTATAATCTTATCAAAATGGTGGTGATAGATATGTGCAAAAATTCTAAACATTTGAACCATTATTCTTTGAACATCTCTTAGAAACATCTGTGGGAATGGAATGTTATTTTTCGTTGGAAATAAATATTTATCATTAACCTTATTATCAATCCACGTCAGTGCTAAATCGATATATTGAGATGCCGGCAGCGAAACTTGTCTATTGTTTGCATCTAACCAGAGATAGTCGGTATGAGGTCCGGCATTCATGGTTGGATACGCATCTGGCGTCACATATTCTGCAATAACCCCATAGAATTGATTTAAATTTGTGAAAAATTCAAAGACGTTAAGCGCAATCCATTCTCCAATATCAACGTACTTCGGTAACTGTACTATCGTCTTAAAAGATCCTTTGACTAATGCCGTCCTAACAAACGGCTCACTCAGAAAAATTACCTGCTGAGTTTCCGGCCTCTCAGGGGACGTTGATGTATTATTATTGTTACCATGAATACCACCGTGTAAAGGTTGTTGCTGAGATTGTGTTGCGCTATGCTGCGAATGTCTTGAGGGAGAATGATTCTTACGTAACGATAGTTTTGAACTACTACTATGCGGACTCGAATAAATCGTATTCATCGGTGTCGAACCGGTATTCCCCACATTGTTGTTATTGACATGCTTGTTCTTCTTTGAGTTCCTACCAAACCCTTTAAAATTAAAGAAAGACATGCTGTAAACTTGATCCAAATTTCGTACTTCCAGCTAACGATCCTAAAAACTCTGCAACCTCCTTAGTCCATCCCTCTTGTTGATCAACATTTCATTTACTTAAATTATTTGATCCGATGTTTAAAGTTTCTCAACAGCCTTTGATTCTCGCTTAAGAACTAACGTCAAAAGTGATATGTATATTTTGAAGCTCATCGCATCTCTTCAATTTTGTCTCAGATCTTTCTATACAATCTATAAAAGCACCTCATGTTTTCTAGCTTCATTGGATAGTCTAGCTCAGCATCACCGCGGTACCATATACTGTCAGATTGGTCCACAAGACTCCAATTTGTGCTATTTTGCTGACCTCTTTTGCCTAGTAGTACGGTATCTATGAGAAACTGGATGGGGAATTTCTTGGAGCCCACTGTTATGTGGGAATACGAGCCTGCACTCTCTGTGATCAGCAATAAACAACCTGACTTACAATGTGTAGTCAAAGACTGTAAAAATTTTATACTACCGACTTTATCTTGGGAGAACAGCTCGTTAGTAGTGAAAAGCAAGGTGATGAGGTTCAGTTGCTGCAGTCGCAATTGCTCAGGCTCCATCTTCAGGATATTACTAGGCGTGAATTCCATCCTGCAAAATTGAGATTGTCCGTTGTATAACCAGTTGGCCTTTATTTGGTTCTGGAGCCTAGTAACGACGTTATTCCAATCGTAGATATCTACCAAGTGGACATTAAGACCACTCTCTGGAGGCGAACGACCATGTCTTGATGGTGTCAACAGGCTGGCTAATGCCACCAATTCACTGCCAGCCCCACCACCAACGCAGAGTACCCTTTGGTCACCTCTATCCTGTTGGCATCGTACAACCTGGTTAATAGGCTTTAGCTGAGCAAACAGTGACGCATATGCAACTGCTCTTGCCGGCGACCATCTACAACAGTATGCAACTCTCTTGCCATTATCGTCGAATGCAGCAGTATAATCACGATTGTAAAGATCAGACTTAACCTTCTGAACTAATTCCTTGACGTTATCCAAGTCTTGGTACAATTCAAGAGCGAACGTTCTCTTGAATAGGTCGACTACTTCTTGTGGTGGAAGAGTATCACCATGATGAACTGGAAGTGACATGGATATCCTCCCTTCACTTCTTGAAAGTGTTCAAAGTCGAGAAGAGTAGGGACTTCGATTGAATTTCAAACCTAAAAACCTTTCCCTATTATACAGAGTGAATACATTAATTAAAAAAAGAAATAAAAAAACAAACTATAATTCTATTACAAGCAAATTAATGCATTTACTCTTCGTCAGCTTCATCCTCTGGAGTGACTTGGTAGAAAGTCAACTTGTATTGGTTGGTCTTGGAGGAGACGAATCTGATCCAGTCTCTCAATTGGTTCTTCTTCAAGTACTTCTTGGTCAAGTACTTCAAATACTTACCAGAGAACTTGGTAGTGGAAACAACGGTAACGACAGAACCGTTTTCTTCAACGGAGATAGCGTTACCCAAGTTACCGGTAGCACCTTCCACCTTGATGTGTTCAATCAAGAATTTAGCGTAAGAAGCTGGGTCGAAGACACCGTTTTCCACTGGGGAAGAGACGTCAACGGTGAAAGTCTTGGTAACCTTTTGCTTTCTGGAGGTCTAGACAGAAAAACGGATTGTTAGTAAATGATATTCAACTGCCGCAAATTACGATTGCCAGCTGCTATTAACAATCACACGGAGTGAATTTTTAAAATACAGTTTGGCAAAAACCTCCAAAGTTTCTTGATAATAGTAAGCGACAGCACGTAATTCTGGATCTATATTATTAACCACATACGTTTGGAGCCATTTTGATCTTACTGGTTTTGTCTACCGGTCTTATGAAATCTGATTTAGACTGTGCAAGCTCATGTATGTTAGATATTTTGAAATTTCAATTGACAAATTTCATCTAGGGCTGCGTCCTTGTTCAAAAGTTGCGTCGGTTCCGGTAGAGAAAATCTGAGTGTTACACGAAAAGTTCGTTTTGAAATTTGAAAAAGAGAAAATGTACGGAGGTAAGAGTCCGGAGATGCACGAAGGGGATGTACGGAGGGAACAGTCATTCTTTATGGGACCCCTAATGATTTTTAAAATAAACACATGTAGGAACGAGAAACAACGTTTGTCAAATCAATAGTTTATATAAGTCAAAAGAAGTAGAAGAAGTACAGGAAGTAGGAGAATTAGAGCTCATATAGGCTTTGGGATAAACGTGTTTTCCGAGTGCCTGATCCCTAGCTATAATATTGAAAACAATGGAAGCTTCAGGCGAAGATCTGAGGTCCCATATGCGAGGATTAAGCATCTCGGAAGCCAGAGAAACAAAGAGTGAAGATGGTGAAGGAAGTGAAGGAAATGGAGATTCTCGAGAAAAATCAGTTGATTTGGGTACAATGTCATTTAAAGCCTATGAAAATGATGAGACTGCCGAGATCCATTACAGAGATGCAGAAGAAGGAGAAGGTGAAGCAGCGGCATTGGAATATACAGAATTGCCCAAAATTAATACGAGTAATGGTAAAGACGAAGGTGATGGTGTTAGCGATAGTGATAGTGATTCTGGATGGCAAATAATGCCAGCTATTGCATCTTACGAAATCTACGATGAAAAAGGTCAGCTTTCAGTTCAGCCATATGAAATGAGACATTTACAAACCCCATCGCAAGAGGCGCTTTCGTCTGCGGATAGGAATACGAAGGCGACATTTGGATATACTAAGATAGCAGCTGAGGAGCAGGCTCAAAGGTCTTTCCAAAGCAACCGTAAGACAGATTTTCTCTTCGATCGTAAGAAACTGCGTAGTGATAGTTCGAGGGGTACATTGGGATCTGGTGAGAAAGAGACAACAGGAATGGATGAGGATACCGATAGCTCGGAATTGTGGGAGGGTGATGATGAAACGACCTTCTATGATGAATATGAAGATGATGTAGAACCTACGGATGAGATGAATTCTAATACCCAATTGGATGCTACGAAGAACATGTTAACAGAGAAGGAGAAATTGGCCTATGTGGGGGCTGTTAACGTGCTACTAAACCAAATGTGTACGGAACTGGCTACTTTATGTTTGTGTGTCGATAACATTACCTCTCATAGAAAATTGGCACGCAGGTTACAAATTGCCCAAAAGGATGCGGCTGCATGGAAGACGGATATCTTACAAAGAATTTATACCCATTTAAGCATATCTGGTGAAGAGATTAAAATGATAGAGCAGTTATCCAATCATGGTGTAAGATTGGAGGACCTTTGCAAATGCCTTAGGACCCATCAGAGTGTGGAAAACCCGTTTGAAGAAACAGAAGATGTTAAGGATGATACCAAACATGAAATGGAAGAGGAGATGGAAGACGAGGGCCAGTTTTCAATTAGGAGAGAATCAGATACGAAGGAAAGTTCTATGTCTATTGATTCCAGTATAACAAAAGAAAATTTGGAAGATGAAACAGATGAGAACAAGGAGTCACATGAAAAGAATATGCCCAATGAAGTTGTGAACCCAGAAATGATTAAGGATAAGAGTCAGATTGACATTGATGTAGCATGGACAGTATTATGTGATCTGTTTCTCCTGCTTTTGCAAGACGCCACTTATGACGCGCGTTCACGTATACTTTTGCTTAGGTTTGCCAAGGTTTTGAATGTTACAGGTTTAGAGATAGCAGAATTCGAAAGACGCATTACAGATTCTTTAGATATGGAACAGTCTACAGAGGATCAAAATTGGAATGAAACTCAGCTAATGAAAGATAGACGTAGAAGAAGAAAAAGAAAGAAGTTGTGTTATGTCGGTCTAGCTATGGTTGGTGGCTCACTGGTTTTGGGTTTGAGTGGTGGTTTGCTAGCTCCAGTAATCGGTGCAGGTGTAGCAGCTGGTTTGTCTACTGTAGGAATAACGGGTGCTACGGGATTTTTAACAGGTGCAGGTGGTGCTACTGTCGTAGCTGTAACTAGTACCGCTATTGGTGGTAATATTGGGCTCCGAGGTATGAAAAGGAGAATGGGATCTGTTAGAACATTTGAATTTTATCCGTTGCATAATAACCGTCGTGTCAATCTTCTGGTCACTGTTTCTGGTTGGATGATTGGTAATGATGATGATGTGAGGTTACCGTATTCTACTGTAGATCCTGTAGAAGGTGATCTGTACTCTTTAAATTGGGAACCTGAAATGTTAAAGTCTATTGGTCAAAGTATTACTATTATTGCCAATGAGTTGTTTACCACTACCATCCAGCAGGTCTTAGGTGCCACTGTATTAACAGCATTCATATCAGCTATCCAGTGGCCCATGTGGTTGTCGAAATTGAGTTACATCCTAGATAATCCGTGGAATGTTTCCCTCGACAGGGCTTGGTCGGCAGGTAAGATTCTAGCAGATACTCTTATTGCGAGAAACTTGGGTCAGAGACCAACCACTCTAATGGGGTTTTCTCTAGGATCTAGAGTCATATTCTCATGTCTCGTGGAGCTATGTAAGAAAAAGGCATTTGGTCTCGTAGAAAAGGTCTACTTATTTGGTACACCCGTTATCAAAAACAAAGAACAACTGGTCATGGCCCGTTCTGTGGTCAGCGGTAGATTTGTTAACGCATTTTCTAGCAAAGACTGGATGCTGGCATACCTATTTCGCGCAGCCGCTGGTGGATTTAACAGTGTGATGGGTATTACACCAATTAAGGACGTGGAGGGTATTGAGAACATGGATTGTACAGACATAGTGGATGGTCATTTAGCATACAGAAAGAATATGCCTAAGTTACTTAAAAGACTAGGTGTTGCAGTGGTGAGTGAAAAATTTGTGGAAATTGAGGAGAACGTTAATTCTGAGGAGATCAAGCGCAAGAGGAAATTGGTAGAAGAAGTAGATGCTGCACAGAAGAAGTTATCGGAAAAGAAGAAGAACAATAGTTGGGTGCCCAAGTGGTTGAAGCCGAAAAAATCCAAATGGCGCACAATGGTCGAAGATGCTGTAGAAGAAGGGAAAGAAATTGAAATTCCTGTTCAGCCCAAAAACGAAGACACTATGAGTGATTCTACTAAGGAGCTTTCGAAGGAAACAACAAAGGATGAAGAAGCAGAGGGTACTACGGAAGGAAAAGAGAATGACGAATCTGAACAGTCAGAAAAGAAAAATCCCGTGTTTATCGATCACGGGGCATTGATGCATGAGTTGAAGTTGATAAAACAAGCTATTCATAGAGAACAGAGGCAGGTGGCAGAAGAAGGAAATGACAACAGTAGAGGTGAGAATACTAACACAGATGAGAGGCCTCAGATCTCTATAGAAGAGGAGGACAAGTCCTCCTCAAGACAATCTTCATACGGTGCACGATCGCAGAGTTCAGGAAACTTCCAACTTTTGGGTGCTGGTAGAACGATTTTACCGGAGGATGATGATATGTTTAGACGTAACAATAAAAGTGATATGAGCTTCGCATTCCCTGATGATATCTAAATCGTATGAGGAAACAGATAAATGAAAAGTGAATTGTTGATCAGTTCATAAGCCCACAGAACTTCTTTTTCGATACTGATTGTCCGAATTTATTATAAAATATCATGTATAGACAGTCTAGGGATAGACTTTTTAATGTTGTAATTGTTAACATGGATATAGATATTAAAAAAAAACAAAAAAAAACGTCATGGATCCAAATTAAAATTTATCAGACTATTTACTATTATTTTAGTTTATTCTACAAAAATACTTCAGCGTTCAATTCCACATAGGAGGCAGCATATGGAACATCGAAATTGATCATGACTTCAGGATGCAAAACACCCACATGTCCGATCTTTTGGACAGCTTCACCTTCTTTTTGTCTGAACATGATTCTAGCACCTCTACCTGGGAAATAAGTTGGTAGCGAATCATCTTGTTCTATCCAATAACCTCTACCCTTTGAAGACGCACCATAATCTGCTAGCCAATCGGTTCTGAAGGTTTGCATGATTTTACCCAATAGACCTTGAATTAGTTCGAAACCAGAATTTTTACCAACGTGAATAGCAGCCCAATGACGTTCATTGAATGCTTTTCTTTCTAACTTATCGTTTTTCAAAACAACATCACCGGTCTCAAAGACTTTGATAGGCAAAGAATGTTTCCTGTTTTCCTTAACTGTCTTTAAAATACCAGGTAATAAAGTAGTTCTAACAACTTGATATTCAAGAGTCTTAGGGTTAGCCAACTTAACTGCCTGAGTACCATCATCGGTTAATTTCAAACATCTAAAGTTTTCATCGTGAGAACACAGGGTCAATGGTAAAACCTCAGCCCAAGAAGCCTGAGATGATGCAATTCTAAAGATATCTGAAATTTTGTTTATAGGTAATGGAGCAGCGATGAAATTAGCATTAGACAATTTTTCACCCTTTGGCAAATTATCATAACCATAACCAATAGCAGCATCTTCCATGATATCGCTTGGGTGAAAGATATCTGATCTAGTGACAGGAATTAAAACGCGTAAGGTCTTTTCATCATCAGATGGAAGAACATCTAGAGACATCTTTTTCAAGCAAGTGGTAATTTCGCTAGGAGTTAATTGCAAACCTAGACAAGAGTTAATGTAATCCACAGAAACACCCATTTCTTTTTCTTTCAAGGTTGGTGTAATACGAGATTGTCCGTTATGCTCAGAAACAATCTCTACTGGCTCAACAGAAAATGGTTCTTTACAGTAGCGAGCAAACATAGTAACCAATTGGTCTAAAACGATTTCAGCCTTTGTTTTGTCCACAGCGGTAATTTCAATAAAAACATTCTTGGTGTCTAGAGAGATCTTGGAGTGATCAGAATTGATCAAGGGTGGTAACGAACACACAGTACCTTTATTATCTGTAATTACTGGGAAAACGGGAGCGCCTTCAATAATGTGAACGAAGCGACCAATGTTGTTCTTTTGTTCTGGTTGCTTGTAAAATTCAATCAATTCATCACCGTAAAATTGCTTCGTTTGACCCAATGGTGCGAAGTGGATTTCTCTTGGGGGCAATCCATAGAAGTGAAATGGACCTTCAATACTATCATAATCATGAGTACCCATAGCAATTAAAGTTCTATTTCTACCAATATTGGAATGTAATTTATCTTGCAGGGCGATGAAAGATGCATAGGATAACTCATCAAATTGAATATCTCTCAAAATTGCAGCTGCCGCATAGGGTCTAATTTTTTCAGTAGATGGGTCAATAATCAGCTGTGTGGTTGGCTTCAATAATTTGTATTTTGGAGCTGAATTCTTACCAAGGTAGACACTTAGTGCTTGGGCAATACCTTCAATACATAATAGATCATGGCGGTTTGCACCAACTTCAATTTTTAGCTCAGGTTCTTGTCCCAATTTCAAAGCTTCTTCTGTAGTATCTTCATCTAATTCAATACCAAATTGGAAACAAAGCTCATCAAACTCTTCGTTGGTGTATTCTTTGCCTAGCAACTGAAAAAGCTGCTTCTTATTGACGGAGACGGTAGGCATTATTAGTAGAGCGGAAGACAAGGAGAGCGAGAAAAAAAAATAGATAATTACCTAGATGTTAGAATTGGTTCCTAAACTGCCTCACAGATCCAGATAGACGCCCTTCTAAACCCAAATTATGATTCATAGAAAACCTATCTATATTTTCTAGTATTCTAACATATCAAGACATCAAAGGTCCTCGAGACCTGAAAAATTTTGAAATGCTCGTTAAAAATGACAAGTATATCGATTTGATAAAGTATTGCATTAAATATATTGTACAAATCAATCACAAAATCTGAAATTATATCGTCATAATATTTTTCTCTTAATATACTCATTAGTCATTATCACTGAAAATTGTTTCTTCCTGCTGTTGGCTCTTCTTGAGCGCATATTTAGCGACAATCTTACGCAGACCGTCTGAAAGCACCGGTCTCTCGAGTACATCGTTAAAAAGATTAATACTGACAGCTTCTTGATAATAATTTGTCAATGCTACAACTGGTGTGGTGGAGTTAACACCGTTGGTATGCTTCAACAACGAAACAATGTCAGCAGCACCTAATTTAGGCAATTTAAGCGCAGTTATAATGAGATCAAATCTAATTCCGCTAGTGGCTCTACTGATTAATTCATCACCAGCTCCAACAGTAACAACCCCACAACCTAGATCTTCTAATTCTTTAGAAACTCGATACCCGTGGATTGGGATTGGTTCACATACAAGAACATCCATATGATAACTGACATCCTTATCATTGGAGCTCTTACGACCGCTGCGTCTTCTATAGCGCATAGATTGAACTTTCGAAACCGCTTGTAATCTGTCGCATTCACTGTGTTCATTAGAATTGGCTCTTTGTGACCCACTCCTTGTAATACCTCTTGTAAGATTTGAACCCATGGATGATGACGATGAAATTAAAGTGGGCATTACACTGCCAGATGCAACTCCTGCAGTTAACGATGCATTAGAAGAAACTGGCGATTTTATTCTGCCTGCATTTGGAGGGTCTTCATTAGACTGCGAGTGGTAACCACCAGGAACAGTGGTAGAACATTCACCGCTATTCTTTCTTGACAGTTCATTCGTGATTTCAGTATTAAGGCTGCGATCTGGTGAAGACGACTTGAAACTTGGAGATCCTGCTCTCGTTGAAGATGTCTTACCAATTAAATTCCCACCTGGTGAGCCGCAAACGGATACAGATACTTTACCAGGCTTAATTTTGGAACCGGAACTTTCTGACGAAGAGCTGAAGTGCGATGCTGATGATGTCCTTCTATGCAAGCTTGGACTTTCAGTTAAATGTTCACTCTTTAACCTGTTGATTGCGTCCTTGTTGGCTTTATCCAATGCTGATAAATTGCGGTAGTAAAATGATCCAAATTCCGTTTGTGATTCATTCAACTTACTGACTCTGCGATCCCTCATATGCGGTGGTATAGCTAGCGGAACACTTTTCATTATCGGTGATGACAAAGTACTATTATTGTTATCGTGTGAATCTGACTCGCAAACATAAGAACTTAATTTGTTCATTGGAGTTTGCACCGTATCATCCTGACCAGTAGCAGTACTTCCTGCTGACCGCTTACTGACATCAACAGAAGAGGATAAAGGAGTCAAGCGGCCCTGACACTCTTTTCCGAGCTCAGCAGTTGGTTCTCGACTATCATCATCAGGTCCGAAATCTTCAAGGGCTGCTCCTCTCAAGTCAAAGTATTCGGTATCCTCTGGATCTTCCACTGAAGGAATAAAGGACGGCTCCTCTTCATATACATGATTCCAATCTACATCTCCGAAATATGGATGTTCCTTTATCTCCTGTGCTCCATTAAAGCCTAATCGTTTTGCAGGGTCTAAGACAAGAAGCTTAGAAACGACGTCTTTGGCATACGATTTTTCGAATTCCCTCTGGTCCTCAAAGGAAGTGAACTCCGGCCATTGGACATTACCAGCTAAAATGTTCTTGAAAACTTCCTCAGGGGTATCGGCATTGAAGGGGGGATACCCAAGCAACATTTCAAACAAAATGCAACCTACCGACCACCAATCACAAGCGTCACCTTCGCCAGTACCCTCGATGGTCTCAGGGGCTAGATAATCTGGAGTACCGAAAAAGGTTTTATCTTGCTTAGAATCCTCAGGATGGAATAATGCCAAATCAACGGGGTTACCAGTATCAAGCATCTTATCCGAAGTATTAGAACTTGTTCTTACGTGGGAAGCATCAAAAACAGGAGGTGTAGGAGTGTTAGAACGAGAAATATTGGTAATCGAAAAGGAAATTTGAGAATCGCTTCTTTTCAATGCAGAGATATCACCATGAGAATGAGCACTGGATTCAGAATAACCTCTCCCTCTCGTGGTAATGTCGTCTGTCGAAGGACTTGAAATTGACGGAGACTCAGAAAATTCGTGCTTCAACGAACTTTTTCTTTTATGGCTTCCTCGAGCAGATCCAGAACCCAATATAGGGCTTATTGGACTTTGACTGGAACTAATATTACTAAAGCTAAGTTGCTTCGAAGTATTGATATTCTTATGACGACGAACAAGCCCTGCCCTTGATAATCCGAAATCTGTCAATTTCACATGTCCCCTACTATCAATGAGGAGATTTTCAGGTTTCAAGTCGTGGTGAATAATACCATTTTGATGCATGTCATCTACCCCAGTGATGACTTCACTAATATACTGTTTGGTCCATTGTTCAGGTAAATAGCCCATCATTCTGATCAAAGTCGCTAAATCACCACCTGGCAGGTATTCCATCACTAAAAACAAGTTGTCTCTATTCTGAAAAGAAGCATATAATGGAGCAACATACGGTTTCTCACTTTGGACCATCATAATTGCTCTTTCAGATTTAACATTGGTAACCTGATTCTTAGCAATCATATCTGATTTCCTCAACGCCTTTATAGCGAAATACTCCCCAGTAAGTTTCTTCCTCGTCAAGTAGACGCTGCCGTAAGCACCTTTACTGATCGGTTTTAAAATGATATAATCTTTAATACTAGGCGCTGGACTCTTGGTTTGATTTGTAGCTAAAAGTAAAGGCGAAAGAGGTTGTTTAGGTAAATTTGCACTACTAGGTTGTTGTTCCGGTGTCAAATAATCTCGTGAATTCACACATGGCGACGAAATCCCTGAACTATCAGCACCACCTCTCGACTGCGAACCACTACTTTTCCGTGAAGTTTGACTGCCACTAAGAGCAGCAGGTAATGGGGAACTTCTACCAGGTGTCAAAGAAATGGTAGATTTTAATTTAGGGACATTAGCAGAGCTTTTTAAATCCGTCTTTATAGCCCCCAGCGACGGTATTGAGCTTGGGTGGCTATCTAATCTATCGCTTGAATCAACTGTCCCGCCAGATGCATTACGCAAAAATAAAGAAGGTGGGGGTTGATCTTCATTCTTCTGTCTTGGAGTCAATGATCTAGATTGCATCTTGTTTACTGGTTTACTGACACCGACATTACTATTACTAGAACGGCTTTTGCGGGCAGTTTCATCTTCAGCTCCCTTCTTGGAACTATCATTATCCGATGGCGGTATTTCCGAAGTAGGCATATTATCAACCATCAGATAGGAACTAGCAAACAGATCAGAACGAGGACGATGGGGTTGTGGTGATGCGATCTTAGGACTAAAAGCAGAACTGGCTGAACGCGTAGCCGCACCAGCAATGTTCTGAGGAGTGGCAACGCTACCAACACTTTGACTAGTTCGGCTACTAGCATCTTTACTGTCATTTTGACCAGCCTTTTCGAAGGATGTTTGACTTGGTATTACATTGCCCTCTGCTAATGCAGTAGAGGGTATCAATGCTTCTTGCCGTAAAGGTTGAGCAGACTGACTGTGCATACTTGTATTGGTTACCGGCGAATCTGCATACTCGGCAACCAATTTCAGGTTAGCATTATTATTTTCAATACGTTGTGAGATTAGTTGTAAAACCCAGTTATTGACCTCGTTTTTGATCCTCATGGAATATGTCATTGCATTATCTAGACGCAGAAGAGCTTCCACTTTTTGCTTAGCCAAATCAATAGTTTCGTGTACTAAAAGTGATAAACCTTGATCTTGCTCAATTTCTTCTTTGAACGAAAGTTGCCAGTTTCTCACATTTTGAATATTCCCTTTACTTCTTGGTGAAAAATCATAAAACCCATCTACTTTATCTTGAGTCAAGCTTATTGGATTAATCAACAAATCTTCATCAGTTGCAGTCTTATAAGATCGTAGTTCGCTTGGATTTATATTTATGGAGACTTCACACAATTCCCTCAATGAGTCCACAATGCTTTTACATACCAGCGATTGCATCTTCACTGATAATCCTTTGTAACCGTTGTATAAGTCAGGATCGTTCGCTAACATCGCAGCCTGTTCAACTAAACTATCATGTAATAGCCGAATCCAGGAATCTATACGATGTTCACATACGCAACTCTGAGCATGAGTTTCAAGCCACCAAGCAGGGACAAAAGTTTCACACACTCTACATAGTTCTAACTTGGGAGCAGGTAAGTCGGAACCATCTAGACATTGTTCATAATCCACCAGTCGCAAATATTCTGCAAAAATCGCAGCACCAAATCCCAGTCTCTTAACAAATTCCGCAGGCAAATCCGCTAAGGTCTCTTCACGATACCATTCTGGATCATAAGGCTTGACAGTCCACATAGAATGCGTAGGCAGTTGCGTCTCATTATCACGTATAAGGATCCCACATGCTTCTAAAGTCATAATCTGTTCTGCAGCATTGTTTGCCTCATATCCAGATCGCTGATCGATTTTCTCAGTATATTCATCATCATCGTTAGCCACCCTAGAAACCACGTTAAACGTAACCGTATAACTTACACTATCATTCACCAGCATCATTTCCATAGCCCTGTGGAAAACGTATTTATCTTCTTCTGAGCCAACAATAAGATCAGCAATCTGTGAGCACTCTTTGGGCCCCACAAGCTTTTCCCAAAGGTCTGAAAGGTATCTTATCGTCCCATCTTGGTCCAATTCCAGAAGCATAACCGGATTCTTCTCCGTAGCTAGCTGCAGGTACTTATCATAGTTGGAAGAAGATTCTGACGTTGAAGACGCTATCGACTTGGATCGCTTTGGCGTTGCAATTCCCTCTTCTGGATACAGAGTTTGGCTCATTGGGAGGAAGGCTTCAACTAAGCAGGAATATTGAATGCTACAATAAAGAAATTAGAAAGAAATAAATAAAAAACAAAAAGTATGGGAATGGAAAAGTAAAGCCAACTATTGAATCTCTTGTAATACTTATGCGTGCGTCCTCTTCAAATAACCTACCTTGTATTGATTGCTTACTTTGTGTGAATGATAATCTAACTACCTGTTAATGTCTGGGACAGAGGTGGATCGGCCTTCGGGAGGTGAGAATATATGTACCGAATACGGTGAAATTTATACAAGCCAGAATCTCTACGAAAATATACAACTGTATCGAGCACTCTATAGATATGCATATGTGAACGGTTTCTCAACGGATTGTCGGGAAATCATCAGGATTTAAGAACTAATGCATTGATCAACGTGAATCACCCCGATCTTGTTAGAAATGGAAATTGCCAATGGGCGAAATTTTTCAACATCTCATCGCGCAATGGAAGATGGAAGCTGAAAAAAAAAGTAAACCAGTCAGAGCTCATATCAACTATCTTCTAATTCATGCATGCTCCGTTGCTGTTTCTAACCCATGATTGGCATCTTGTGTGCTAGCAGATTTATATCTAAACGACATCTTGGATCATTATACCGACCATTTAATCCTTACCTAAATAAAATGTCAGACGTACGAGGAATATGGAAACCGTTAGTTTGGATTGACTGTGAGATGACTGGATTGAACCACAACAGTGATAGAATCATCGAAATATGTTGTATTGTGACGGATGGACGCTTGAATGCTGTCGAGAACAACTGTTACGAAAGTGTGATTCACTATGATAAGTCTGTAATGGATCAGATGGGACCATGGTGTGTTGAACACCATGGATCTAGTGGACTCACCCAAATGGTGCTAGAGAGTAGTAAGACACGAGAGCAAGTAGAAGAAGAGTTATTAAAGTTCATAAAAAAATACGTTCCTGAACCACGCACTGGTGTACTCTCGGGTAATTCAATTCACATGGATAGATTGTTTATGCTTAACGATTTTCCTCGGGTGCTTGAGCATTTGCACTACAGAATTGTGGATGTTAGCACTATAATGGAGATTTCGTTCAGACATAATCCTGGGCTTGCGTCTCAGCAGCCCCAGAAAACAGGTGCCCATACAGCAAAACGAGATATTCTAGAGAGTATCCAACAATTACGCTGGTATATGGACAATTATTTCAAACCACCGGAGGGTTCTAATACTTTGGATAAAAGAACCTCTGATGTCGAGAACAAACAATTTGATGGTGAACATGATGCCAAGAGGGCTCGTCAAGAATAAATTCTGGCTCAGTGTGTATAAATAAGCTTTATTTTCAGACCTTTTTTTTTTTTATCCTTATCAATTCACCGATCCTTAATGTTTTTTTTATCTTATCACCACTATTTCGGAATCCATACAAACGTATATAAATAGGAGCTTAGGTGGCATGCAAAAGGGCAGCGTGGTCAATTCAAATGTTCAAGTGTCCAACAATGAGGCTGAGTGTTGTGGATATCAGTGAACCAGAAGGTCAGATCTTGGAACCGCTATTAGATGCTGCTACTCAGCAGGGATTCCTTCTTATCGACGGTCATGATTTTACCCAGTGTGAAATCGATAAGTTGTTTGCCATATGTGAGGGTTTCTTTAGTGAGACCCCACAACATGAGAAATTGAAATACACAATTGATCAAAGAAATTTTGGGTATTCTGGGTTTAACATGGAAAATTTAAATCCGAAAGATAGTGTTGATTACAAGGAGGGGTTTAACTTCAGTCAGATTGATTTTGCAGAAGGCATCGTTAATCAGACCCCAAACTACGAACTAAACAAATTTGATTCAAAAAATCCACTGCCACCGTTTTTTGAAAATCGCATGGATTTCTTGCAAAATTTCATCATCAAGCTACACGCCCAAGCAAGACGTATTATTAGATTACTTAGCATGGCAATGGGTATCGAGGATACCAATTTCTTCTTGGAAAGATTTGATCCTAGTAAACCGTCACCAAGTACATTTAGAATGCTACATTATCCGCTCATGAGATTGAACTCTTCGGATAGGGCCGATCCTCATGTAAGGGCAGGCGCCCACACCGACTACGGCGCCTTGACACTGCTGTTCCAGAGAAAAAGTGAACAAGGTCTACAGTTACAACAAGACGGTCAACATTGGACTGATGTCGAGTTTGTCCCCACAAGACACAAGAATATGGCGCCCCCGTTGGTAATCAACTTTGGTGATATGATGTCTTATTGGACAAATGGCGTCCTTAGAAGTACGATGCACCGAGTAAGATTCGAACCGGGTCAAACGAGAAAATCTGATCGTTACTCTATGGTTTTCTTTTTCGAACCCATAATAACTACGAAACTGGCGCCGGTTCCTTGCCAATTAGTACAGAACAGGTGTCCGCTAGAAGTCAATGGTCCTCCTATGACTTCTCTAGAGTACTTGCAAAACAAGTTGGAACTAACATACAAATACTTGTAGCTTTGTGGAAAAAGAAAAAAGGTCCTACCCGGATTCGAACCGGGGTCGTTCGGATCAGAACCGAAAGTGATAACCACTACACTATAGAACCAACAAAAATCTTAAAAGGGAAGGAAATTGCTTCCACCACACTACCATATAGCGAACACATGGGAAGATATAACATTTATTCTCTCCCGCTCGAACGGTGAGCCTGATAACCACTACTTAGCCGCCCATCCATTTCACACAGAAATTTGAAA
>JAJLXU010000003.1:369965-456240 GCA_030571545.1 Zygosaccharomyces gambellarensis
AAAAAAAAAAAAAAAAAAAAAAAAAAAAAATTCGTGATATATAAAGGTGGCAAATTTCGATCCATGTCTCTTGGCTCTTGAATAGTCACTTCTCGAAACTCTCCAAGGAGAGAAATGAGTGAAGATATAGTCATACCAAGTGATTTCAAGTCCTCTTTACCACCAAGAAAGAGAGCTAGAACCCAGGAGGAGAAGGAACAGAGGAAAATCGAAAGAATCCTTAGGAATAGACGGGCTGCTCATCAGAGCAGAGAGAAGAAGAGGGTTCACCTGCAGAGATTGGAACACAAATGTAAGTTGATGGAATCTCTTTTGGGTAGAATCGATGGTTTGGATGGGTTAATCAGAGACAAAAGGGGTAAGGATTTGTTGAAAGAATACAAGTCTTTGTCCTCCTCTGAGGACGAAATTGAAAATGAAAACGAAAACGATGACGACTTTGAAAATGATGGCGTTTCTTGTGAAAAGAGAGGATCAACTTCCTCTGGTATCAGTAGCGAGAGCGCCAGCCCTGTAAAATCGGAGTCTGAGGCGGGACTGGTTCAGCTTCAGACTCCCGGAAACGTTAAGGTTGAAGAGGATACTGGTATCTCTGAATTTGCAGCCCCAACGGATTTGACTCCTGTGAGTTTTGTAGAAGAGGATCCAAAGAGTTTTAATTTGGTTCTAACAAATAATGACGACTCTGACACTCTTGCTCCATCTCAACCACCTCAACCGGTTTGGTTGGGAGTGGGGGACGACGACGACGGTTCATTCGAATTTGACGATTGGCGTAATCCAGCAGTGATTACCGTATCGTGAGGATGCATTTTTTTTTTTTTTATCATTGGACTCGCTTGGTGTTGACTTTTCACTCATTTCTTTCCTTCCATCTTGGTCTGTCTGAAGCGCAGTCAAGTTTGATGTCCTTTGAACCAACGTCGTTCTTAACCTAGTCACCATGGCGCGCCCAGTGCTGCGACAGGTCAGTGTTTTTGAGATGGTGTATCGTGTGTATAGTAGTCAATTTAGATGTAAGTGGTAAATAAAGCTCTTTGAGCGTGGTTTTGGGAAAATATTATTATTATTGTTACAGTTATTATTACGACACGCACTGGGTTTTCAAGCTGCAAACAAAATAGGCCTGTCTGACACCATAGCAATAAATGGGAGGACAATATCTTGCATATATTAACAGCACAGTGATTCCATTCCAACAATTCCAGGGTATTCTTAAATAACTTGGCTTTGGTCTTTAAATTTACCGTCCTTTTTATCACAGCACATTACTTTGAATTCCGCTCGGATATAGCGATAATATCGCTGGCTTGAGTTTCGGAAAGATATACACATCATCCCCATTTGAGTCTATCCCCAATTATACAAAATTAGGTATAAAAGGGAGTCTAACGTCTTGATCAAATGTCATTGCCAGATTTGTAGATCCTTTAATAATTTTTCAGGGAACAAAAACCAGAAGTGCAAATATAAACATGGTGGATACATTGTTGATTCCAGGTCCTATTGTTTTAAGTGCTAATGTACAAAATGCGCTGGGTAGTCCCTCATTGGCACATACATCGCCTGAATTTGTCTCAGTTTTTTCAAAGGTATTGCATAATACCAGAAAGGTGTTCAAGGCTGATTCGAAGAAAGGTCAACCATACGTATTGGCAGGGTCTGGTACGTTAGGTTGGGATATTGCTGCATCAAATTTGATTCGCCCCAAAGAAAAGGCACTGGTATTATCTACCGGATTTTTTAGTGACTCCTTTGCAGAGTGTTTGGAGTTGTACGGTGCTGACGTTGACAAGCTAAATGCACCAGTTGGTGGCATTGTCGATCCTTCTGTCGTTGAATCACACTTGCAAAAAAATAATTACCGATTGATTACTATTACCCACGTAGATACTTCTACCGCAGTCTTGAATGATGTCAAGAAAATTGCTCAGATCGTGCACCAGGTCTCCCCAGAAACTTTTATCATTGTTGATGGCGTTTGTTCTGTCGGATGTGAAGAACTAGAGTTTGACAAGTGGGGAATTGATTACGCCTTAACCGCATCTCAGAAGGCTCTCGGTGCACCACCAGGTTTGAGCGTATCCATGATAAGTCAGAGAGCACTTGAGTTTGCAGTGAGTGGGGAAAATCCAACCAGGTCCTTCTTTGGTAGTTTGAAAAGATGGACACCAGTTATGCAAAATTATGAGGCAGGCAAGCCTGCTTATTTCGCAACCCCAGCTGTTCAGCTAGTTTGCAGTTTGGATGTTGCTCTAGAGGAAATTTTGCATGACTCAGTCGAAAAGAGATGGGAACAACACAAGAAGACCAGCGATTGGTTCAAGGGCAAGTTGGTTAACGAGTTAGGACTGAAGTTAGTTAGTAGCCCTGAATTTTCCTCAAGTGGTCTAACTGCAGCTTACGTTGATAATCCTCCAAGGGTTATATCCCACCTAAAACAAAACGGCTTTGTAATTGCCGGAGGTATCCACAAGGAAATCGGTTCCAAATATTTCCGTGTAGGACACATGGGTGTTTCTGCAGTTGATCCAAAAGTAAACCATATTCCAAAAGCTTATAATTTGATTAAAGAATCCTTACAATGAACAGGCCAGCTGTCAGTGCACGAGTAAATAGGTCATAACAATTATTTTATTTAATTCCATTCACTTATTTTATTTATTTATTATTTTCTGAGAGCGTCACACTGACATCCTGACGCCCTTAATTACCCCCACTTCACCATTCCACGTGATATGATACCAGGGGAAAAGGAGTCACCTTTCGAGGAGTCAGCCCTAATTTCTTGTCCCTAGAAGGAGTCATCTTCAAATTTTTCAAGCATCTCGATGAGCATTACAATCAAAAGGTAATAGAATCCTATTAACATTGACATCAATTAATTATTATAATCGGTCATATTCCTGAGATTGATTCTTTCACGTCTATCATCTTTTTTCTTCATTTCTTCTTCTGAAGAAAGATTATATATAGTTTGACCATTGTCGTTGTAGAGGAAGTCCCAAACAATTTGTCTACTTAATCACATTCTTTTCAAAATAGTAGGTCTCCAAGAACCTTTCCCTGAAGATAATTGAACTTTTACCAAGGCCAATAATGCCATACGCTCTATCAGAAAGTCACAAGAAACTCGTTTCTTCTCACTTGAGTGAGACTGATCCTGAAGTGGAACAGATCATCAAGAATGAAATTGAAAGACAGAAGCACTCCATTGTTTTAATTGCATCTGAAAACTTTACGTCGACATCTGTATTTGATGCATTGGGAACTCCAATGTGTAATAAGTATTCTGAAGGTTATCCAGGTGCAAGATATTATGGTGGTAATGAACAAATTGACAAAATGGAAATACTATGTCAAAACAGAGCCTTAGAAGCATTTCATTTGACTCCTGATAGATGGGGGGTAAACGTGCAAACACTTTCAGGTTCTCCTGCCAACTTACAAGTTTACCAAGCATTGATGAAGCCTCACGAAAGATTAATGGGTCTATATTTACCGGATGGAGGTCACTTGTCCCACGGATATGCGACTGAAAACAGAAAGATTTCTGCAGTTTCCACTTATTTCGAGTCTTTCCCATACAGAGTTGATCAAACTACTGGTATCATCGACTATGACACTTTAGAGAAAAATGCAATCCTTTACAGACCAAAGATTTTGGTTGCAGGTACTTCTGCTTACTGTCGTTTAATTGATTACAAGAGAATGAGAGAAATTGCTGATAAATGTGGTGCTTATCTAATGGTTGATATGGCTCATATTTCAGGTTTGATTTCAGCCGGCGTTATTCCATCTCCATTCGAATACGCTGATATTGTTACTACCACTACACACAAATCTTTGAGAGGTCCTCGTGGTGCTATGATCTTCTTTAGAAGAGGTGTTAGAAACATCAACCCAAAGACTGGTAATGAAGTTTTGTATGATTTAGAAAATCCAATTAACTTTTCGGTTTTCCCAGGTCACCAAGGTGGTCCTCATAACCATACCATCTCTGCGCTGGCGACTGCTTTGAAACAAGCTACTACCCAAGAATTCAAAGAATATCAATTACAAGTTCTGAAGAATGCTAAAGCCTTGGAAAGTGAATTCAAGAAATTGGGTTATAGATTAGTTTCTGATGGTACTGATTCTCACATGGTTCTTGTTGCCATTAAAGAAAGAGGTATTGATGGTGCTCGTCTGGAATACGTTTGTGAAAACATTAACATTGCTTTGAACAAAAATTCTATTCCAGGTGATAAATCTGCTCTAGTACCAGGTGGTGTTCGTATTGGTTCTCCTGCTATGACCACCAGGGGTATGGGAGAAGAAGATTTTGCTAGAATCGCCAACTACATCAACAGAGCATTCGACATTGCTCTTGCTACCCAAAAGTCTTTGCCAAAGGAAGCTAACAGACTAAAAGATTTCAAAGCTAAGATTAACGAAGGTTCTGGTGAATTGAACGGTTTAAGAAAGGAAGTCTATGACTGGGCTGGTGAATTCCCGTTGCCAGTGTAATGAACAGTACGAACAAAAATAATTTTACAGCATTTTCAACAAATAGTTTTATTCGTTTCTACATGTTAAATATAGTTTATAATTAATATAAGAATTATATTTACTATTATTACCTTACATCATAGATATCATTACGCCGTTTTAAACTAAACAACGAACACATTAAGTTATAAACTAATCATACATTTCCTTTTCTCGTTATAAATATTAATATATTATTATTATCACCATTGTTTTAATCAAATGCTAGATTTAACGTTCTTTGGCTCTCTTTTCATGAGATGTCCACTTGACGTATACAAATATCCGTCCAAAGTATAATCCGAAGCATCAGAGAATAGCAGATAGTAATATTTCAAAGTTTGGGAAAACCAGGAGCTTGGGATAATCGAATCATCGTCTTCGATCTCTGCAACCTTCCAAACGCCTTTAGCTCCAGAATGGTATTTGTGTAAATTTTCAATTGTCATTTTTAAAAGTTCAGCTCCCATTTTCCTCCATTGCGATTCACCAGTGATTCTGTACATATAAAATATTGATTCAATAACGTTAGGAGACAAAAGGTGTCTTTTGCCTATTTTGTTAACCCAAAATGGTCTATCTGGATCATTCCTCCACTTACCTAGTTTCCTATCAATATCTTCGATACCATAATTAAATTCTCCAATACCTTGAGATAAATCAAACATTAATACTTTACGCAAACCCGTACTTTCCCTTTGCATTCGTAAACTATTCAGTTCGACTTTAGTATCCTCGACAGTAGGCTTATCTTGGTGAGCGTATTTCCCATTAATGATATTTTGAATTTTCTCTTCTTTGTTAAAGAGACAAGATTGTCTTTCACAGGGGTCCAGGTAAAGTTCTTCTGGAAACATTCCATTAAACAATTTTGTTATTTCATAATAACTATGTGTTAAGTTCTTGGCGAATATTAAGTATTCGGTATTATTGAATAAGGTAGAAGCCAACCCCAAAGTAGTCGCTAAGGAACATCCTTCATGGTTCATATCAAATAACTTTTTAATTTCCACTTGAATCTCATTGGTAGAAGGCGAAGTACGAGTATTTGTCTTGAGAGAAGATATTAGAGTCAAATTATGATCAGCAACTGGGCTTAAAGGTCTGTAAAGCATCAAATGACAAACCTTCCGCATTGCAACTGAAAAAAATTGCTTCGAGTTATGCAGTTGAACTTTTTCGGCAAAATCTGAATGTTTTGGTTCTTCATCCTTGATATCATCAGCATAATTTTTACCAATGTTTTCCACTTCAGCTTCACTTCCCAATGGATGATAGGTCTTTGAAATGGTCAAGATATCATGCCCATTCAAAAGATGGTAAATTTTAACCAAATTAGAATAGATAGACTGCCCTTCTGTATCCATTTTAAATAATTGTTCTTTTCTTTCCCAGTCTCGAGGAGAAACCAAAAATTTACCAGTTTGATGACAATGCACAAATTCTAAATTTTGATCGATACTTTTCATTACCTTTGGATCACGCAAATGATGCCCAGAGGATACTTCTTGTGGGGTTAACATTCGACAGCCGGAACCGTCGACAGAAGTGGGAAACATATGCTCGATAGCAAATTCATCTAGTGAAAGGGTAATAGTTCTAAAGATCCTTTGAATTGCATCGAAATAGACATTGGAATGGGTAATTTGGGCCAATCTGGTAAATTCTAAAGCCATATTCGTCAACAATCCAATGTTCATATACTGGTATGGAAATCGATTGGTAAACTCGGTCTTCCAAAAATACTGTAGTATAGGAATTCTGTTTGGAGTATCAAATGCCCTTAAAATAAAGTTGGCTAAATCCCTAGCCTTTGTTAGAAGAACAGGATCTTCGGAAAGCTCATAGGCAGAGATGAGACCCCCCAATGCTCTAGTAGATACATCCGGAATATCAACAGAATCCTCAACTACTGGAGGTGCTGTAAAGTCTATACTTGATATCAATTTTATTGCCTCATTAAATTTTGACCTCTGACCCATGATATACAGAGTATCAAGAGAATCAATCAAAGATAGCGGCCATGGCTCAATAAAAGAATCCGGTTTCGACAAACCCTCCTGGTCCCAAGATTTCACGAACAATTGGCGTACCTCATGTAAAAGTTGGTTCTGTTGGTGTCCACCGTCTTCAAAGCTACTCGACTGCACATTAACGTAATCCTGGGGAACCTGTTGGAAATTTAGGGGTAAGGAAACCTCATTCAAGACTAAATGCTTGTCTTTATAATTCCTTAAGTCGACATTTTCAGGATTGACCCACTTGTCTTGGAACTTGGTAGAACCTCTCCAGGGAGAAGAAAGCAATAATGGAAAATATCTGTTCTTCTCTTTCAATATCTTGGGATCTCTTGAATCAATGAATACTGGTTCAGCAGGTGAAGGAGGAAGGGGTGGTTTAATGTGAGCTACGGGGGCTATTGGAGAATTTGTATCCCCATCGGGAGGTTTACTATTCGGAAGAACCTTATTACTATTAGATATCACTCTCTCAGCCTTATTATTTTGACTATTCGTATCAGGAATCGTCACAGCACCATTAATCGATGGCATGTACTCATTTTCAGCATATGAATTTAACATATCAATCTCATTTTCGAAGGTGTAATAAAAAAGAAGACAAATCGTGGCCCCAAGGAGTACAAAAGACTTAAGCTTTTTCATCCATATCAGTATCAATTTCAGTAGGGCCATGGCGATTCTTGAAAACCTCTTCTTGTACCATCCACCGAACAAATCTCGAGTATCTAATTGTTGACATTTGTGTATAGAAGAAACTTTTACGCGATGAACTACTACTATTACAAGCAAGTCATCAAAAAAGTAAAAACCTTCCTCTCAAAGACGTACTCTTTCGTCACATAGGCCCATGAATGAATCAAAGAAAAGATCACTGACTCTAACGCCAAGTTCTGGTATCCAAATGGTTGGTAAGAAGCGTATACTGGATGATGGTTCACCGCATAAATCCAAGGGTCCTTTCGGTAATTCGGATGTGGAAGATTGGCAGAAACAGTACCTATTACAGTCAAGAGAAGTTAGACGCTTGCAAAAGATTAATGAGTTTTTAGAATTAGAAAGGGAATGTGGGGCATGATAAATCACTACCGCTACTACTACCACTATTATTATTATTATTATTATTGAATTATAGATTTAGGTTTGATAATGCATGGAAGATTTGTTTGCTGTTCCATCTTTGAGATGATTCAAATGTTATCATACCAAGAATGCAATTTTCTATGACCCTTCTAGTTGGTTCGTTCTGTATCTCCCTTAGCCGTGGCATTAATTTGTGAATCGTTTGCAATTGATCGTTTCTACTTTTACTCGATATGTAATTACCATCACCATCGGATCCAAACATTCCCTGGAATGCTTCTGAAGATCCACATTTTTCCACTTCCGTCCATTCAGATATAGAGGGAATGCCCAGATTAGTGAATATTGAAAAGATAAGTCTAATATCGCTCCCGGTTTCGCCATCTTCCAATTGACCACTTCCATCATCAACCATTGCAGGTAAACTTCTCAAGGGCACATTAGCTTCACTTTGAAACCACTGCGAAATCATAACAAGTAACGCCCATACGTCAACTGCAAATTTATAGTTCTTCACACCAAATAGCAATTCAGGTGCCTTGTATATTGAAGTTGATACGTCTGTAATCTTTTCATTCGGATTTTCTCTTTGTAATTGAACAGGATCTTCAGTATCGTAAGAAATCCCGAAATCTGTCAACACCAGCTGAGGTCGCTCAATTTTATTTAGCAATACGTTTTGTGGTTTAAGATCTCTATGAATAATACCACGAGAATGGATAAATTGCAATGCACTTGACAACTGTAGAAAAAAATCGTACGCATGGAGGTTGATATCGAATTGGTTCTCACAAACCTGAGGTTTATTTTCCGTGGACTGTGGTCCCGTAATGGAAAGATACGGGTTAAATTTCTTTGGTTTCCTCTTGGGCGGCCTGAAACAAGAATGCATATACTCATCAAGATTCATGTCGTAAAGCGGTAAAAGTATTCTCAAATCCTCTTCATCAGATTCGTAATCTAATAGTTCTACAATGTTCACATCACGATCTGTTTTCAATTTCTTCATAATAGCCAGTTCTGAACGGGAATCATGGGGTGGAACTGTCATATCTTTGCAGATAGATTTAACCACGTATGAACCATTGCTCGATATTGTAGCAAATTTAGTGTATTTCAAATTGATGAAGTCTCTTGAATCCTCTATTTCAACCATTACTGATGTTTCTATTCCCTTCTTAACTTCGAGCTTTATTAAACCAAGACAATAACAACCTCTTCCTTTTACTTTCGCACATACTCTTGATTCTATCTAATACTTAAAAGAATTGATACATATGTAAAAAACTAAAAAAAAAAAAAAAAAAAATAATGATACATAAAAAACGTTCCGAATAATTCTTGGTTTAGGTCATTAAGTCAACTCAATTCGCTTTCTTCAATTTCTCCTCCGTTCCATAAACTCTATAAGAGTTATCTTCACCATCAACCTCTTTAATGTAACTCTCCATCTCCCTAATTTGTTTTTTCAAAGTCTCTTCATTTTTTAGGTTTGGATCGAATAATTCATCCTCAGGCCTACGGTAGGACCCACCTAGTCTATCCCATAACGTAGTGAACTGACCGTAGTTGTAGTTAAAGTACAGATGGTGAACCGTATGGCATGCAGTACCATTAACCACAGCACTGTTAGCCATGTGGTTACCATCATGGATCATAACGGTCCAACAATTGACAAAACTGAACAACAGCAAGTACGATACTTTGTTCAATGGCATAAACAATGGATAAAGATGGTATGGCAAAGATTGCATATATCCATCAACAGGGTGGAACGCATGTGATGCAAATGGCGTACATACTAGCCATTTGTGATGAGGTTTATGAAGTCTCTTGTAAATTGGTGGGTAGTGCAACAGTCTGTGAGCAAAATAGACACCACAATCTGTAAAGAATATGAACGAAACAAATTCTATTAACAAATTACGGATACCATGGCCTTGAGAATCAACATAAAAATACAACTTCGAGTAACCATGTAGCTCCAATGCAAACCATGGCACAGTCAGCAATGACATCCATGGAATTGCCCCCATTGCAGCTTTAATCTCTAATGACATTTGGTTTTTCAAATAACGGGGATGATTAAACGTATTCTTATCAAATACAAACGTGTAGCTCAAACTGGCCGTCATCAAATACAACAACCAGCCAAAAATAGTCACAATTGCCCAAAGTGAAAGTACTTGTCTCACAATATTATTACGTCCCAATAGAGACCCAAAAGTTTCCTTCGTCATTCCAAGTAAAAATGGAGTTTGACCATAGACTTCCTTGTTGACTCGAGGCAGATTGTTCAGATGAAGCAGAGACTCCTGTAGAAGAGTCTGATTGTTAACACCAGCATTCAAGACCAGCTTCTGTTGCCATTTAGCTGGAATCCCATTTGCCAATGATGCTGGTAAAACGGTCGAATATAGTTGGTCGAAAAGAAAACTGTCACAGACTTCCAGGACTAAATCCATCTTGAAGGAACCTGGTTTCTCGAACTCTTGTCCTAATAGCTATCTCAATACCAGAGTACTCAAGACAAAAGATTCAATGATCTTGAACTACTTCCTGGCTTGTTCTCCGTAGCACATGTTTTCTTAATGCTATTTCCTGCTATTCTCTGTATTTATATATTATTATGTTGAAAAAAAATTGGGACCCGATATCGTACATTATACGAGCTATTACTCGTTTACTTTAAACGAATCCGATCTCGCTAAACGACGACACCTTCTTTTCGACCTATACGAGCAATTATACGATGCACATGATATTACTATGGGAGGTCACGTGCTTTCTGTCGCGCTGATACGCAGATTGCGCTTATACGTTTTCTCTGTATCTTGATATGCAAGGATAATAGTTCGAAAAATCCGAGTCCCTTTAACGACGGCTTGAAAACTGGCCTTACGACCATCTATTTCTCTGTTTAAGCGTCATCGCCCCAGAGTTTCTGTGTCACGTGATTTAGGTTTCTCAAAATGACTACAAGAACAAGCACCAGACACTGTAAAAAGAAGCATTTTGGGTTTCTCTGGTGTCAAGACTACATATATATATATATATATATTGCCTGGTAGTCCAAATGAATAAGCTTGGAGGAGAGCATTCATCAGAGTCTACCAATACTACTAGGCGATGTTTAGGACAATTACGTTTATATTGATCTTGGTTGTTGTGTTATGTGCAATCTGATATTTGATACGATTCTATGGATTTTGATCGTTGAGCTAATTTTTATTCAAATGGTATTTGCATTTGGATATCCACCAATAAATCCAGGTATACTGATACGAGCAACTAAAGACTAGTGTCAAACCGAGAAAGGAAGTAAAAAAAAAATGCTGTTAAAAATGCTACAGCACTTGAGATAGGATTTTATACCTAGATAGTTTAATTGATTGAGTTGTGGGAGGTATGAATTAAACGAGATTGACAGGAAGTAGAAAGTCGATCTACGCTTTTTTTTTTTTTTTTTTTTTTTTTTTTTAGGTGTTCTCGGGCCAGTCCGTCGCCGCTTTCCTAATTGATCAATCCTGGCACCAATGTTAAAAGCGCCAGTGCATAAAACTATACATGAGTTTCCTTAGTCTCTTGTGGATCTTTGATTAACCATGACATTGCCAGTGGATAAAGACTACTCACCTTGCCCACTGAAACTGAAACATTAGTACCTTCTTGGCGTCTTACCTCTACATTTTCTCCATTTCCCTCAACAAATGTAAGATTCTGGTTACAATCGAGTCTATCCATTATGCGTCCCATACGCATGTGTATTAGTTGGTTTGGCCATTGGGCCAAACCGTCGAAAATATGAGTTGCATAAACTACTGAACACTTTCTTGTCATCGTTTCATGCTCTAAAAAGTTTAGCAGTCTGCACCTAGCTACAACATCCAAATCCACTGTCACTTCATCCAACAACAGGACTTTCCAGGGCCTCATCAGTCCCATGGCTAGTTGCACACGTCTTTTCTGTCCATCGCTTAATTTAAACATTCTCCAATTCACATCAATATCCAAAATGTTGCACAGCTGCTCTCCACGATCCTTGTAATACTGTAATCCAATACTCTCTAATAATTCAAGCACACCTATATCCCGATTAATGATACTCATATGGCACCATTCTGTACCCAAGTAGTTGGTAAGTAATTCACCGTCTGCAGAGGTACTCTGAGGACTAAATGGATCCACACCATTCACAAGTACACTACCATCGAGACATAAATGCTTACCACTCAATACTTTCAGCAGCGTAGATTTCCCAGCACCATTAGCACCAACAACAAGTGTCCTCGTATTCCATGGAATTTGTAAGTTTATGTTCACCAGCGATGGTTCTTGACTACCGGCAAATTTGTAAGTCAAATCATTGACCTCCAGGGCAAAGCTCATTGTTAAGTAGGAGATTTCAATGTGAGAGACTTAGTCTTAATCCTTTCAACTTCATTCTCATCTTGAATACAGAAATTTCATGCTCACATGACTACCTATTCGATGCTAGAACGAAGAACATACAGATTGGATTAATTCAATAAGTTGAAGTTGTTGAGAAGTGGATTATCGACAGGCAAAGAAGGCTTGGTCTATCTGTATCCATTCAATTGAGCTCAACCAGGTACTGGAAAATTTGTCTCACAAATCAGGATGGATGACGTCGATGATATTTTGAGCAACAGCAGAGCAGCTGAAGATGATATGGCAGATGAAGACGACGAAGTTGAAGAAGATGAAGAAGGTCAAGATCAAGAAGTGGGTGATGGTGAAAATGATGAGGAGGAGGAAGATGAAGATGAAGACGATGGGTTGGATCCCAAGAGCGGTGCTAGTGAAGCTGGGAACCAAGAGGACGAGGACGATGACAATGAAGATGATGAGGAGGAGGATGATAACGAAGATGAGGAGGAGGACGAAGCTGGGAGTGGGAATGATAACGCTTCTGAAAGTGGGAATGTGGGTCAGCAGGTGGAATCTGGCGTCTCTAAGGGTCAAGAAGTGGTTAAAGAAGGTGATAAGTCGAACTACGATACCAAGCACAAGGAAAACGACAAAGAAAGTGATAAGGATGATGGAAAAGATTTTAGAGATGAAAATCAGAATGGTATTAATGATACAGAAGAATTTACGAATGGTAAGCAACCCGATCAGCAGGATCAAGATGTAGAGATGAAGGATGTGTCAGCGACGAATGCAGAAAATGGCAGTGGTTCCACCGAAGAGCACACTTCAGCTACATCGAAATTGAATAATCTTCACAATTACTATACCCAGATGCTTCGATCGGCAAAAATTTCTGACTCTTACAACATTTACCCTACAGCCGCCATCCCTATACAGACGGACGTCAATGCAATGGCAATGTCGAAGGGACTCAAATACCTCTTTCTTGGAGGTAGTGATGGATTTATTAGAAAATATGATTTCCTAAATACAATGGATGGGAAATTGGCATTGACTATTTTGCAGAAGCATTCATTAGCAGAATCCATACAAAATGCAGGTATATTACTATCGTATTGGGAAAATGAAATCCCACAGAAAAAATCAGAGATAAAGTTCCTTAAGAACAATAAAGAATATGAACCAAAGATCAGTCCTGTCCATGCTTTAGAGGTGCAAAGTGAATGTCTATTTCTGCTAAGTGGGTTGGATAACGGTGGCATTACTTTACAAGGCGTAAGGTATATGGAAGGTTCTATTGGTCATTATTTCAAGGGTAAAGAAGGTCATAACAACGTAGTTAATTTGTTGAAATTAAGTGGATCAGAAGATAGATTTCTCAGTGGCTCTTGGGATAAACGTCTGTTAGAATGGGATTTGCAAACTGGTGGTATCATGAATGAATACAGGGGAGGTACTTCTGAATACTCGACAATCGAATGGAGGCCTCAATACTCGTCAGTAAATATTAATGATGTTGCCACTAATCTGAAGAGTTCCTCCAGACAAGAACAAGATGATGATGATGACATGGGGTCTCTTTTTGGTGATGATGAAGAAGAGGATTCTATAATGAAGGCTGATGACAGAGCAAAAGAAGGAAATACTTCGACAAATGCAGCTACTACTTCGGAAGAAATTTCGAAGACTTCTCTAAACGTGGTTTATGATGAATCAGTTTTTATGACGTCTGGATTGAATGGTTCTGTTCATGTGTGGGATAGGCGTACAACTAATGCACCTGTACTGAGCCTCGAAAGAGGTCCCAAAGTACCGCCATGGTGTCAATCTGCTTGCTGGTCTATGGATGGTGATCACATTTATGTTGGTAGAAGAAATGCGGTGGTGGAAGAATTCGATTTAAAAAATCCTACACAACCAACCAATACGCTGAAACTGCCAGGAATTTCTGGTCCTGTTTCATGTGTTAAGGCTATGCCTAATAATAAACACATCCTATGTGCATCTAAGGACAATATAAGAATTTATGATACAAAGGCTGATTTCTCGAAGGGTTCGACGATACCGTTTCTCATTGTACCTGGTCACCACGGTGGGTCTATCTCAAATATTTATGTGGATCCTACGTGTCGGTTCCTAATAAGTACTAGCGGTAATCGTGGATGGCAGGGGAACTCCACAGATACGACATTCATATATGAGATAGATTTAGAATAGGGCACACCATCCGTTTATTACAATCTTTGTAAAGGTATATCGGTCTGCATACTTACCATAGGATATCATGTAAATCAGAAGAGGCACGCCAGATACAGAAATTTTCGTCATACATAATAAACTCAATAAAAAGTTAACTCAAACCATTATTTACAACAGATGATGAGTTTTTTGAAAGAACAGATAGATCCATATTTTGAAATAGACCTTGTAATGGATCTAGCCATACGTGTTTTGAGCCTCTGTATATTCCGGCTAGTGAAGATGAACGTAATTTATCGATGTACAATTTGGCATGAGGAATTAATTGGTTAATTGAACCGTTACGATGAAGTTTAATCATAAGAGCGATAAGCCCTATAAAGATGGAAATTTTGCAAATGGATGGTGACGAGCGCGTAAACGAAGAAAGGCGTTGTAAAAAGGTAAGACTCGTGCTCTTTTCGTTTTGTCTTTGGTTGCTAAGCGATTTCCTGTTAGCATTAGCTTGGATTTCTTTATTTAAAAGTTGGCTCACATAATTAATATCGTAATAGGTTTGTGAATGTTGTGGAGAGGTGATTGCTGCCCTACCAGCAGCAGTTGTCACTAATACACTGAATTTGTTGACCAGATTTTTATAACTCAAATCCACGTTTTTAGAACTTGTTCTCATCTTTCGTAAAATTGTATCCCATAATTTTTCATCACCTGAAACTCTTAACAAAACCTTTTGCATTATACCGTGAACTAGATCTATGATGTTTTCAAAGTTTTCCAAATTTGCGTTATATTCCTTGATGAGTTTTTGTTTATTCTCCACCACCAAATTTGCATACATCAGGAGTGGCACTGACATAGATTGAGTAGAAATGATATAGTCGAAGATACAAAGAATTGTCGAAGATTCGTTATCCTCCAGGGGTTTCATCTCATGAGAGAAAACGGTCAAAATTGAAGAGACTGCGAAAAAGGGTTCTACTTTATCGAGTTGGAGTTTCTTGTAAAGACCTTTGTCAATATTTTTGATTAATTTCGGAATAATTTTCAACTGATCTATGGGAAAATCTAACGAATCCATCATGAAGTCTCTTAGGTATAACAAAGTAAATGCTTCCACACATCTAAAGAGTTTTCCTTCGTCTACCAAAAATTCCTTGTTAGTTTCATCGTTGTCACCTTCAAACACCCGCGTTGACGTGGAACTCGTACTATTACTAACGTCCTCAGTCGATAGAAGAGCATCTTCACTGCCTTTATTGGTCATGTCACTAAAGCACAAAACATTTTCTTGGACCTCCTCTGGTGGGTAATACTCTTTTCCCTGTGCAAATGCAACCACAAATACACTGATTACATCATGATAACCTTGATAATATCTCAATTGACGATGTTTATGCAACATATGCATAATAACATTTTCTAATAACTTTCTCAATTTTTCCCTACGAACCAGGTCTTTCACACCTGTAAATGATCTTCTAATGTCCAAATGGACTTGATTTTCATCCCTATGCCTGAATCCATCCCCATTTTCAAGCCCAGCTCCTTTGTAGGTATCGTGAGCGTTAGAGTTGTCATTCTCTTGCGATTCTTCTGGGAAATTCAACTGTTTACTTAACAATAAATACCAACTTTCCCTCCTTAAACTTGCAGTCACAAATCCGAAATTACTAACTCCGAGTTTCAGCAGTGCATTAGTATCATCATTGTCCAGCGAATTTGAAATGATTCTAGTTTTAAAATCCTTTTGCTCTTGCTGCGTAAAGAATGTTGAAATCGATTTCTCGTCAAATAGAGATTCAGACAGTAGTTCACAGTGAAGTGAACTCTGGTCTGTCGTAAAAGATGGCTGTCTAATGACTGTTGGTGGTCGCATGCCGATATACCTCGATGATTCCATTTAAGTATCCTTTATGTATGGAAGATCTTCAGGGTTTCAAAGTTGTTCAGACAGTGGGTCTAACCTTCAAGTTTTTCCCTTTGCGCGAGATGACCACCAGATAATGAAGCAATGGAGTTTAAGAGTATTATAGTACTGGGGTATTGAGAATTGGCAGCTATTTCTTAGATACTACGAAGTACCATCATGATTTGGTTTTCCCATATCCTATCTTTCTTTTTTTTTTTTTTTTTTCGTTTTGTTTTTTTTTTTTTTTTCTGTCAGCCATTCCTTCACTTAAGTCTAAAATATTGTATATTCCTACCATACTTTCCAGGGACATAAGTGCTCGGTTACATTACGAGATAGAACACCCTGGCAGTTGCATATGTGTTTTTCAGCTGTTTCCTAGTACCTTTACAATACATATGTCAAACTAACTTGGATCAATGTCCAAATTAGCCGCAGGAGCAAGTTACAATGTGTCTGTATCCCCACGACAATATCCATTACAAGGGCCAAAACAGTCACAACGCCTCAACCCTAGTTTTCTGCCTCAAGAGGATACAATTAACGTAATTTTCAATGACCGGAATACTGTTACTTTGACAGTCCTTTACCTAGTATCGCTTCCATCCTCCAGTTAGTTAATTCTATTGTTTTTTGATAAGAGGGTTCAAAACTCCGAAATTAAATTGTAATTACCCGTTAAAGTAAATTACATGAAACCCCACGGTTACATAGTTAAGCTGGAATAAAGCATAGGACCGAGAAGAATAATAAGAGATGGCACTGGGAGTGTTTGTTTGGATCACTAATGATTGAGGCACAAGATGTATGTGAGTCGATGAACACATAGCAAGCATTATAAAAGATCATCAATACATCGTAGTCTTGAAATCTTGATCTGTTTGCAGATCATTTGAGAGATAACAGTAGGGAAGATAGTACTAAGTTAGCAAGATGGGTGAAATCAACAATTCGACATACGATCCTATGAAAAGTCTTGTAAGTTTTACATCGATATATGGCAATCATACGATGGTACAGTTTGAGGATGTGGAACTACTGGTCAATAAAAGAGTGACAGAGGCGATTATGTTTGGTGTCAAAGTAGGTGCAGCGTCACTCACGCTAATTATTATGTGGATGATATCTAAGAAGAGAACCACGCCCATTTTTATAATAAATCAATCTTCGTTGGTTTTTACAATACTACATGCTTCGCTTTATTTTGGATACCTTCTGTCGGGGTTTGGCGGCATTGTTTATAACATGACATCCTTTCCACAGTTGATATCTTCGAATGATATCCACGTTTATGCAGCCACTAATATTTTTGAAGTCTTCCTGGTAGCATCGATTGAAACTTCGTTGGTTTTTCAGGTGAAGGTTATGTTTGCCAACAATAATTGTCGAAAATGGACTTGGTGCTTGATGACAGTTTCGATTGGAATGGCATTGGTCACTGTGGGTCTTTATTTTGCAACTGCGATTGAATTAATTAAAGCTGCATATGATGGTCGGTCTGTTAATCATCACATTTTCTACAATGTTTCATTAATTTTATTAGCTTCGTCGGTTAATCTAATGACTTTAATGTTGGTGATAAAGCTGGTATTAGCAATTAGATCGAGAAGGTTTTTGGGACTAAAGCAATTTGACAGTTTCCACATTCTACTTATTATGTCATGTCAAACTCTTATTGCGCCGTCTATTCTGTTCATATTAGGTTGGACATTAGAACCTCATACTGGAAACGAAGTCTTGATTACGGTGGGACAATTGCTAATAGTGCTATCATTACCGTTGTCATCTATGTGGGCTACGTCTACAAATAATGCGAGTGGCTCTTCCAGTTCCTCAATGTCTTGCAATGACAGTACTTTTGGTCATGATAGTTTCCATTCTAAAGGTAAATGTTCGCAATTTAGAAGGACATTTATGAATAGATTTAATTCTAAGGGTATCAACAGTGATGGTAAGTCTGAGAATACTTTCGTGACGGTTGATGATCTGGAAAAAAATGCTTTCCAAGAGTTATCAACACCCGTTAGTGGAGAATCTAAAGTTGATTTACGCGATCATACGAGCTTAGTTTCGCCTCATAAGAAGGGACCTCGGATAAAGACATTGGCAGTAGACTCTGACAAAAATTCTTGGACATCTGACGATAGTTGCGGTAGTCCACCATTTGGAAAAGTTTCAACATCCACCATAAATTCTGAAGATTTGCCGCCACATATTTTGCACGCCTATGAGGATGATCAGGGTATGGTAGAAAGTAAGAAGACTGTACTGAAAAAACTATAAATTTCATTTAAGGCTGGCCCCGTTTTAGCTTCTTTTTTTTTCAACATATGTTTTTCGTCTGTCTCGAATAAATAAGTAGTAACTTTCGTTATTAGAACATTAATATTAAACTTTTGTAATGAAATATGGTTAGAAAAGGAAAAAAATAAAAAAATCGGTAGTATCAAGCGTGCCCCTTCATTAAGTTCATTCCATAAAGTAGCCATGCGCAAATAATGTTACAAAGGTGATGTGTCCAGTAGAGATTTCTTGTACCATAAATTAAACTGAAAAATCCCATATAACTTAATAGACCGATGATAATGGCACCATCAAATCTAGAATATTGAGGGATGTTCAGTCTGGAGTTCATTCCAGCTAGCAGTATCATTGGGGCTACTGCCATGAAATTGTGGTGAGATCTAAAAGGTGTTTCCCATTTGATGGCAACGTTATGCAGAAATACAATGATGATTGGGGAGTCCACTGCCACAATAAATGCCAAAAGTAAGAATACACAGAAATTGTAATTTTTCAAATTGATATATTCTCTATTGTTGGTTCTTCCTGAAATATAGTTGATTCTGATACAAGTACCAATTTGTATTAATAGGCAAATTGCTGCTGCTAATTGGTATGGGATGTAGAATATCACAGCCAAAATTAATATCGAGGAGGAAATGAGACGACTCAGTCCCAAAATTTGGGATTCAGGTTTAGCATTTGGTTTTGGTGAAGGCAAAAGTTTTATTTTTTTCAAGTTGTGTATTATTTGGTCTAAAAGCTGACTCAATTGGTAAATAAATACCAAAATACCAATTGTCATCAATATGAAGAAAAGACCGAGACCTACCATGAATTTATTTCTAATTCCTAAGAAATAAAGATTTGTATGCATACTAACGTTTTCAGATAAAAATGGTCTATTAAACCCAATAGGATCTAATGCGAAGAGTAATTTTTGAACAATATCTAAATTGACAACTGGTGATAATACGATTAAAGTTAAAGTGACTAGAGGCCAATATTTGTAAAAGATCAAACTCAAAGCATCCTGGAGATTCATAAAGGTATCAGTTTTGATGTACCAAAAGAATTGGTATGCCATTGTAATAGAAACGACACTGATGGGAAGTGCTAAAAACGTTAATCTGTACCTAAGGAAAAGCATCTGCAAAGACATTTTCCAATTTATTTTCATTTTTAGACGTAAATTGGAGTTAGGTGGTTGGAAAACTGTCAATCTAAGAGATTTATCGTGAGTTTCTTCCAAAGGAATGAACGGAGCAACGTTATGCATGAAAATGTTTGAATCAGACCGTGCAATATTGACGTGCCATTTGGTTTCGAGAGGGTCCTGGTTCCATTGTCTTATAAATGGCTGGAAGATGTGATCACTTGGATCCCCATGATCCGTGTCTACATGGATTTGATAAGCTATTAAAGATTCCCACAATTGAGGAAAAATAATTTCGTGCCAAAGGAATTGAGAGCGCAATTCAATCTCATAGTTATAAAGGGCAACATCAAGTGGTGTCTTATTGATAACAGTCATGTTAACCCCCAAAGTGACTCCAGCAATCATAAAGTCTTCATTAGTAATTTCAACTATGTTGGGACTCTTGAGTAGTACAGAGTCATAATGAGTTAAAATTCTGTCATCCAACTTTAGGAACTTGAATGGTTCTGAATTTCCATCTATTGAAGAATCGCCAGGAAAATCTGTATATTCCAATGACGCAGGTATATGTAGAAGGTCCGGTTGAGCATCGACGCATTCCAGTATGCGGCCTTTCTTTTCATCAATAAACTTCCCCTCTTTACAAAAATGCATAGAAGTAAATGGCATAGACGTAAGGAAGTAAAAAACGTTAAGTGGGTCTTTTTCAGGCAAAATGAATTTCGTATACCTGGCAGAGACATCGACGTTACCTGGTGATACCATCAAGGTCTCACCAGGGTTCTTAGTCTCTGCATCTTCGAATTCTTTAGATTCATAAATTTTAAAATGATGTTGAGGATTGGCAAGATTAAAATCTTGAAGGGTATACTCTTCTAATCCGGAAAGCAGAAGCCTTCTTGAGATTGCCATTCGCTCTTTAAGTGGTAACACTTTTCCAGTGCTATTTGAATCCACAGTTTCCAGTAACAGTTTAGCTATGATTTCTCTTAATTGATTACACCAAACAATGGCTAAATGATCGATCGGAGTCCAAACATCAGGAATTTCTGTGGAAAAAGAAGTAAACCCATTTTCTAATGGAACAATATCTTCTACAGCTGTATAATCTGCTGGTAGCGTAGAATCTAGTATGCCCCCAGTCAGAGATATCAGTGACACATGTTTAGACATAAATGAATTTCTGTTTTGGAATTGAGTTCTCCAAAAGTCATTTGTCTGCTGGTAAATTTTTAAAATATCACCATCAAAGGTGACAGGAGATACAGCGTGTGGTGAAGAAAGTGTAATGATCGATTGAATCGAGCCTGAAAAATGATTTTGTAATGTAGGAAGGATGCGTGCTACTACGCCCCCCATGGAATGACCCAATATTATTACAGATGTGGGTGTGGAACCTTCAGATGACGAGCTTTCTTTATAAAGTGATAAAATATATTTGATAGCGTCATTCAAATATTCTGCTTGGTCTAACATAGTTCTGCCATGGAAGGCCGTGAAATCCTCATTGAAATCGGCAGTGAAAAAATCTAAATTCCTCTTTCGAGGATTATTAGGTCCCTCTTCACTTGTAAAATACAATTCTGCGCAGGTAGCTGCAATCGATCTAACTTGTTTGAAACTTCCCGCATTACCTGGAATAAATAAGACTGGAATTCCATCTAATTGAATGGAACCGTCCTCCATGGGTTCTGTGTCCAATCCTTGCTCTCTGTAAAGATACAAATGGTATTTTTGAGCTAATGGGGTAAATCTTAAGTCGAATCCATCGATTCTTGCATACGATGGATACATGTAAACAGACTGACATTTTGGTAAATCAGCACCACTAAAACTACCAAATATGGTCAAATATGCAACTATTAATGATAATATTATACCAATTGTTGAAATAATATTCATCCTGCGTCGACAGTTTCGAGTCTGGCGTTGACCTAAATCCATTAATGACAAAGATGCCCCACAATCTTCAGGTTTAGCTTCATCCTGTTCATAGCAATTAGTTCTTGGAATTGTTTTAGTAAAATCAGAGTTATCCTGGAAAATGGAACTTATCAACGGCAGTGGTGAAGCATTGTAGCTCCTTCTAGCCAATGAACCGAACAATCTTCTAACCCCCATCTATTAGAAACAAACTTTCGGAAGAAGTACAAGAAAAAAAAGGCGATAGCTCCAATTTATAAAGCAAAAATGCGTTAAGCAAATATCGAACGACTTTGCAGGGGTTTCAATTCAGCTCCTTCCCATTCATGTATTTATTGGGTTCTGGAAAGCTTTATGCTTTTCGAGATAATACCTTTCCAAAACAATTTCGCTTCTTGTCAACAAAATTATGGCCGATATGAAGTATCAGTACATATCTTGAATTATAGGAAGAACTGCTTATAGAACCTGATATCTCAGTAAAAGATATAAAAATAAAATAAAAAAGATGAATAATGTGATAAAAGAGAAAATATATGCAATTGTCTATTTAACTTGTCGTTTCTATGGTCGTCACAATAGTAATTTTGTAATAATACAATTTTTTGCCAATTCCGGCTGACGAGAATTGAAATTCGGAGATATTATTATTTTCATTGAAATGTTCATGCAGAACATCTTGAGAGCTCAAGACGATTTCTTCTGGGTCACTGGGACCCCCTGGTGCGGTTTGGTATGATGTTGGTTTGGGATACCGTTCACTTTCTTAGGCATCGCTGGTGACGATGACTCCACATTTGGGGAAGGTTGGGAAAAAGACGATGCCGTCGAGGAAGGAGATCTAGCGTGCTGAGACTGTTGTTCTTGTTGTTGTTGTTGTTGCTGTTGTTGTTGTTGTTGCTGTTGCTGTTGTTGTTGCTGTAATTGAAATTGCTTCTGATTCAACTTGTGTTGTCTCACTCTTGCTACGTAATCCTGGCGGTATTTCATAGTAACATCACGTAACTGCTCGTAAGATTTACTACCAAGCATTGCACCAAATCTAATTACCTGGGTTTCATTGGAAATTTGGTTTAATTTAGAAGGCTCTTCTAATACTTTAAGACCGTATTCATTTCTTGGTGAATCATTCTTCCATTTATTGCGAAGTCTCGATAGTTCATCCCATTTCGAGTCGTAAACATTTATTGTCTCATGAGGATTTTGTTCCTGAGACTCGATTGCATCGAAATCCAAAAATTCTCCTAAGACTGAATCAACAGATTTTTCCGCAAAGTTTGGTTTACGGTCGATGTATTGGATTCCACAACGCCCCACACGTCTTCTGAATTTGATTGGATACTCCTTTGAGTGGATCTCATTGTTAGCTTGGAATGGATCATAAACTTCCAGTTTTTTAACCTTGAAATTGTTTGGCGCTAATCGTTCACCTTCATGACTATACGCGGTGATATCATCAGTATGACCATTCATATATGAAGGCAGGTTAGCACAGTAGTACGACCTATTAACTTCATACTTGGATGATGAAATCGATGAAAAAGGTGCATAACTTGGCGAAACATCCTTGGGTAATGTAATATCGAATACTGGATTATATGGATCATCTGTCAAATTGAAGAAAAGATCTTTGTCTTCCAATTTACGTTTTTCCATCCTATCATGAACAAATTTACGAGCATTTCTTTCCTTATTGGCTAATAAGTTATCCACGTCTTCAAGGACGATATCGGGTACCTTAGAAGAAGGCAATCTGACATAAACATGCGATTGGATTGATTGTTCCTGTTGTGCCTGTTGGGATTGCTGAGCTTGTTGCTGTTGTTGTGCTCGTTGTTGTGCTTGCTGCTGAGCTTGTTGTAACCTTTGTTGTGAATGCATGTGCTCCGCATGCTTGCCAGACGCAATCGCTAAGTTTTGAGCTTGTAATTGCTGCAGTTGTGGTTTTGTGAGCTTTTGGCCAGATTTGGCTAATTGCTCCAAATTCTTTTTTAATAATCTTCCCTTTAAACCTTTTTTAACAGAAGAGTCTGATGTGTTGATGGTATTCGTTGGAGTAGTTGAAGAAGATGCAGCTGCAGATTCTGTCCCTCTCGTCGCTGCCGCTGTCGCTGCCGCTGTCGCATTTTGCTTCATTTGACTCTGAACCACAACGTTCAGGCGCTTTCTCTTATGGTTAACCAAATCTTCATCTTCACCTCTGACGCCCAAAGATCTCTTCAGACGTTTAACATCTGATCTCTGTTCGAAGATACGTGAGTTGTGCTTTAACAATTCCAGTGTCATACGTTCACGCCTCGCTACCAACAACGCCAGTTCCTTTGCATGCTGCAGTTCTTGATGCAACAACCTTAATTTTTGACTATTCAAAATATCAACACGTCTAGTCTTCCTCGGTTGCCTAACATCACGCCTGCGGAAACAAACGTAGGGATTCGAATCATCCTTTTCATCAGGTCTTTCAAATCGCAGTTGGGGGAAAATTTCTGTATTCGAGGAGTCAATCTTTCTCTGCTTCCAATACTCATAAATTAGTGATCCAAATTTCTCAAGAAGCTCCGATAACTGTCTCGTATCTGGTTGACAATCCACTGAATCCAATTGAGTAGCAAATATTTCATCCGCTCTACAGCCAACCTCATTAGCTAACCCTTGCTTTAAACGTTGATCACCTAAGTCTGTCTTCAACAGTGTTGGTTTTAGTTCCTCAAATGATAAAATCGTCTCAGGATCCATGCTTAAGAATGGTTGTTTTTCACGAATACCACTTTCAAAGCTCGAACAAAGAACTTCAAATTCATCTTCCGATAATCTGTCCTCCTTGTTAGTCTTGCCTGAATTGACACTATTTTCTAGATATTCTTCGTCTTTTTCATCTATGCTATACGGAACTCCGCAACACTCTTCTAACGTGGCCGAAAACTTAACATAGCTTGAAGGCTCTTTAAAATTTCCTTGGTAAAATTTATCATAGTCTGTCCACGTCGCGCTTGCCTTCGGCGTAGGAATGTATTCCCTTCGTTTCGACTGACCTAATAAGTTCGTACCCTTTTGTAAAATTCTGTGAAGATGTACCTCCTTTTCTTCATTCTTCTCCATACCAGTCTCAATATCCATCATTTCCCTTTCTTGTAGTTCATTTTGATCAAGATTTTTGAGATCGTTGGGCCTGTAAATTTTAAGTCGTTGTTTAACGGAAATCTTACGATGTCTAAACCGTGATGCATTAGCGGCAACATCTGCAGGAGAGCCTGCTGAACCAGCAACAGTAGTGGTAGTAGCCGCAGACTCTCCAGAAGAACCAGTCTTTATTCGATTCTGTGCATTTAATCCACTGCTGCTATTTGTAGGAGTAGGCATATTGGTGTCGCTAGTTTGTTGTGTTTACTACTATAGTCAACTACTTCTTTCTTGTTACTAGCGAAAGGTGTCGGCGGCTAATACCACGTAGGCTTGTCCGACACCAACAGGCAACAAAATTCTGAGCGGGCTGTCCGGACAGGGGGCGCCGAAAAAAAATTTTTCCCTTCACAGAAGAAAAAAAGGAGCCGGTAACTAAGAGTGTCTGATCACCTTGAGAGCCAAAGGACAGCACAGAAATAATCCTCTAGTTCTTCGGTTTGCTTCTTCTTCTTCTCTGGAAATCCTTTTTCACAAATTACCGGGTCTAAGAAATCTGAAGACTTTCTATGCAAGCAGACCGTAAAGCGCTTTCTTGTTATGACTTCTTGTATTTTTGATTTAAGGTATCCGGTGGCGTCTTTGTAAGCCTACCTTACACTGCTTGTGGTTGGTTGGTTTGACTGGGGAGGAAAAAGGAGTTGGAGAAAGGCGAAAAAAAAGAGTTTCTACGGTTCGCGAAAGCGGACACCTTTTGACCGGACAGCCTGAATTTAAAAAAAAAAAATTAAAACATTATCGTTGTGTACGGATCCTATTTGGATATCCTGTGACTTAGGGCATATGACTACTGTAAAAGATTGAGTAATAGTTGTAGTACTTGGAAAGTTTCCTATCTGTCAGTTAGAAGTATATGGCAATGGGTTCCCGAATGTCTTAAATGGTACTTCCCTGAGTTGTGTTTTTCTTTACAGAAGTATAATGTCACGTGATATTACAATTCTGAAAGGGATTGATAAATCGACCGCTAAAGTCATCTGAAAAGGATCTTGGATATACAGTATGAAGATTATCTACATATATGCCTACCATCAGGCCAGAAACGATGGTGCCTTATCAAGACAACAAACACGAGGATATATCTTCTTGGATATATCACATGACCTGGTGTCCGAGCTAACCCGTGCATGTTCGGACGGGGATTTTCATTACAAACAATAAACTTAGAAATTTCAATTAGAGGTGATATGAGATGAGATGAGATGAGATGAGATGCGATGTGATGAGGTGAGAATAGCTTACTAGTACTGTGGTGGTATTCGAGATAACGGATCATTATAATGAATAATCTAGATGTATTGGGAGATTCTGTAAGAGACACTTTGGGTAGACTGAAAGACAAGCACGCGTTTCTACATCAGCATAAGAGGTATTACTTGGATGTTAGAAGTCGGTTGTTGGAACTAAATACGAGAAAAGATGATGAGGATGATGGCGAAGAAAGGATTTTAGAAACTGGTTTGGAATTTAGTGATATCATTATATCTACTAAGCGTAGAATATTCGTTAGTATTGGATACGAATACTTTGTGGAAAGAAACAGAGAAGAAGCAGTTGCGTTTGCAGATGATAAGTTAAGATTGATTTCAGAGGCGATTGTTCAATTTAATGGTAAGATTGAAGAAGCAAAATTGACAGAGAGACGAATTACAGAATTGGCAGATAGAGGTGATAAATTTGAAGATGAATTTGCAGGAGATGAAGAGGAAGGTTTGCCGGCCATGGAAATTAGAGAGGAATTAGATGATGAAGGTAACGTTGTAAACAGCAGTGTCACACCAAGTGCTAATGAAAAGACCAGGAAAGAGCTGGAAACAAGGTTGCTTGGTCAAGGTAGTGAGGATAGGAATGAAGATGAAGGTGAATTGAATGATTTTGAGAAAAACCTGAAAGGTAAGTTGGTTCGAAAGGAAGAGGAAGAGAAGAAGAAGAAGGAGAGCTTGGAGGAAGAGAAGAGAAGGAAAGAAGAACAGCAGAAAGAGAGGCAGTATGATTCGCATTCGCAGATTGACATGGAAAATATGTATACTTTCGAAGATTTAGTCAGAGAGATGGATGAGAGGGATGAATTGGAAGATGAGATGGGGCCGGATGAGGTTTTACAGTCGGAAGAAGATGATGAAGAAGAAGATGACGATGATGCTGACGAATTAGGCTATTCAGTGATACCGGGTTCGATGGGTCAAAGTGCATTCATGGAACAGATCAAGAAATTGCGTAGGGAACGCTTGCCGGCGCCCAAGTCGATTCTCAAGTCAAGAAATAAAGATACTAGACCAAAGAAATCGGTTGGGTTTGCACAGGATGCAGATGTTCATGAGGTGGAAAATTTGAAAGATGTGAATAAGGGCAATGCACATAATCCACTATTGCAAATTGATGAGGACGGTGCTATTTTAAGTAGACAGGAGTTTGACAGTGATTTATTTACCAAATTAATTGGTGTTCAGGGACCAGATGAAATTCATGAGAAGTATAGAGAAGAAGTGGAAGCCAGACAAGAACAGGAACAAGAAAGAGCGCAGTCAAAGAAACGTGTATCCAGATTCAAGTTACAGAGGGGTTCAAGAGAAGAACGGGAGAGAAAGCCTGTGTCTGATGTGGTGGAAAAGGAAGGGCCCATGTCGGATGTGATCGAAAGAGAAGAGCCTGTGTCTGATGTAATCGAAAAAGACCACCCTGTTTCTGACGCAGTCGAAAAACAAGAGCCAGCCCCAGATACTTCCGAGAGACATGGCCCCATTTCTGGCACTACAGATCTCTCTCATCACAAGGCACATGTCCTGAGCAAGCCACTCCATTCTCTGCGTAAGCCCAAAAAGAAACAGCAATCTCAGAGACCTAAGATCGAGGAACTGAGCGACGACGATGAGGACCAACCTGCAGCGACTAACTCTTCCCCTCTTTCCCCAGACCACAACGAGTCCTCAGAACCCTTCCCGTCAGAAGTCTCGAATGCCGCCAAGGGACCTCAGAAGCCTATAGTGAAGCCTAACGTAGATTATCGAGCGTTAGGCGACGACATGGATGACATGGCTAGAGCATACACCCTCGGTATCTACGATGACGATTTGCACGACGACCCAGGCACTCTATTGGAAAAGCTAGATGACTTCAAAACCTACAACAAACAGGTACAACTCCTGCAAGACGACATAAAGCAATTCCGCCTTTCCAATCCAATTCAAGACGAACACGCAAATGAAGAAGATGATGACTCCTCTCCTCTTATGACGGATGTGGTCGAAAGAGATCTGCCGCTCAGCTACGACGATCTCGATAACCAAGAGCAAGACCTGTCATTGCATCCAGATAAACTGAATGAATCTATTGCCATAGAATATCGTCGCTTCAAGGAATCGCTAAGGAAAGACAGATTCGCTGGCTACGAGGGTGAGATGGAACCTGTCGACGAGTGGGGGAATCCACTTAAGCAAAGCAAGTTCAGATCGCAAAGATTCAGTCTTGGAAAATAGTCAAACATATATGTGTGTATGCACACGCTCCCATCTAATACATGATATATTATTGTATATGCTTTCTCGGAGTTGGATTGCCGCTCATATTTAATCACGTGAGATTTCGCCAAGCATTTTCCAATGTCTTTCGGAGACCTGGAGAATTAGAAACGCTGTGGTTCCTCCTAACTGAAAAATTCAGTGCAGCAATTCAGTTTGAAGAGAACCCACGACTAAAAGAAAGTGTCAAAATGGCAATGGTGTGTGTTATTTTACGCTAGGATGATTCCTTCGGTTTAACTTCTATGGTATCGTATCATTTCAAAAGAGGTTGTCTAGATTGTTTGACAAAAAGTATTTATTTGGGGTTGTTTTTAAAGATAAGTCAGGATCTCCTGGGGATAGAGTCGTTTTTGGTGTCTCAGTCTTAGACTGTGTCTTCCAGTGTGTATTTATTGGTCTCGTATTAGGATCAAGATGAGGGAAGTTGCTGTTGAAGAGAAGATGGATTCGAGTCCTACTTCGCCAGGAACGTCAGAAAAGAATGGATTTGAGGAATTGGTGAGAGGTATGCACGGTAATGAGACACAAGGCAGTAATAATGGTATTGGTAACGATGACTTTGAAAGTGTAAAAGAAGGGGATCTGACCTCCCACGAGTACATTCAAAAATTGGTTAGTGAATCTCTTAAGACAAGTTTTGTATCTCCATTTGATAAGGTTGCAGATGATAGTGAATTCCATTATACTTCGTCTTTTAAGGCAAGGCCGCAGGCAGAGTATTTTGATTTTGATGAAAAGTACATGTACAAGCCTGAAAAGGAACAGGAGCACGATCAGGAAGAAAAAAAGGAGGAGAGGGATTATCGTCAAGAAAAGTATGAAAGTGAATATGAGGATGAAGATATGGAAATGGAAATGGAAATCGAAGGGGAGGATGAGGAAGTAGAAGGAGAAGATGAACTACAGAGTGTTATTGATACAGTTGGTTTGTGTAAGGCGATATTTGGAGATATGATTGACAAAATCGATAAAGTTGCATTGACTTCGGTTACTTACAAGAGTACAAAGATGGGGATGACGCAAATGGATAGGGAAATTTCGGATGTTCTTGATACTGTTAGAGATATAGTGCCTTACTCGGAAAACAGTGAGCTGCTGAACACATCTCGGCCATTGCACTACCAACAAAGACAGGGCCGTGGAGGTTCCCTTGGTGTTAATGGTGATCACGTGAGGGGAAGGTCGACATCTTCTCAATTGGTGCAGGATACATCAGATGAGAGCACACGGAGCTCCCATAAATCATTAGGATCTGACCCTTGTGCTTATCTTCCAAATTTTGGTGTCATACTAATTAAATCACCTGCATCCGTGTCCCAACTTTGGGATGAATATACCAAGATACCAGCTGAATGGCCCGTTAAAGACCTATTTACATTTACTCTCTTACAGCAAGGAGGACCTAATAATGTCAGCGACATTGAATTGATCACTAAACGTCGTACATCAATTAAGCAACTGGAAGCAAGTTTAGGGTCGTCTTGGCGTAATGCAGACAAAAATTTCTCTCGACAGATTAACAGACGCAAGAAAATATGGAAGTCAATTGAAGAGGGATTATCGGATGGTTTGACACTGCATGCTTGTTTTAATGTTCTGGAGAATTATGTTAAAAACAAGGGTAAAGGTCTTTCCTGGTATTATAACGGGGTTCCTTTTAGATTATCAGATGTTTGTGAAAAGCTACCTGCAAACAAGAGAAAATAGTTTCTTCTCTTTTTTTTTTTTTTTTTTGGGAAATTTTAATTCACTGTACAATAGTCTTCTTATAATATTCGTATGGATTATAATAGTAGTCATAGTAAAGGGCTTTTTTTTATTTTTATTGTTGTTTTTCATTGGGTGCGTCAGGTTTTAGTGACGCGCGACAATGTGACGCTCGAAGAATGCCCATTTTTGCGTCGCGGATTTACGGCTCTGACGCTGACATTAAGATTTCTCCTAAGGAAATACAGTAATAAAATGAAATAAATTGAAATAAAATATGAATATGTTGAAGAACAGTAAAGGATTTGGTTGGTAAAATATTTGAATCCATTCGAGGTTGATTGGTTTTACTAGTGTAGTTAAATCTGTTAGTACTGTAAGAAGAAGAAGAAGAAGAAGAAGAAGGTAAGGAAAAGAAAAAGATAAAGTAGAAAGTAAAACACTAAAAACCAATAAAAAAATATAACTGAACTTGAATTTACAAATGATAGACAGGCAATTGTCTTGTATAATTGTTGGTGAAACTCCGGATATTCAGTTTTTGGGATGGAGACTAAGTTTAGGGAACTCATTTATTGTACTTGTATCACAGTATGTGTCAAGTGATGGATTAGTTGGTTGGAAATCGAGTAGGTTGGGTGCTAATTTTTATACACCTAATGTTTTTGCTAAGGAAGTAGGAGAATTATCACCCAAACTAATAAATCCAGAAAACGGTAAATGTAAATATTCAATTGATGTTATTATTATTAGTGGAATTTCTATTGGGCAATTTGCGGAAAATTGTAAGGCTGTTTCAAGATTTGCCAATCCACAAACAACAGTATTTGTTAATGCATCATTTGGTTGTGAATTGGAAGAAGTTGCACTTAACGTTTTTGATAAAAACTGTAAATGTGTTATGTCTATTGCATCTGATGTAGAATGTCGTCAGTTATCACTCGGTTCATATGCATTGGTAAATGACAAAAATTGTAGGGTTTATTTGGGACTGACTTACTCTTCACAAAATCATAGTAGTGATGCTCTGTTATCAAAAAATGAAGCGTGTGTTAAAGAAGAATTGGATCCTCAAATTAGTTCAAATACAAATAAATTGATCCAAGAACTAACGGTTACAAAATGGGTTCGAGTCCTTCCATACAATAATCCACAAGAAATGGCAGTTAAAATTTGGGAAATGATTATCCCAAAGATCTCATTGAACATTTTATCGGTGATTTATGAACAATTTGATTATGACAGTCTATTAAAAAACAAATCCAACGAAATTGTATTTAAAGATTTGGTTAAAGAATTGTTTGATATTTGTTACGCCCAATGTAACGCTAAAGTGGAAAGCTTTATGTCCGGAATTAATAGTAGCATCTCTTCTAATGGTGAACATAATGGTGCCATCGATTTTAGCAAAATTGTGAATTATTGTAAATCTAAAAGGAAAGAATTGATTAAAACTACAGTTAACGAGTATCCGGAATATTTGACGTTACCGTTTGAATCTTATTGTTTTTATCACAGATTTGAATATCCTGCCCATATTCTATTGTATCAACCAATTTTATTAGCTAAAAGATATGATGCTCCATGTTCCAATCTGAATTTCCTCTATGGATTCTATTCTAGGTTATTGTCATTAAGTGGATTATCCATTTATGGTGGAAGAAGTGAATCACATATAACTGTCTTTGATAAAAGAGTTTCTGAAGCCTCTAATAACCATAATAACAGTAGTGATAGTAGTGCAAATTATCAGAAGAAGACAAAGTCTGCAAAGCATAATAAAAAGAAGAAGAACAAACAGCACAAGAAGGGAAAAAGTAGTGAATTGGTAAGAGCATCTAAATCCCACCCATTATGGTCAAAATTTAGATCAAATAACGAACAAGGTCTTTGGACGGTAGCACCACCTTCAGGTAATGATTTCTTGTTACCTGATGAGTTAACAAACCTCTATTTAGCTGCAGAAAACTTGAATTGTCGATCAGCATCATCAATGTTATCACCATCAGCAGGTCAAAATGGTACACTCTCAATCGATGCACCTAAAAGTGCAGAATCTGATGATCATTATTCAACCGCAGAGTCAAATGATGGTGATGCAATTATTGGTGCAAATAGTGGATATTTAGATCGCATTGGTGGAAACGTGAGCGCCAATGGGGATGGTACTGAATCTGGGAGCTATTACGATCAAGCAGCCAGTAATCCTGCTAGCGCTAGCATTGACTATTGCAGTGATGATGATGAGGACGATGAGGACTATAGCGACGACGATAGTGATGCTCCATTACAGACTAAAAGAAAAAATCGTGAAATGAAAGCTAAGATGAAAAACGGTGGTGCTCTCGAAGACATGGGGGTTATTGCTGTACCACATTTCATAAAAAGATTTTCACCAAAGACCCCTAACAATTCGAGTACATCCTTAACTACAGCCAATGATCCCCACGATGATTCACTGAAGGCCATCAAAAGACCCTATACTACGACGAGCTTAGAACTACAGTTGAGAACAGGAAATCATTTAATAGCTAAGGAATACAACGACTTACATCGGCAATTGAGCAGCCCATTAAGTGATCCAAGGCAGATCAGAATGGCATACGATCAAAGACGTAGAACGTTCGCCAATGTCGAGAAACAGTTGTGGAAACTGCAAAGGCGTCATAATTTATACAACAGAAATATTTCAAGACCAAAGACTGGTCCCTATGAAGAATTGCTCGACCATATGGACGTGCTGAGAAGGAGCAACGCGAGCGATATCATGGATTTCACTACTTCACGATACGGCAACGAAGAATCCTGCTCCATCATGCAGGAAGACAAAACTCAAATACTCTCACTCTACCAGAGTAAACTATGTCGTGGTAGCCATAATAAGCACGCTGCTAAACCCAAACCAAGGATCAAGGCAAACGATATAAGATAAATCGACATCGACGTCGGCTAGATCCTGAGCACTTCATAATGTATACATTACTTTTATAACTTGGAAACAACTTCCCGTCTTCGACGCGTCCAAGGACCTTCCAGTCTTGTAGATCACTTTAACTACTCGTAGAGGTATAGAACCTTTGCAAGGTACCATGGCAACTGACCTCGAGAAGTCAAGGGATGCTAAGAGGCTTTGGATACACGGCCACTAAGCAAATTTTACCAATGTAGATAATTGATCGAAACAATTACTGCTGTTAACGGGTGAGCTTTATTTTATTGCTCTAAGTGCAAAAGAAGAATGAAAATAGGATGATCCCGTGAGATCTAAGCACACGCATCAGTTCTATCTATGATTTTCCCTAGATTTCCCATTTGGAACCTCATATGACTTACATCTTGGAAAACAAGGTAAAATTTGTCTTTGCTAAATAAATAAGTGTTGATCTTAGTTTCGATCGAAGCGTTCCTTGTTAAAACAACACTTTCTACTACGAGATCTCGACCAGGAATTTGTCTACAAATAGTGAAATATACTGCTGATGATGTCTGTTATGTCGGCGACAGAAAATAACACTGGTAGATTCTCTTATGATGAACAGCTCGAGGACATGCACAATCTGGGTGATCTTTTCACACCACAAGAACTACCATTTGATGAATCGTTTGGGCAAGATTTGGAACACTTCGGTGGACTCCTCGATCTAGAGGGACTTCAAAGTGGTGGTAGTACACCCAGCAGACAGACTTCGACACCAGCACCTACTATTGGTGGTGACAAGAGGCCAACGTTGGCAAGGAGAGGTAGATCGAATCCTTTTTATAGTCCATCGCGACAGATTGCTAACTTGGTGCAGAAGAAGAAGGTTTCAAAGGCTATGAAGAGGGAAGGCTCCAATGCTTCATTGTCAATGATACCATTAACAAGGTTTGAATCCCAGAGACAGGAGCAACAGGTAACACCACCAGAGTATGAAGAGAGGATTGAAGATGCCGGTTCATCTAACAATACCCAGACCAAGAGTTCCACCTCTTGATTATGATAAATGAGATCTACATGGTTACGTTCGTACGGTTTATTGTTTCATTTTTTTTTTTTTTGTTTCTTGTTATTTATACTATAGTCAAACATAAAATGTTTTCTAAGTGTTAGGTTCTTTTCACGTCTACGTACATTTATATTGAGATAGGTTTTATTCTAAATTTTTTTCATTCTGGATCGCAATATCCCTTGTGGTTTAATATAATTCTTCGTCTAATCTGGCAGCAGGATTGGTCTCGATAAAATCGAGAGAAACTTTATGACCCAGTAGTTCCCTGATGTTTTGGACGTTGTACTTAATCATTGTTGGTCTTTCTAACGATAACCCCCAACCAAGAACTCTCAAGTCACGTGGAAGACCCATTGGTTCTAACATTTCCGCTCTAAACATACCAGAGTTACCGATTTCAACCCATTTGTTTAGACCTTCATGCCAAGAGAAGATTTCCATTGATGGCTCAGTGTATGGATTGTAGGTTGGCTTGAACCTCAGACCTGTGACACCCATTTTGGCGAAAAATTCTTCCATGAATTTAATCAAGTCACCCAAGGTAATGTTGTAATCCGCTAGGACACCTTCCACTTGGTGGAACTCTGCTAAATGAGTTGCATCGACGGCTTCATTACGGAAAACACGATCAATGGAAAACAATCTGATTGGACCTGGGTTCTCGGCCAACTTGTGTAACATATTTGCAGAAATTGCAGTCGTATGGGTTCTTAAAACTAACCTTTGACATTCTTGTTCTTTCCAAGTGTAACGATAGCCGACGGAGTCGAATTTACCATTCTCATGAACAGCTTTGATGTTATCTAAATACTTTTGGTCGGATGGCAAATCACTCGTCAATGGATCCTTGATGTAGAAGGTATCTTGTAGATCACGGGCAGGATGTTGTTGTGGAACGTAAAGCGCGTCGAAATTCCAGAACCCCGTTTCGACGTATTGATTACTTGGCATTTCTGTAAATCCCATTCCAAAGAAAATCTGTCTGAATTCTTCTCTAACCTTACTCAACGGATGCAGCGAACCACTATTGACAGTGATACCCTGAGAGTTGAAGTTGTATGGCTTGAAATGTGCATCTTTGTAGGATCCACTAACAACCATGTCTGCAGTGATATCAGTTTCAGGTTTGGCAACTTCCAACGAGAAGTCAGTACCTTTGGTAACTGAAAAATCAGTTTGCTTCTTCGGGGTTATTAACTTTCTTTTCTTCAAATCTGCAAGGGTCTTATCATCAACTTTTTCACCTTTAATAGCCTGAGTAATGACAACCTGAGTTTCATCAACAAGTGATTGGCCTCTAACTTTTTCGCTAGCCTCCAAATCATTCTCCTTTGTCTTGACAATCCAACCATTCTTGAAGGCTCTTGCTTGTCCAACTTTACCGTTGGAACCCAATTTAGAGGGGACATCCTTGATCTGTAGTTTACCCAACTCATTGATGAGTTGTAATAGTTTCATTTCATGAGACCCATGGGTAATAATTTCATTACCTTCCTCAGTCGCCGTATAAAGAATTGAATCGTATCTTTTGAATTCTAGTTTTCCATGAGCTTTTAAAGAATTGAGCGCTGATAAAACTTCTTGTGAATCGATACCAGGGAAGACCTGTAGAGTAGAAGGAATTTCACCTAGTTCACCAAGTTTACTAAGAATCTGCAGCTGGAAATCAGACATCGTCGGTCGTTTATTTCTTTATCAATGTCTCGAATCGTTAGTTGTATTCTTCCTCTGCATCGGTGAAATTTAATTTTTTTTTCGACATGAATGGTGAAAAAAAAAAAAAAAAATCAAAGAAAATGACCCGGCCAACTATCGATGGCTCTTCATAAGATGTCACTTGGCCTATCGCTACTGACTTTGTGTCGCTTGGGTCTGTTGAATACGAGTGCATTGGCGTTTGCATTCGTAGGGACTGTCGTAGCTCCCAGTTTGATTGTTTTCTTGCGCTCCTCTTGTGTGCTGAAGAGATCCAACTCGGCATTGGCATCAAGCATGATCTCTTTAAGTATGAACCATCCCCGCTCGGTATTAAGTAGATCTTGGTAATCTTTAATCAGATTCTCCTGTACATGAGTAAGAAGGTCAGCTTGTGCCTGTAACGGTAGTGTCGGCGGTTCTGGCAGCTTTTCATCGGCTGCAGGCATGCGATGACTTATATGTTCCAAAAAATCGTCATTCAGATCGTATAATCTGTTCTTGTACAATTTGGTCTTCAGTCCGCTTATTTCTCCATCAGAAGTGTTCAATTTCGGGTCTGGTTTCTCGTCAATATCCGGTAAATTTCCAGGCGTATTCTTGATCATTTCGTAGTTAATTTTTGAAATGTCATCGACATTTACAATGTGACGCTTGTTATTACCTACATTCAGCTGATTCTGTGCATTCAAGTTTGCACCAGTACTCACCGTAGATGCCGGTGTAGCCGGTGTGGAAGATGTCGATCCCAGTGGTGTTGCCGAAGGCGTTGGTCTTCTGTTATGACTGTCCTTCTCCAGATATTCCGGAACTTTTTCGCCATGGTAATGTTTTACAGCATGAGAAGCATATTGCAATTGTTTATCCTGAGCCAACAGCTCCTGGAAAGTCGTCATGAGCAGCCTGTATTGGTTCCGAGACCTTCAGATTTCTACATGTACTACTGGTTTAAATCCATATTCCTTGAAGGTTCACACGGTCAAAGTTTATGTTCGTGAATCATGATTTTTCAATACAAGGTCAATCTGAAAAATTTCAAGCTCATCGCGATGAGCACATCGATCTCTCCAAACACTTTGGATGGCATAACGATAAAGCCCAGTCGAGTAGAGTTGAGCCAGTATGGACGAAGTAGAATCGTTGTTTCAACAGCTAAAGGACGTTGCTAATAGGTCTGAGACTCCTTCAGGAGCAAATGATAAGGGATTGCAGAAGAACGAGGATTTAGTGGGTCTAGACGATGATAACGATAAATATGATGAATTTGACAAAATAGAAAAAAGCTTGAAGCAGCTACCACGATTGAAAAATGAATTCGATTCTTTGCAAGGTCCCAGGGCAAGTGAAAGCAGGTCATATGCGCTTGGTAAGGAGAAAAACCAGCACTCTGAACCAACTAATGAAGAATGGTTTACATTACCCACACCAACGGGTGAATTTGCACACAGAGTACAAAGAGACCTACAGCTCATAAAACATAGAGCTGCACTAGATCCCAAGCGTCATTACAAGAAGGAACAGTGGAATCCACCTGAAAGATTTGCTGTGGGTACTATTATAGAAGATAACTCCGAGTTTTTCAGCGGACGTCTGCCGCGTAAGCAGAGAGGTGAGACTATGCTCTCCACATTGTTGAAGGACACAGATTCCAAGTCGTACTTGAAGAGGAAATACGGTGAGATTCAAAACGAGAAAAGAAGCAAAAGTAAAAAAGTCGGTAAGAAGAATAGGGCAAGACGTTAGAGGGATCTACCTCCTTCTCTCTCCGGATCCGTAGTGTAAAGTAACTACAACGTATAAAATATTATAGGGTATTCAAGTTGTCCTCGACGGGACCTATCTGGACTGGATCACGAGATTAATACAGAATGTTTCAGGTCGTGTTTCGTCTCACATATTTCTGTTACATCCTTAGAATGTTTTACTTGATGAAACAGTTTCATCTATGCCGGAAATGCTTAGGCCCATACACCCCAATTTACACCCGTACATCCGCATTTTGTCACGTGTTCTGTCCGGTACCGCTTGTCCGATTTCGAGTGAGATAGAAAACTCCCTTAAACGTCCGGACACTTTTACTGATAAGAAATATTGGTAAAATGTCAAGACCAATAAAGTTCAAACTAAAGGGCAATTTTGGTCGCGTTGGAGATTTACAGATATTATTATGATGATTATGCGACCTAAGTTTTCCTTTTTTTTTTTTTTTTTTTCCTACTTTCTTCTTCCTTTAACAATGTTGTAGTTATTATCTACTATAGCTGCTCTTAAAGTTGGTTTATGTCGTTTGGGTTGGTGCTGATGATAGATTGCTTGATTGATTGATTGGAAAAAAAATTATAAGATGGACTACAGAGTTAAGTTAATGGAGTCTATTGATGATTCTTCCACTGATGCAATATGGAAGATGTACTCAGTAGCTAAAGCATCTTTACCTTATAAAGATAGGATGAGCAATTTGACATGGAGAATGCTTGGTATGAGAATGGTTAGGGAAAGACAGAGGTCTGAGAGAGCTAGTATAGAGTTAAGTGTAGCTTCTAGTGCTTCTCAGGAAGCTGGATCGTTATCTTTGACGAATGTACCGGAGCAAGGAAGTGAACAGCCACGTGAAAAAGAAGGAGAAGGAGAAGAAGAAGAAGAAGAAGAAGAAGAAGAAGATCAGGAGGGTTTGAAACATCATCATCAGTTTAGTAGCGATGCTGGTACCTGGGACCCGGAATCTTTGTTTAAAGATATGGATTTGGAAGGGGCTTCGCCTGCCATTCAGTCGGATACAAGTGATCTTCTGATTAATCCTTTATTTGACGTTACATTACTGCCACCGGAGCCTCCAGTGACGGGAGGAGATTCACAGATGTTTCTAGAGCAGTTTTTACCACCACCAGTGCCGACACAAGATTTTTTACTCTCGAGCTTTGATAGTGATATTGGTAGTAGAAGGAAGACAACACAACCCCTGCTACCGCCAACGCCGATGGCAGTTAGGCAGAGGAGATCATCGGGTGTTCAAAAGAAGAAGCCGGCTCCAATACGTAATAATTCGACTACTTCGTTGACTTCGATGGATGAGAAAATGGATTCGCCTCCAAAGGATACAAAATGCACACATTGTCATACAAGGACAACGCCGTTGTGGAGGAGAGATCCGATGGGTAATCCACTTTGTAATGCGTGTGGATTATTCTTGAAGCTACACGGTGTGGTTAGACCACTGAGTCTGAAGACGGATGTGATAAAAAAACGACAGAGAAATACAAACAACAACAAGGTCAAAGGTGTTAATAGGGTAAGAAGGAAGGAAAAAGAGGGAGAAGAGGCAAATTGGGAGTGGCTGAGTTTAAGCTTGTGAACTCTTTCTTTTCTTCTATCGAACCCATTTATTTTTAATGGACTTTAATATTCAAATCGCCATCTACCGGAGGATGATATGTTGGACTGTTTTCTGAGAAAACCCAAAAAAGAAAAGAAAGCAAATTGTTAATAGTAGATGTTATCAAAATGGTTTCGCTAGTTCGAAACCATGGGAGTATCGAAAAAGAAGAAAAAAAAGTACGTGTATTTGGGTTACAGTGTAATTTCAAATAGGACAATCACCATTTCATTTTAATAATAATAATATTAATAATAATAATAATAACGATAAGTTATTTTCAAACGTTTGCAAGAATTTATTATAGACGACTTAAATATATATATTCATACGTTTAGTTAGGTTAAGTTAGGTTAATTTAGTCTTCGGCTTAGAAGTTCAATGGCTTGGCAAAAGCAGCCAAGTTGGCTTCCTTGAAAGCTTCAGATAGAGTTGGGTGAGCATGACATACACGAGCGATATCTTCGGCTGAAGCACCGTATTCGAGAGCTAAACCTGCTTCTGCAATCATTTCACCTGCGTTAGGACCGATGATATGAGCACCTAATAAACGTTCGGTTTGAGAATCGATCAAAATCTTCACAAAGCCCTCGGTGTCCAAGTTGGTTTTAGCTCTAGAGTTAGCAATGAATGGGAATTTACCAATCTTGTAGTTGATGCCGGCTTCCTTTAACTGTTCTTCAGTCTTACCAACCCAAGCGACTTCTGGATGAGAGTACATAACAGATGGAATGTTGTTGTAGTTAACGTGACCAACACCTTCCTTGATGTACTCGGCAGCGGCAACACCTTCTTCCTCGGCCTTGTGAGCCAACATAGGGCCGAAGGTTACATCACCGACGACTTTGATGTGTGGGAATTTGGTGTTAAATTGGTCGTCAATGACCAAACGACCTCTCTTGTCGACTTCTAGACCGATCTTCTCAGCTTCTAGACCTTGAATATATGGTCTTCTACCGACAGCGACCAAGAAGGCATCAGCTTCCAATTTGTCCTGCTTACCAGACTTGACATCTTCCACAACAATGTTAACAACATCGCCACTTCTTTCAGCAGCGATAACCTTGGTGCCCAGTTTGAAGTCAAGACCTTGCTTTTTCAAGAATTTTTGAGTAGTGGTTGCAACCTCATTGTCCATGGAAGCACCGATCTTTGGTTGGAATTCGACAACAGTAACCTTAGATCCCAAACGGCTGTAGACAGAACCCATTTCAAGACCAATGATACCACCACCCAAGATGACAAATCTCTTTGGAATCTCCTTCAAAGAAAGAGCACCAGTGGAAGAGACAATTCTTTCTTCATCGATTTGGATACCTGGGAATGGAGTGACTTCAGAACCAGTGGCAACAATGATATTCTTGGCTTCCAAAACAGTCTCTTCGTTAACACTGCCTTCTAATCCTTCCACTGGTTTGACTTTGATGCTGTTTTCGTTTTCAAATGCACCTAGACCTTTGTAGTAGGCCACTTTGTTCTTTTTGAACAACATCTCAATACCACCAGTTAACTGTTTAACAACGGTGTCCTTGGCCTTTTGAAATTGTTCCACATTTAAGGCAACTTCACCCTTGATATCAATACCACGGTTCTTAGAATCCGTCTTCATTTGATGGTATATCTGAGAGTTGTTCAAGAGTGCCTTGGATGGAATACATCCAACATTTAGACAGGTACCACCTAATCTACCTCTTTTCTCAACACATGCAGTATCCAACCCCAATTGAGCAGCTTTAATGGCAGCAATGTAACCACCTGGACCACCACCAACGATGACCACATCGTGTTGCTTCTTTGCAGCTAACCAAGCCGCAGATGAGCTAAAAGTACGTTTTGTAACAAAGGATCTAAGCATGATTTGATTCAATGCAATTCTTAGTCTGGATTTCCTCTTTATTTAAAAATAATTGTAAAGAACGTTCAGTGTATTGGAGTACCTTCAACTTTCCGATTCTCTTTGCAAGGTTTTTCCTTCCGTGTTCTTCTTGGATGAAGAAAATTCGCTGATTGGTCAAAAAACCATTAAAATTACAAAAAAATCGACAGGATAATCAAGCAACCTACTTGTAATTGTAAGAACCAATTCAGAAACTCTTAAATATTGTTAAGATTGTGATTAGCCTAAAAGAAACCAGAAGAAACGGTCCAAAAACCGTTTCAAACCGTTGGGTTACGGTCTTTTCAGGGCAATTCGCTTCATATTAGCGGTAAACTGGTCAATTGGCATCTTTCATAGTCTCCATTGGCATTCTTGAAGCCCTAAATTTGGTATAAATTATCTTGAGCGATCTTAAGTGTCCTGTTCTGAAGTTCTATGGGTCCATTTTATCGATTTTTCACTGAAATACAGTACCTTCGAGATCTTAACGTCGAAATCAGCATCATAATGGGTAAATTCTTGTTGCAATATCATTTTTACTAATTGAATGGTGAGAAGGAAGGCTCTACACCCAGATGATTAGCCTTAGTAGTAAACTGCCACTATTTCTATGTTCTTGTGCTAGCGCCACATGCTCATCGACACTAAGTTCTGGCGTATTGATCCACTGTTATCCTATCAATATTCTCAGGAAGTGGTTAATTCAATATCTCAGATTTATTCTAGGCGATCATTCACTGCTTCTACAGATGACCTTGTATTCACCATCTCTATCGACATAACTCTTCTCTCTCATCACCGAACCTAAAAACTGAACAAAAACATTGTCATCGTGCTTATTAAAGGCTGTCGGTTAGTCATAAGTGTTTGTTTTGAATTATCAGAACTCTCTAGTAGCTGAATCTACCTTTTCTCGCAGCTTTACGTCCCTCTGTTCCCCATGGTTTCCACACCTGAGCTCAAAAGGTACGTCGATAAGAAAGTGTTATTACAACTAAATGGCGCTCGAAAGGTTGCAGGAATCTTACGAGGATATGACCTCTTCCTCAACGTTGTTCTAGATGATGCTGTCGAAGTTGGCAAAGATGGATCCCATCATAATTTGGGCTCCCAGAGTGTTGTCAGAGGTAATTCTATAGTATCGCTAGAGGCTCTTGACACTGTTATGTAATAGTATTAAATAGATACATACATATACATTTAATAGTAATAATGATCTACTTCAATCCATCTAGCGACGTTGCATTTCAGCACCGGCTATTGAATAACCGCACTTTTCATAGAACTTAACATTACTCTCACTGCAGTCCAGAATAACCTTATAACAATGTTCTAATCCTAGTTTGGTCAAATGATCAATGAGTGCACGCCCCAATTGCTTGCCCTGATGGCTCGGTGATACTGCTATATCTTCAATGTGTCCGACCAATCCACATCCATGCACTAGTTTACGTTCTATAAACAGCGTACCTGTAGCTGCAATTTCTCCTTCCCCATGTACGATTACATATGGGTGGTACTGCAAAAGATCAGGAGATACTTTGAGGTCTTGCCAATGATCAACCGTCTCTTCGAATTGTTTCTTCGACACGGAGCCGACGGTAGTTAATGCACTCAACGTCTGCAAGACTCCATCGCAATCTTGTTTTTCGACCCTTCTAACTGAATACCCAGGAACCATTGATGTGTACTTTGGATGGACTCAATCCGTCTGCTAGTCTGGTTTGTTCTCGTAACAGAAAGCTCATCGATTTATTGATTAATTCAACTGGAGTTCTCCCTTTAGGAAAAACCAAAGCACACCATCACGTGGGGAGAGGTTTAACAAGTTGTAAAGAATGGGCTCTTCTCTGGCGCATCGATTCCAATGATTTGACTAGCTCGAAATTTATTCCCACGATTTCTCCCTTAACCTGCATTTGTTCGTCACCAAAGAACTTGAAGTGGGTTTGCGCGAGTACATCCATTAGAAAATCGTCCAGTAAGACTGAGTCCAATTCTTGGTAGGGCATTGATACCACTAGGATGTCGAGTAATTCAAGGGCCACACCATCGGCTGCGTGTTGTTCAAGACCCTGGCATAGCGAGTGGAATATTAATGGTTGGACGAAATCTTTGAATATATCCAATTTTAGAGTATTTTGTAAATGGAAATGTAATCCAGGATACTTTGACTGGATCTTGGTATTGGCAACTACCGTGTGTGAGGGCAACGAGTAACTATGTTGGAAATTAGCAAACACCTGTAGCGCCAGCACATCATTTAGTAAACAGCTTCTTAGGGCATGGAAAAGTCGGTCAGTTGGTGGTAGGGGAGCATCGACTAGACAACACCCATATATGAAGGTCCTTAACTCTGAAGGCAAACCAAACCAGTACAAGCCATCTCTTCTTACTTCCATCAGTAAATGGGGTGAAAACCTTACCTGATCCCAGCGTCGATCAAGTAAATCTCTACGCTTTAACAAACTCCGATTTTCTTCTTTAAGCTTTTGCAGCTCACGTTTGGCTCTAGATTTACCACCACCACCTTGCGTCAAAAGGTTCAGTGCACCCTCCTCTTCTGAGATTTTCTTTTTGTTGTCTTGAATCACATATTCGACACTTAGATTGTCTTGCATTCGAGTATAAATATCCACCATGCTGGAATCCCCAGAAAGATCCGAAAAGATGGAAGAAGCGTCACTTTCAGAACTTGAACCTGCACGTTCACGAGTATGGCCAATTAGCGGCACGCCATAGAGGCCATAATCGACGTCCACATCTGACAGTTGATCCCAATCATTTTGTAAATCTTTTCTCGTGACTCTATGTCTTGCATTAAACAACCTTTGACTAGGAGGGATGTATTGCATACTTTACGGTCCTATGAAGTGAAGTTCCCGTTCAATTGCAAAGGAGTACCTGGAAATCTGTAGGAGCCTCGAACGTTCAAAATCTGGTTTCATTAAATAATTTCAAAGAAGTGCCAAGCTGAATGGGATAGCGAATGTAGGAAAATAAACGCACACCAGATTGGCTTTGTCCGCAACACTTAGCGGTATAGAACTAGCAGGATAATGACCTTCCAGAATTGCACCAATGCAAACCAGCGTTGTGGTTGATGCTAAGGCACCGTATAATTTTAGTGAGCGTCTGTCAATGCAGTTTTGGCGCAATTGTTTCACAAATCGAAAGAAAAGAGGCAGCTGTACGATTAATTCCAACATAACAAATGCCTGTAGCCACATGGGTCTATCCCATAGTAAAAAGTCATTATTCAATTCTATGTGTTTCGATAGAAGCCAACCAGCTATGCGAAGTCTTGGTGGAATAATCACTGCTGAGTCGATCAAGAGTGTAATTGGAATGTGAAGCAGAAAATAGTAGTACAGAAACTGAACTTTGAACGTTGAAAAACCAGCCATTGTGCTTTTTTTTTTTTTCTTCTTCTTTATGCTTGCTCGTTTTTAGCTTTTATGAAAGAACAAGACTTCTCTTTTTCTTCACGATGAGCTCGCTGGGCTGAAAAATTATGAAGAAAATTAAAGTTGCTGGTATATACATGAATATGTACAAGTATAATGAAGTTGCAGACCAAGTCTATTCACCTTTTATCTTCTTGAAAGTGTTTGAAATGAAACTTTCTAAGCGTCCCAATGCCGTCGGATTATCTGGGTTCGTCGTGGCAGCCTCTGCAGCTTTTTCTGTAGCTTCTAGATTTTCAGTACGCTTTGCATTAGCATCGTTAGTGACATTGGCCAAGGCTTCCCATAGACAGCGCTCTGCCTTGGACTGAGGCTTCTTGACGTGAAGCTTATATTGGACCTTCATTGAGCCACGGCTTCCACCAATGCGAGGAACCCCCATGTTGGGGATTGAAATGACTTGATCGTGCTGGGTTCCTGGCTGTACTCTTAAACGCACATGGGACTCATCAACTGTAGGGACTTGCACTGTACCACCTAATGCTGCTGTGGTGATTGGAATCTCTTGGGTAAACCAAATGTCCCACTTATCTCTAATGGAAAACCTCGGATCCTTGTCCACACGTATACGAACAAGAACATCACCTCTCCGTAGCCTAACACTACTCTTCATTTCTGGTGGCACTGCAACATTTGGGAAGGAACCTTGGCCTGGTACTCTAACCATATCGCCATCTTGCAACCCTTCTGGCAAATCTACACGAACATTTTTATCTTTCGTCCATTCAACACCTTCACCATGACATGAGCCACACAGATCCTCACGTTTAGTGGTAGTACCTTCACCACCACACTGTTGACACGTTGTGGCCATTTGGAAACCCGCACGCACATGCACAGTCGTACCGCTACCATGACAGCTACCACAAGTCTGAGGTCTAGCGCCTTGTTTCATACCCGATCCATCGCACGTATGGCAAGGATCTAGTGCTCTAAATTTCAAACTGACGTTCTTGGCACCAAAAACAGCGTCTTTGAATGGCATACGGTAAGAAACTTCGATGGGGTCACCACGATATTCTCTAAACATGGTACTACCGAATGGAGAGCCACGAGAACTCCTGGCGCCTCCACCACCAAAGGCTGCACCAAATAGATCTTCAAAATTGATCCCACCAAAGTTGCCAAATCCTGAAAAATCTCCAAATCCTCCAAATCCTCCACCTGCGCCACCAGGCCCTCCTGCACCATCTTGGCCAAATGCAGCTGCTCCAAACTGATCATATTGGCTCTTCTTTTCCGCATCAGACAAAATCTCATATGCATTTTGCAGATCGTGGAATTTATCACCAGCTCCTTTCTCTTTATTGATATCAGGATGGTATTTTTTAGCTAACTTGTAGTACGCCTTCTTGATTTCTGATGGAGAAGCACTCTTACCAACACCTAGAGTCTCATACGGATCTTTGAACTCTTGTAAAATACGTCTTGTCGTATGAAACTGACGGTGTATAGAATGTGGGAAACCTAAACGACCAGCATTTTTCAACGCTTGAAACATGACGATGCCAGTGCTTGATGAAAATTCACAAACGATTTGTCCCTAACGTTGCTTATTTCTAAACAACAACACTCCGATGAGTTCTCTTTCAACTCTTTCTTTAATATTACTTCTTCCCTTGATGTTTGAGAGCTTAAGTTTCTAGTTCTTTCTTTCCGATTCTTGTGTCACTTCGTACGTAGTGAATGATGGTCAAAAGCTAATGAGCTTGAATAAACTATTCTTTCGAATTTTGCAAGGAACTGTAGCCGCTGAAGTGCTATTGTGTTGCAGTGCATTTTGATCTGCAAATTTTTAGCTATTTTTTGCAACTTCTCCCACATTTTTAGCATAGTTCTGTGTGGTGTTAGTCTCTGCGACATCTTGGAGTGCATGCAGTGCTGAAATAATAATGGTATTGCAGAGACGATGACCTGCTAGAAACTATGAGTGCCAGGATTCCCATAAATTTCTTGGTTTTAATGTTTACATATTTGATATGAAGGAGCGATTCTCCACTCATTAGCAGAAATGCACTCTCTGCAAGCAAATCGTTAAATTATGTAAATACTATACTCAACTGGCACCTGTCTGGTCTTCAACCAGTGCTGCCAGACACTCGAACGCAAGCCAGTGGTTCTCGTAGGGCTCAAGACCGTCAATGGTAATAAAAGCAACAGGTGGCCCAACCAAATTACTCAGGTAAATAGGAACTGCCCCAGCCATTGCATCGTGTTCGCCGTTATAGTAGGCAACCGTATGCCTCTCGACACTTTCCTTCGTGGCATTACCTGGAGGTATGTCCTCCCGTTCAAACGGGTAGTAGAGATGTTGAACCTGCATGCTCGAACAACCAAACTTCATCGCTATCTTGGTCTTCCTTTCGACACTCAGCTGGTTGAATGGCGTCGTGACATCGTTCACCACACAGTGGAACAGACACTGCCCATCAGCAAGAGTAATATGAATTATCGCACATTTATCCTTGAAGTATTGGACGGCCATTTGTCTTGCTAGCGTGCCCAATATGAATGCTTCATAGCTGTTAAAGGTGGCCAAATATACCTTCCTCAGGCAACTAAAATCAGCAAATCCAACATGGCTGTAGTAATGCTTGCTGTAGCATCCCAGATTGTCAGGTAATTCCTGCCTCATCTCCGTATAATTTCTCTTGCTTCGAACCAGATGCTACCATGGGATTTGACTGAAAGATTAAATAGATCCTGTCTCCCCATTCTCATTACTAGACTCTGAACCCTTTCACCAACTTGCCCTCCGAATATCAACAAACCGGAGTCTTGGCACCATCATTTCTACAACCACCTCCTAGTCGTTGGTTCAATGCTGCTCAGCTCTTGAAAATATGCCATTCTCAGACACTACTGAGTCGGCTAGAACCACTTGCTCATACTCACCCAGCTCAGTACTAGTCGACAATTCCCCTTATCGTCTGTAACTTCAACCTACCAAATTTTACCATGGCAATCATAGCCAAATATGGATACACCGGTTCTACCGCGTCCAAGACATTTCTTCTTTTTGGGAAGTCCCGTAGCAACTCTCTGTTGTGACCAATTATCCAGCTATGCGATCTGCATCTTGGCTTGCCCTCCCTCTCCCTGTTTACGTCCAGGTACCTTAAACATACTCAAAAGCAAGTTTAAAGGGAGAATTAAAGGATCATTAGCAATGGACCAGGGAGCGTTTCTGATAGAACCCTCTGGAACTGTGTATAGTTTGCTCCTTATGTGACTATCCTTGCTGTAGTGCCTTCTTGTGAGCCTTATAGATAGCATTTCAGGATATCTATATAAGTGGACACCTTGATAGTATCCTCCATAGGATTGAAATCCCCCCATATAGGGACTAAATCGGTGAATCATAGCTGAAACAAACTGTATAGTCGATCGAACAAGAAAGATGTCAGACCCAACCAGAAAGGGGTTTTCAGAGAAGGCTTCTGAACATTTGAAGCCTGAAGAGCAGAAGGGCTACTTGGAACAAACTAAGGAGCATCTATCAGAGACTGCCGATAAGCTCCAGGCAAAGCTACATCCAGAGGAGAACAAGTCTGATACACAGAAGCTAAGTGACAAACTAGAAGGCAAGTCTGGTGGTAAGGAGGAGTCCTGGGGTGACACTGCTCAACGCTACTCTGGGCATGCAAAAGATTACGCTGAACAAGCCAGAGGCAAAATTAATGAAGCCTTAAATACTCATGGTGACCAGGCAAGAGAAAAGATCAACGAGATCATCAACTCTCATGGGGGTGGAACTGCAGGAGGTGCCCATGGTCCTAAATAAGTTTGATGGGATTCTTAATGTGATTGTTATCAATAAGATAAAAATGAAATAAAAAGGAACATGAAAAAAAATCAAAACTCAGTAACTAAATAGTAAATAGGTCTGTTTACGTAGGTTTTATGAAGAAAGATGGATTTCACTTCTGATTCCAGGATCGAGAGCCGGCTGGGTGGTTCCCAGGAGGGTTCTAGCAATAGCGATGGCAATAGCAGCAGGAGTGAGTTGGATCCTGAGCACGAGCGACTACTACAGTTGCAGGACACCAGGGACTCTCTGTTGGCGAAACGTAATGCCCTAGTTAGAGAGGTAGAATCACTTCAGTACAGAGGGACATCTGTTGAATTCAAGAGGACTGCTCTGCTGGATTTGGCAGAATTGGTGCCAAGTTCAGCGAAGAAGCCTGAGCGAGCTACAGCGTTACAGGATGGTTCAACAGGTGTGGGGGACGAGATTAGGTATAAGCACGACTGTCTACCACTTCTCAATATGGATTTGAGAATTTCGTATCTCAGGGATACCTATCCCTGTGCTGAGCTAGAGCTGGTAGATTCGTCGGTTCTACGAGTAGAGTTTACTAGGAGACAGCACGACTATTTCCAGGTGGAACTAGGGCTGCCGCAGGGCCCTGTAAGGTTGTCTAAAAACGTCCCTTGGCCGTTGCGAGATCTGGAAAGTTGTTCAAATCCGACAAGTGTCTTGCAGGGATGCTACGAATACGATAGGCTGCGATGCCGAAGGGATCAACTTTTTGAAATGGTCTGGTCTTCTTTGCAATCTAGAGGTGTGTCTCACCGCATAGGCGGTTCACTGCTGTCGCTGTGGAAGAACGATGTTCTGTTGCAACTGAGGTTTGAAATCCAGTTCCGAGATGTGTTTCCTCAGACTCAATTGGATGCCCGTCTATTCAAGCATGAGGCTTCGTTGTCCTCTCCAAACGTCCATGAAATCTTGCAGGGTTTAATGCAGGAGTACGGTGTCACGCAAGGAGTGCTAGAATTATGTAGATCTTGCTTCATATAGCGTTGAAGGAAAAGTGATTAACTAATTAGATGATGATTTAATACATTAAAGGTGGAATGGTTCGTCGAATTTGTAGCTTTCTGGGGCTTTACGTAACATGATCTTCTTCGCAGCTGCAAAATTTCTCAGATAGTCGGTCTCAAAACCAAGCATGCCATCCCTAAACTTCTTCCGTTTCTTGCCTCTGATACCAATCACTGAGGCCATCGGTATGTCCTCATACTCGCTAAAGATTTTCACTAATCCCAGGTCATTTCTTTTGTTGGCCACTGGCATATGCGCATTGCGTAGATCTGTAATGAATCGGTCCTGCGTTACCGGTTCTCCATTTGGTTTACCGATCAATTTAGCTTTATCAGCTGCTATCAACTGATCTATGCGGTCTTCTGACTCTGGCTGGTCGTTGTTATTATGACTGCCACTGTTGTTATTATGTCGACGATCTTCTGCTGGCTCAGTCTTGCGTCTCTTTGGCCCAGGCGTCTTGGGTTCTTTCTTGACGTTAGTGGCAGAGTTAGGACGCTTACGTTGGCGTGTCTTCCGACGTCTGGAAGAATCCTGTGTAGAGCCCATTTCTTTATCAGTATTATTACTATTGTTATTGCTTGGTACTGCATCCTCCTGCGGAGGCTCTTTAGTGGGTTCTTGTCGTTCTCCCTTTGTATCATGGGAATCTGGTGGTGGAAATGTATGCGTATCTGTATGTGATTCTGCTTTATTGGCTTCCGTCGGCTGTGGTTTCGAATCTTGCTGTTGGGATGTCTGTGGTTGTGCTTGTGACTCTGCATACAAGGAAGGTTCCTGCGCAGACTGAGATTCAGATTGTTCACTACGTTCCTGATGTCCTTCTTCTTGTGATGGAACTACACCAGCTCTAAGAACCTGCAAGAATTCTTTCCTTTTGGTCTTTTGATCCAAACCAAACTGGTACTCATCTTGTGGATCCTCATCATAGTCCTTGTCTGTAGGTTCCAGAGGTATACGTTCGTTTGTTGTAAAGACATCAACCGTCTTTGTCACTGCTTCCTCCGACATATCAGTTTCTAAATGGATATAGATCAACCAAAGTATTACATTACAGCGATCTTTAGGCTCATAACCGGGAGAATCCAGGATATTGAACAAAGAGATAGGATCACCTCTTGTTTCCACCCATCTGTGTATGAGTTTTAGGTTCACTAGCGTGACATTGTCGCACATGGTAAATAACAAATTGACCACATTTAGAGGCTTCTGCACGTCCTTAGAGGCTTCTGGCGTCTCATACATTCGAGAAAGGTCCAGAGGCCCATTTCCAACAGGCAGACTCTTCAGAATCGATTTAAGTCTTGGCGTATCTTGCAAGGACTTGGAATCAGTAGCATGGTACTGCAGACAGGGAACACTGTGGAACGTTCTCAATTGAGAAGTCATTTCCAAATAAAAGTTGATCGTCGTATTAAGTCTGCCGATGTTAACCAATATCCCCAGTATACAGGTGGAAAATGCCACTTGCTGATCGAACAGCAGCTTATCTCTAAGCACTTTGGAGCATTTGGTAGAACTGGCCAGTGTCAAAATGTACAACTGCGAGAATGTCAAATGATCATCGAATACAAACGTCTTGGCATCGTATTCAGAATCCGTTACATTTAACGTCTTTCCAGGGACTGGTGATGGTACAGGTACAATCGATTTGGCAAATACATCCTTGTAGATATTCCGGAACAGTTTCCGGTCATCTGCCAATAGCTGTGTCAAGAAACAGAACTGCAAATCACCCCTAGTAAAGAACTCTCCGTCAGGCTTCTTGAGATGTCTATTATACTTACTCGACTCTTTCATTTTCTTCTTACCTGTAGTCACCGAAGGTACCATCGATGGTTCAAAACTCGATAGTATATTAGTATGATCCTCACTCTCGGTACTATCATTACCTGACTCTGCTTCTACATCCTCACCAGCGGTCTTGCTATTTTTACCATTATGTTTTTCACCATTACCATTACCATCATCATTGCCATTTCCATTACTATCTATCATAGAAGTCTTGGAATCTGAATCTTCCTCCTGCTCTTGAAAAACGTCGTGTATGGGATCATAAACTTTACCCATCTTCATCTAACTCAAACTGGGATCACCCTGCAAAGTGGTGGTTATTATTTTTATATGTTGTAAAAGTAAAGCTCGTCTTTTGAACGAGTGATGTTCTTGTAACGATAATACTCAAGACAACATTGGTAGTAACGACAACATAGTACGCTATACAGAATTGCTTATGTAAAAAAAAAATAATAATAATAATAATAAAAAACAAGGACATATATATACATATATATATACTAAACATGCTGAATTTCTGCCAACTGGAAATCACCAGCCACCACCACCACCATCGTCGAATCCACCACCATCGTCGAATCCACCACCATCGTCGAATCCTCCACCATCATCGTAACCTTGATCGAAACCATTATCCATTCCTTGATCGTAAGCCTGGTCTTCCTTGTGGTCTATAACATCTCCCAACATCAAACCACCTAGTACACCTGCACCTGCACCTAGCATACCATTACGCATGCCGTGAGATTTCCTTTGAGGTTGCTGCATGTACATCGATTGGCCCATGGGAGCTCCTCCCATAGGTAAACCACCAAAACGGGAGCCTGCACCGTAAGCTCCCATAGGAGGCGCACCATAACCACCCATAGGAGGTGCACCGTATCCGGCCATTGGAGGAGGTCCTCCATAACCACCTCCATAACCAGAATATTGAGGGGGTGGTCCTGAACCGTAGCCCCGACTTTCGGCTGGAGGTGGTCCTGAAGGACGCTGTGCTTGATGATCACTTGGGAACGTCGTTCCCCTTGGTGGTTCCCATTGAGATTTGTTAGTTTCTAAATCCACATAAAACCAGGTCTTGTACTCCTCGTCAAAAACTGCTTTCCAACCCTTAGGGACTTCTGGGACATTACTCCTGCTCTGAGGCATCTTGAGAAACCGTTGAATATCTTTACGATTGTTGTTGAGAGTGGATATATTGAAGTTGAATAACTGACCTCCTTTTACGTCCAAGGCAACCCATGTTTGCTACCCAAGGGCACGTGAATATACGACAGTTCTCAACGATTTGACTGCTAGTACCAGAGATGGCCAACTCGACGGTTCTGAATAGATGAAATTATGGAGATCCTCTGCATCGATTCTCCCTGTTCTTCCTCTGTATGTTCTTGTGTAATGTTGTATTCCTCACGGTATAAAGAAGGCCATCGTTCAGAGATGAAAACCTCAAGTAGGAATGTGGTATCTGCTAGCAGATATGTAACGATCCAGACCCTTTCAGATCTGGTGATGAAGCATCTTGAACTTAAAACCAGTTTCTCTTTCTCCTCGTTTTGAAGTATGGTGAAACTTTGTAGTAGATTTACGATTTAGTAAGTTGAACAACTACTTGCCAAGAGTGACAAACAGCTGAAAAGAGACAGAGAAGTAGAAAAACGGAGGGTTTTGGTAGCTTTCAAAGGATCTTGATCTAAATCAGTGGACAATACTACATATTCTAGTACGATGAGGTTGCTTTCTGTTCAGGAACGTCCTTTGTTGGAGATAAACGTTCCTTTCCAGTACCAGATTCGAAATGGAGAAACTGATTCTAGACTAAAGATAAACAATGCTACCAGTGGTGGGAATGGTGAGAATGTTGCAGTAAACAAGAGTTATGGTAAGAGAAGGATTAGTGGCCAGGGTGAAGAAAGAGATGGTAGGAAGAGGCATAGGATGGGCGATTTGTCTGCGGGACAGAAGTACGTCGGTTCTGGTTCAATGGTAGTGACGCCATCAGATACTGCAGCTCAAGAAAGCTTACAGAGTAGTAGTGATACCAGTCGTTCTCCACCGGTATTGGGAAGTCCTGCTCAAAATGATGCGAATGCTACTGAAGGATCAGGTGGCCGGGCAAGTGAGACACAGTCGGCGATACTTTTATCTGCTGCCCAACAGCTACTGGGTAATGGATCTGATGGTGCAGATCAGTTGGCGGGAACTACTAGTGCTGTTGCTCCTACTGCTGCTCCTTCGGCAACAGCGGCCTCTCAACAACAGCAGCAGCAACAGTGTGAAGTCAACGGTAGTGAAGCCAGTGTAGTGGAGGAGACTTTACCGCTATCTCCTTTAGCGTCACCTGGAATGAATACTCCCTGCGAGCAGGAGGACCAGGTGACAGAAGAAGTGGTCAAGGATAACAATACCAATAACAATAATGATAACAATGTAGCGGTTTATCAGGTTTACACCAACGAACTCTTTACTATGGTAAGAAATGAGTTACCGCCACAGTGTTACAGGAATTTACTCTTCCAGTTGGTTTCTAATCTACCAAGGAGTGAACTATCAGACCTGGGGACGTTGATCAAAGATAATTTGAAGAGGGATTTCATCACATCTTTACCCCTAGAGGTTTCCTTAAAGATTTTAACGAATTTGCCATTCAATGATGTTGTCCAATGTTTGAGAACTTGCAGAAGTTGGAACAATTTGATCAATACGACGCCGTATTTGTGGAAACAACTCTTACTCTCGGAATCCTTTGTCTCAAAGGATAGATTCGCTAAATATTCCCAAAAGCTTTTAAGCAAATATCCACATATTGAGAAAGAGGAAGACGGATATCAGCTAGATTTTCTAGAGAATTGCCGTGACTTAAGAAATTGGTATAATCCAAGTTTCATGCCACAGAGAACGACGCTTAGAGGCCACATGGTAAGCGTGGTAACTTGCCTGCAATTCGAGGATGATTATGTTATTACGGCTGCAGATGACAAAGTCATTAGGGTTTACGATGCAAACAAGAAACAGTTCCTTTTGGAGCTGACAGGCCATGATGGAGGTGTTTGGGCATTAAAATACGTAGAAGGCGGGATGCTCGTTAGCGGATCAACAGACCGTAGTGTTCGTGTTTGGGACATCAACCGCGGTTGTTGTACGCATGTCTTCAAGGGCCATACTTCTACCGTACGTTGTCTAGATATCGTAGAACACAGAGGCGTTAAATACATTGTAACGGGTTCTAGAGATCATACGTTACATGTTTGGAAACTACCCCGGGAGCCAACAGCATCAGAACAGGCTTATCCGATTATTCACAATACACCAGAGGAAAACCCATACTTCGTCGGCGTTCTTAGAGGACACATGGATTCTGTACGTACTGTTTCAGGTCATGGAAATATCGTTATCAGTGGGTCTTATGATAATAATTTAATGGTATGGGATATCGCTCAAATGCATTGCCTCTACGTTCTATCTGGTCATTCTGACAGAATATATTCTACCATTTATGACCACAAAAGATCCCGTTGTATCTCTGCCAGCATGGATTCTACGATTAAAGTTTGGGACCTGGAAAATATCTGGAACAATGGCACTTGCACCGTCATACGCAATAGTATGGCACCTTGTACAAAGATAACAGGATCCATGTCCACTTTGCAAGGTCACACGGCACTTGTCGGTCTTCTAAGGCTTTCTGACAAGTTCTTAGTCAGTGGTGGTGCAGATGGGTTCTTGAGGTGCTGGGACTCCAACGATTACTCTCGTCAATTCGCTTATCACAACATGAGTGCCATCACAACTTTTTACTTAAGTGATAATCTGCTGGTAAGCGGCTCTGAAAGCCAATTTAACGTCTACAATTTAAGAAATGGTAAACTGGTACACGCGAACATTCTAAGAGATGCCGATCAAATATGGTCGGTCAATTTCAAAGGCCGTATCCTTGTGGCAGCAGTAGAGAAAGATCGTAAGAGTTATGTGGAAATTTTAGATTTCGGTAAATCAGCTTCGCACTCTTCAAACGTTAATACAACACCTCGTTCAGCAACTGCAACTGTGTCTTCAAATGATGCATCGCCTTGGTAAGAAAAGCTCATATTGTCATTACCATCTCTTCTAGTTTTTTTTTTCCTTTTTTCCTTCTCAAGTATCCGTTTCCCATATATATATAATATATACATATACATGCGTATACACAGGAATATCACCCCATGTGTAGCTCATTTTCATCGTTAGTCGTCAACCATTCATTGTTGATCGCTTGCTGCATGGATCCTCCCCACGACATTTTGCACCCATGTAAAATTCCTATATTCCTATTTCAATTCCCATGAATGAAAGAAGAAAAAACCTTTGATTATTTAAAGCAAGCAATGTCTTCGAGCATAATCTCATAAAACCATGATTCTGGCTCTTAGTATTTGCTAGTGATGAACTTTCGAAGACCTTGGTCATCAATAAGTAAGAGTATGCAGATTTTGGAACAACCTGGTGTCTCTAGTTCAGTCGCCGCTATGAGACCAAAGAGAACCACCTCTAAAAAGGTAGATAAAAGAAGTTATGAAGAGAGAGTTTTCGGCAAAGGATTGTTTGGCTCTTGCTCAGATCAACAAGCTCCCCAAACCCATGGAGTTCCTCTCTACATCATCATTTGCGGAGTCTGCATCGTTTTTTCATGCCTACTGGTGATCTTACTGGGTACCAATATTCTCATACAATTAAGAACAATGATTCTTGATGATCATCTAGGGACTGCAATGAAATTCATATATATATCAATTAGTCTAGCGGGCATATATGGGTTGGTCGTGGGTAACAGTTGGTTATTCAAGAGACTGTCCTTATCACAGAGAAGGAACAGCACTAGTACACAGTACAGCAGTCTAAGTGGACTAGAGGAAAACTACGAAATGGAGGAAATTTAGAATGTAACAATAAGGAGCACAGTAATGGCTCTGGGAGCTCTAATAGTATTAATGGTTTTTTCGTAATATATGTATATGTTGAAGCTATAATGTGACGCGTCAAGTTTGAAACGCGTGAAGGTATATATCAGGAGTACTTCTCATCAATTAGTAGAAAGTCTAACACCTATTCTTCTGATTTCACAGGAAAAGAAGAAGAAGAAGTAGTAGTGAGACTGGCGATGGGGAGATTAATCGGGTTGGAATTATACAATTTCAAATCGTATCGTGGTACCGTTAAAGTTGGGTTTGGTGATTCTAACTTTATTAGTATCATTGGGCCCAATGGGTCAGGTAAATCCAACATGATGGATGCCATCTCATTTGTGCTTGGTGTTAGAAGTAGTCACCTGAGATCTCAGATCCTGAAAGATTTGATTTATAGGGGTGTAGAAGGTGAAGATGATGAGGACGACGAGGACAGAACCGCTTACGTGAAAGCATTTTATTTGAAAGGAGATTCTACTGTGGAACTATCAAGAAGCATATCAAAGAACGGAGACACTCAATATAGAATGAACGGTAAAAACTGCGGATACAAGCAATATGCTGAATTTTTAGAAGAAGAGAATATTTTGATCAAGGCCCAGAATTTCCTAGTGTTTCAAGGTGATGTGGTACAGATCGCTTCACAGTCAGCAACGGATTTAACTAGATTATTTGAAGAGGTTTCGGGGTCCATCCAGTACAAGAAGGAATATGATTCATTGAAGGAAAAAGTGGACTCTCTGAGTCAATCGGCAGCGGAATCTCTGAAGAACAGAAGGAGGATCAATGGTGAATTGAAATCTTATAGAGAGGGAATTGACAAAAATCAAGAATTTTACCGTTCCGTAGAGAGGAAGAAAGAGTCACAGAGACATTATGCACTTTGGCAACTTTATCATCTAGAGACTCAGAGGCACGAATTGGAAGAGAAATTACAAAATTTAAAGAGTAGCATAAAGACCACCAGAGCTAAGGAGACTTCACAAGAGCAAACGCTACAAAGATCGAAAGCTTCATTTACCAAAGATAGTGCAGCCATTTTGAAACAAAGGAGTAAGATGCAGACAAAATCAAAAGAGAAGGAAAAGGTCAACCAACAGTTATTACCGATAAAATTGTCGCAAAGATCTGCTGCCAAACGTATAACAAACATACAAAAAAGAATTGAATCTCTACAAAGGGATATTGACAGACAACGTGAATACGTTGATAGGTTTGAAAATCAGTTGAAAGTAGTTAAAAAGGTCAAGTCAGATTTTGAGAAGGAGATTCGAGAATCTTCTAAGGATCACGATAAGTACAAGTTGAGCGAGGAAGATATGAAATTATATGCATCTTTAAACGAAAGATATCTGAATCAAGGAGGGTTTTCATTAGAGTCTCGAAGGCAACTGATTTTGAATGATAGACAAGAACTGATGGATGAAATAGAGTCTTTGAAAAAAAGATACGATGTTTCTAGATCAAGGGTAGTTGATGAGCTATCAATAACTGCTGAGAAATTGGAATTGCAGCTTTCAGAGATTTCTTCAATACTTAACGAAAAGAATTCCACTCACAGCGATAAAGTTAAGGAATTACAAAAATTACATTCACAAATGGAGTCTTCTAGTAATAAAGAATACGATTTAAATTATAAGCTAAGAGAGGCGCTGATGAAAATTGAAGAATTAAGCGCTAGCCAAAGAGAAACTGTGAAAGAGAGGAAATTAAGAGAAAATGTAGCTGCTCTGAAGAGATTTTTTCCAGGCGTTAGAGGGTTGGTTTGTGACTTATGTCATCCAAAGAAAGAAAAATACGCCTTGGCAATTTCAACCATTTTAGGCAAAAATTTTGATTCAGTGGTGGTAGATAATGTTATGGTGGCCCAAGAGTGCATTGCGTACTTGAAGAAACAACGTGCTGGTGTTGCATCTTTTATTCCTTTAGATACTATCGACGTTGAGGCTCCAACTTTAACACTTTCTGATTCTCAAGGCTTTACTTTAGCAATTAATGCCATAGATTATGAATCAGAATACGAGAGAGCATTGCAATACGTTTGCTCCGACTCGATTATATGTGATGATATGGATATTGCTAAAAACTTAAAATGGAACAAAGGAATTAGATCCAAGTTGGTCACTTTAGAAGGTACACTCATCCACAAGGCAGGTCTTATGACAGGTGGTATGTCGAAAAATTCCAGTAATCGTTGGGATAAAGAAGAATACCAAAGCTTGATGACACTAAAGGATAAACTTCTACAACAAGTGGAAGAAGCCTCACTTGAAGGTAAAAATGCTTCCTTAATGGCTAGGGATTTGGAAAACACACTATCCTTACTCAATACCGAAATTTCAGATCAAAGAACTCAATTGACCCTGACACAAAGAACTCTACAAGAAAATAAAGTAGAAATTGAATATCACGAAAAATTGATTAAAGGAGAATATGAACCTAAATTGGAGTCTTTGGACGAAAAATCGCAAAACTTCGATCATTCCCTAGAAGAACTGGATTCTCAGAAGGAAAATCTACGGAATGAAATTTTCCAAGACTTTACTAGTCGTGTTGGGTTCACTGCTAAAGACTACGAAAGTCATTCAGGTGAGATTATGAGACAACAATCTAAGGAGTTACAACAATTACAGAGACAGATTTTGAACGTGGAGAATAAGTTGCAGTTTGAAAAGGATAGACTCAGTGCCACTGACAGAAGGTTTGGTAAGGCACATGAGGACATGGCTAAAATTGAATCCGAATTGACCCAATTGGAAGGACAGGAAAAGGAAACAGAGGCTCAAATTAATCAAATCGATCATGAGTTCGAGGAACAAAAAAGAGAACTTGATCAATTACAGAAAAAATTAGATGCTAAGCACGGCGATATAGATTCCACAGAAGATGCCCTCCATGAAGTGACGACCAACTTACAGGCATTAAAGCGCCATAAGGACGAACTTAAAGAAGATATGGAAAAGGTTGATATTGAAAAAGTATGCGTTTTGAAAAATTGTAAGTTGTCAAACGTAATTGTTCCTGTCCTTTCAGAGACTAATTTGGACCAATTGCCAATCGATAAAATCGATGAAGAAACAATTGCACTTGCTCATGAAATTGAAATAGATTTTCATCAGTTACCTGCAAAGTACAAGGAAAGTAGTGCGGAAACCATTAGACAAGAATTCGAAAAATCTATCAGACATACTGAAGATGTACTAAATGATTTACAACCGAATGCAAGGGCCAATGATAGGTTCAGCGAAGCTCAAAACAGATTTGAAGCCATAGACTACGAGACCGAGGAGCTGAAATCTGAAGAAAAAAGGGTCATTGCCCAGTTTCTCAAGGTCAAGAGGAAGAGAAAAGCTCTTTTCGAACGTGCCTTCGAATATACAAGTGAACACATCGATCCTATCTATAGAGAATTGACGAAGAATCCAGGTTCTACCAACGAATTGGCAGGTGGTAGTGCGTCGCTAACATTAGAGGATGAAGATGAACCTTTCAACGCCGGAATAAGGTACCATGCCACTCCACCGTTCAAGCGTTTTAAAGATATGGAGTACTTGTCAGGTGGCGAAAAAACGGTCGCTGCACTAGCATTGCTATTTACCATAAACTCATTCCAACCAAGTCCCTTCTTCGTTCTCGACGAGGTGGACGCTGCACTTGACAGCACAAACGTCGACAGAATAGCAGCATACATTAGCAGGCACGGTAATCACAACTTGCAATTCATTGTTATTTCCCTAAAGAATACAATGTTTGAAAAATCCGATGCGCTTGTTGGTGTTTACAGACAGCAGCAGGAAAACTCTTCCAAGATCGTCACCTTAAACCTTAAGAATTATGCAAACTGAACTGGTGAAATTTGATTAATATCATTTGTAACGCCATACCCCATCTAATCTCCTCTGATGATCAATTCTACCCCTTATCCAGTTTTCCTTTTAATTCCAGTTTTTCTCTTTCTTTTTGTTCTTCCCTCCGTGAATATGCATTCCCTTGATCTGCCCTTAGCATTCTTGGAATTTAGAGGTCTTAATGCTTTAGAAAATGGCTACGTGAAAGGTGCGTTGGGCTTACTCACATTACTTCACCAATTTTTTTAAAACTTAATTTTATCATATATAGAATGATGGTATTTCTATCCATAGTTTCAATAGGGCAGATTGATCCCATACTAAGGCTACTTGGGCTTCAACTACTGCAATTAATAGTACAAGATTAATTCTACTTTTAGTGCCACCGTTACTGCTACCAATTTCTGATTATTTTACTCATTTTTTAAATTTTTTTCGTACTTGTCAAATCAATTGTCTCCTGATAGTGGAAGCCAAGTGTAGCGAACACTTGAACTCTTTTCACCACACATCGAAATAAAAGTGACACTTTAAAGTTACGAGTATGAGTGGTGATAAGGAAATCAAAGCTCCTATACCTCTCAAGGATAGATCAATTTCGCAGCTAAAATTACAAGACATGAAGAACATAAGATCTAGTTCAAGCATGGCAGGAGATGGGAGCAAAAGGCCTAAATTGCATTCGTTGGAGGAGAGCCAGCAATGGAGACCAAGATCTGCCACACCCAGCATGAACTCTCCCCGCTTATTGAATGGGATGGATAGTAAACAGATTTTTGACGAAAGACTGAGACATTATGGATTGGATTATATGAATGGCAAAGATGAGCACTTTAATCAGATCTATGATCCAAGGTCTAAATGGTTTAGTCGAGCTATAAGGCCAAAATATTCCATTGAGGACACTTTACCATATAAGACGGAATCACATAAGGATCAAGCTAAGTATCTTTGCCATGTCTTAACCAATCTTTACATTGCGATTAGGTCTCTTGACATCCAGGGTCTAATTTCGATCTCGAGTAAAGATTTAGCGGATATGAAAAGTGAAGTGGATACTTTGGCATTGAATACAGATCTTTTTAGATTGACTAATGATGCAGTAGATGCGGAAGCCCTGAACAACGATATTGCAGATTTTGACGAAGATGAAGATGAGGACGATATGCTTGATGAAAATGAATATATCGATCTTATAGGGCCAGATTTCAATGCAACTGGTAAGATTACTGCCAGATCAGCATCTATAATCAACGTCAACCACTGGACCAATGAATTTAAAAATTGCATGCATTTTGATTTCCCTTTGTCGCTGAGGAAATCACTAGCAGTTGTCTATTATTATTTATCCCTTGTACAGGGTCAAAAAGTCTACAGACAGATGCATGTTGAAATGTTCGAATCACTTGTGTCAGAAGACGATGGCACGAACTTTACTGACCTGCTTTTCGAATCAGGCCTTAGATTAGATCATACCATCATGCTTAGATTTCTTTCAGATTTTCTTCCGTACCCAGAACCTGATTATATGCGTTACGATTTAAGCATAAAGGAGGATTTACAATTGTTCAGATTACTCTTAAAGTTGGCTCACAACTCCAAGCCTTTCTTCGAAGACAAGAGTGCAACCATTTTAGTCGATACCATGGGATACTTACTTTCTAGCCTGGCACCCTCCACCATCTCTACAATCATGCCAATGATAACATCATTGGTGCCCTATCAATATCATCACGATGGTAGAATCACCGATTATTTCTCCTTCTGTTTTGGTTTTTGGACTTGTAAAACTGCAGACGCATCAGTGGATACCCACATGTACGATTTCATGGGAACTGTTGCAGAAGATGCGCATTGGAAATTGATAAAGGGATCACAACCAAATCCATTAGTGGAATATGGTGACTACCTATTGTTTACAGACGATCAGATGTCCTTCATGTTCAACAGATTACAAGTACACTTAAGGGCTGATGGCCAAATTCATTCATATTCTAGGACCGTTAGACCATTGGTTTATTCTTTAAATGGATCTCAGAGTGAATCATTTTTTGAGAGGCTGATTAATTTGATTAAATCAATCGAAACTTTTGTTCATCCTTCTAACACAGGGTTTTGGACAAAACCCATCTCCAGATTTGTACATGGGTTTATCAAGATGTATCACGGCAGAGTGCAGAAAGAGAAGAAACAAAAGGAGCTTGGCGTTAAACATCCAATTTACCTGAATTCCAAATGTAACACGAAAATAGTTGAAGTATTTCTAAATGTGTTGGCTTCTGGTGCCCAAAATAAGAGTTCTGATGTGGCTAATTACTATATCTCATGCCTGGCATACCTACTGGATCTACGACCCGATAATTCACACATTATTTTTGACAGAATTTTAATTGATGTTTACGAAGCTCTGGCGGGTGAGTACGTCAATTCTACCCACAGATTAATTGCATCTTTAAAGCAATTCAATAGGGTAGTGAGATTCATGGTAATGGATAAACTTTATCGAGTTCATGTCACAAATGTCTTGTTAATGTTTGTCGATAAGATTGATATGAATGATATTAATCTAACTAGCAATTTGATCAATGGTATAGTTTCCATTGCATCTTTCGTACCGTTCCAAAATTTCGTGAGTTCTGAGGAATACTTGACTTTTGAATCACACACTCTTCCTTTCATTGAACAGCATTACTATCACCTAAGAGATTCAAATGGAGAAGACATGTTTATTTATGATGAACAATTGCTCGAGACAGCATTTAGAGCTTCCACTACCGTCTTTGAAAATGTGTTAAGGATTTACATTGACAAGCTTTTTCAATTGGTAGATGTAGATTTAGAAGAAGGTTTTATCACTAAAGTTAATCAAACCACAATGATCATACAAGAATCGATGGATGACGCAACTTTTGAAATTTTTGCGAGATTACTACAAAAGAGATTTTGGGATAACGATTCCTTTAAAGAAAAGGATCCTCAATACGACCTCGTAATAATCCCATTAGCTGCTCTCACGAGGAGAAACAAAGCTTTTGCTCAACCACTTTTTAACGATCTAACATATCACATCAAAGAGCAGATTGAAAGAGGAGCCGGTTCTGTGAGAGCATTTTCTGAAATCCAGCAAAGGGACGTCAAATTAGTTCTTTTTTTATCGGCCATGAATGAAGTTTTAAGACAATCTCATGATGCTATCTTGGGTTTCAGTGGGAAACTTAAAGAATTCATGAAATACGTTTTTGAAAATATCACAAATCCCCCCCTTGACATTATTACCTCTATCATGATTCATAGTGCGTGTTCCAGTTTGACAAGCACGGAATTGACTGATTATAGACTCTTTCCTGAACATTCCAAAATTCCTTGGTATGAGAGATGGGGCGGTTTACAATTCGAAGAACGCAAGTATAAAAAGGAAAACTTAGATTTCATCTGGCATGTTCCCAACAGTGCTGAAATAACGTTAGCGATTGATCTTCTCAAGAGCATAACAAATTACTGCATAACCAACATAGAAAGCATGATGGTCGATCCCCATAATGATTTCACTTATAGTGATAAAATTCAAAAATATATTTTGATCATAACGCATGCACTGTCAGGATCAAGCTTACTTTTTGATCCAGACTTTAACAAAAACAATTCTCAACCGGCGTCAGATTGGCAGTCTTATAGACAAAAGTTAATGTTACTAAAAAATATTAGAGCGAATAACTTTGATAGCCAAGAGATGGATATAGACATTGAGCAAATCCGTTCCGAAAAGAGTGCTGAAGAATATATTGACGATAAGAATTCATCTGATTCACACGCTGCTGAAGATGAGGACGCCGTGGAAATGAGAGAGACATCCAATGACGATGTGTTTATCGAAGGAGAAGCAGATGTATCTGAGGTGCCTTCAGGTATTGCTACCCCTGAACCTGGAGCCCATTTTGGTGGAGGTCTTAATTCTTCAATGAATTCAGATTTAGTTTTTAGGGATTTGGATATCTATTCTTGTAACTATTACTTTGGAAACACAGCAGCAGAAAAAGTTAAACATCCACAGTATTTGGAAGTCCACAATATAAGAGCTAATGTTGGAAGGTTTTTGCACAAGTTGAGCAAGTTCCTCATGGAACATTTCGAAAATAATACCAGTATGTTCCAAATTCTTTTGCATGGTATGAAAGTTTGGTTTACCGATGTTGGTCAAGAGACTGTTTTTATTGAAGATCCATGTGCATTTTTTGATCTTGATTTCATCGAAAACATTCAAATTTTGGCTAATTCTAGGGAACCATTCACAAGAACTTGTTTCGCGGTCAGATCCAATGATTTTCATCAGATGAGAGTACTATTGCATTCGACAAATCGCTATCCTTCAAAATTGGAAGCTCAGCTGTTAAAAGATATCATAGTTTTAGCCGCTTCTGTATATCCTGATATCCACAAACCAGCTCAGGGTACATTAGTTCATTGCATGAAGCAGTTAATTGGATCTTATGGTATCATTATAAAGCGGGCCATTGTCGCCTTAAGAGAAGTAATAGAAACCCGTGATTATATGAAGATGCAAGTCATTTTAAAACTGTTAATGATTAAAAAGATACACCGTAAGTTGATGTCCGACTACAATAATATCACAGAGCTTATTATGCTTCTAATCGAATGTTGTAATGTTAATGAGTTAGAAATTCCGATGCTCGCAGACAAGATTTTAAGTGATATTGTATCTGGCGTAAAGATTCCTTCAAGCGCCTGTGTGCTTGATGAGAGAGCATATACACCACTAGTACCACCTGATAGATTTATGGATTTACAAGTCGAGGCTGTAAAGAATGCAAAGGACAAAAAGCGTAGCTTGTATTTATCTCTACTGGTAGAACTTCAGAATAAATTGATTGGTATCTTAGAAAGCAAGAAGGCGGTTGGATGGAAGTTACCCATGGTCATCATACGATTCATAATTAAAATTCAATCTCATCTGGAAATACAAGTAGACCCCAAGACATTAGAAATAATTTTCAAGAATTCTCAAACTAACCATCCCGATATGATTCACCTGGCTATCAAATCATTCTTAGGAATTTTCAACAAAATCTTCTCGTTGGCCGACTACGATTATGATGTTATCAGAGCTCATAACAGTGCATATGATCCTGGGTTTATCACAGAAATAAACACATCGCAGGATGGATTCTCAGAAACATTCGAGCGAGAGATGAACAATTTTGACACCCCTTCGTATTTCATTGACTCGAGGATGTTTGTCGGCTGGCTCTGCTGGGGAAGATCCATGAAAGTTGTGAAGGCTGGTACATTTAATTTTAATTTCAAAGAAAATGAAATTAAAGCCTTAAGGAACTTTGGTAATCTGGTAAACTACGAGTGGTTGCGAAACATAATTTCTAATCTAATTCAAGACAATGAAACACACGGAGTTTTCAGCAGTGGTAACGTCTCATTCTTTGTTCTTTTAATCTTTTTGGTTTCTCATAGTTTTACTAAATTGAAATTGGAGGATTTGTTCAATTTATGTGGAAGTCATTATGACAGGAATGATAAAGCTTCCATGATCATGTCTACCGAAATATTCGCCGCCCTGATATGTGGTAGCAAGTACATGTATCCTGAACATTTACAGGGTAGAGATACATTTGTTTCGAAATTTCTACCTTCTTGTATTGATAATGAATTAAACCAGGATGGATTCGGAATATGGGCAACGTTGTGTTGGTGGTTGCCTACAGTGGTAGATTTAAGGAGGTGTAAGCCATTTTACGATCACTTTTCATCTATCCAAAATCTTTTGGATAAAAACTCTGATGACCCTGCTCATCAAGCATCGAAATTGCTCATGCTCAGGAGTATATTATTGAGTATGGAATATAGATCCCCAAACTTATCAACGCTTTTGAACAATTTGGTTACTGATCATCCCTATGATCAAGTGCGTGAAGCTGTAGCCAAGGTCCTCACCACACTCATGCAGAGCAGCTGTTGTGCTTCATTGCCTAGTTTGAATGCCCTATTGACAAAGGAAGCAAACTATGGCGGCGGATTGGGCTCGCCCATCATGGTTACTTCAAAGACTGTAGATGATTTTCTCAAGAGACAGTTTCAAGATATCGTCAACGAATCCAAAAATATTGAGGGATTGTCACCTCAACAAGTACTTAAGACGCGGTATTATTATTTGACCTCCACCATGATCTATTGGATCAAAGAGATGATAAAGGGGACAAACAGGGTCTTATTAGTTCCATACATCGTGAATTATGTGGCACCGTTCTTATTAGATCTTTTAACCCATAGGGATGTTTGCAAATTAGCGGGATTGGATCCAACAATCCTCTATGTCACTTTGTCCTATATGCCATTGAGGAAGGAAGCCTTGGGAGACGTTGTTCAACTAATCTGTCATGATAAGGATAATATCCGCTCCTCATATCAAATTAAACTAAAATTGGGATTCGTACAGCATTTCTTTTCTTCACAATTGCTGCAACTATCTTCTGAACAAAGAGATTCTATCCTCCATTTCGTGGAAAGCCACCTGTACAACGAAAAATACGTGGAGGTAAGAATGAGAGCTGCTGATGTCCTTTCAGACATAGTACACAATCTAGGTGAAAATGACGATAGATTGAAGAGGATGGTAAACTTGTTCTCAAGCCGTCTAGGTCAACATACCTGGGAAGAGAAACAAAAATTGTCGAAGGCTGATACCAAAATTCATAGTAGCATTCTCGGTTTAGGTGCGATCATACAAGCATTCCCCTACGTGTTCCCATTACCACGTTGGATTCCTGCAAAACTAAGTAATCTAGCAGCTTGGTCCAGGACGAGTGGTGTAGCTGGTACCGCTGCCAAATCTTTCATTAGTGAATTCAAGAAGGTGAGAACGGATACCTGGAAATTTGACCGTTTCTCGTTCACTCAGGATGAACTGGAAGACTTGGAAGGGGTGCTGTGGAGCTCGTATTATGCCTAAAAATTGTCCTTAGATCGAAGGGGCTACCACCAAGAGATCCTATACTCTTGTATATCTCTACTAAATACTATCTTGACCTTTTTGTATATAGCTGCTGCTTAGTGCGGGTAATCAAGCTCTTATTTCAAGATTGTTTTGGTTCACTTTGACAAGGAGGATACAATGAACCTTTCTTTCGCAATTATACGTTTAAAGACTAAATAGTAAATAAAAGTTCTAGGTGAGTATTTGTCTTGTCTTAAGAGCTGGAAAAGCCTTGTTAAGGAATTAAAAGTTATTTTCCAATTTATCAGTGAGAAGCTTTGGTGGCGTGAAATAAAATTGAAGCTAAGAGACAAGTATCCTAAACAAACAAACAAACAAAAGTATCAAAGCCGAACACAGAAATAAAGTAAAAAAAAAGAATACAAGGCAGTCAATTCTTTTGAAATCAGGTGAGGGAATTACAAGCAAACATTAATATTTTGTTTTTATTCTTTTTTTGAACAGCCCATTTAGCTTCAAGTTTAGTTTTGAAATTTGGCCAACATGTCGGGTCTGAGAACTGTTAGTGCCTCCTCAGGTAATGGTAAGAGCTATGATTCTATTATGAAGATTCTACTGATTGGGGATTCAGGTGTTGGTAAATCTTGTCTACTGGTCCGTTTTGTCGATGATAAATTTAACCCATCATTTATTACAACCATTGGTATTGATTTTAAGATTAAAACCGTTGACATCAATGGCAAAAAAATTAAGCTTCAACTTTGGGATACGGCAGGACAGGAAAGATTCCGTACAATCACAACTGCTTACTATAGAGGAGCTATGGGTATTATTCTTGTCTACGATGTCACAGATGAAAGAACGTTCTCAAACATCAGACAGTGGTTTAAAACTGTTAATGAACATGCCAATGATGATGCACAGCTTTTACTTGTGGGTAATAAAAGTGATATGGATACTAGAACTGTTACCTACGAACAAGGTGAAGCGCTTGCAAAGGAATTAGGTATACCTTTTATCGAATCAAGTGCAAAGAATGATGATAATGTTAACGAAATTTTCTTTACTTTAGCTAAGTTGATTCAAGAGAAGATTGATAATGATAAAATGGCAGGTGGTTCAGGTTCAGGTAAAGAAGGAAATATCAACATCAATTCCAGTAATAACGCCAGTCCCAAGAATTCCTGCTGTAACAATTAGTCTTTTCATTTTCCAAGGAACACGAATATAAAAAATAACAGGGATGAAAATGAGGACGAGGATGAGAACCAAGAAATTTTATGCTCTGACCATTCGTTGTTAGTTTTTTTTTTCATTTTTCATATTTTTTTTTTTTTTTTGTTGAACAGTAGTTGGTCAAACAGTTAGTTGAACAGTTGTCCAAACAATTGTTTAAACCTTTGAGGCGTTTAACAAAGATCTTTATATTATATTACCACTATCATTATTGTTACTACAATATTATCGTTATTCCTCTCATTGTTGTCATTATCATTGGAATTCCTCTAGAGGACTTACCTGACACTGTATATCCATATGTAAACAATTTTATATTACAATATTAAAATTTTTAACAAACGTCTAACAACGATTACTGAATTATTATGACTTGTGCCCAGGAACTCGTGACTTGTTCTATATAGTATAAGGTCCCCCTCTAATGTTGCTTAAGGCGCAAGTTCAATAAGTTAGATCTTCGAATAAAAGGAAGAAACAAGTGCAAAGAATAAGTCAACCAGAAGTACAATAGTTCAAACTATTTGTGATGTTGTTTGGTGTCAAGTTATCTAATGACATCTATCCTCCATGGAAGGAATCTTATATTGATTATGAAAGATTGAAGAAACTTTTAAAGGAGGCCATAATTACTGATAAATCTGCTGGTGCAACTGCGAGGGGTGAAGACCCATCTTGGACGGAGAATGATGAATCAAGATTTGTAGAAGCATTAGATAGAGAGTTAGAGAAGGTCTACGGATTTTTAGTGACCAAATATGATTCATTAATGGACGGATTAAACAGGTTAGAAGAACAAACCACAAGTGAAAATAAGATCAAGGAACTAAATTTTGATAGCTTTCAGAAGGTTTTAGAAGAGATATTGGGTGAAGCCCAACAATTAGATGGGTTTTATAGATTAAACTACACAGGATTCTTCAAAATTGTGAAAAAACATGACAAATTACATCCAAAATACCCTTCAGTGAAATCCCTATTGGAGGTGAGATTAAAAGAGTTACCTTTTCATTCGGAAGAATTATCACCATTGCTGTACAGAATCTCATTTCTTTACAATGTCCTGAGATCTAATTTTACCAATTTCTCACAGTCATTAACCGATGCTTCTAGGCTATCAGATGTTAGTAATCATACTAGTTCTGAGATGAATTTTAAGAGCTTTAAATTTTGGATCCACAAGGATAATTTGATGGAAGTAAAGACTAGGATTCTAAGGCATTTACCGGCTCTGGTGTATGCATCAGCACCATCTGAAAACGATGTTTTGACAAATAGGCTGGAGACTGACGGTATAGAAACTGATGCTGGAATAGTCTCTTCCAATTCCAGTAATGATTTACTAGCTGAAAGTGGTCTCAACAATACCAAGTCTTATGATCCTGTATTAACGGCTTTGTATTTTGATAACGAACAATTTGAACTTTACAATAACAAATTGTTGAAGACTCAATCAGCGCCAACAGTCAGATTAAGATGGACTGGTAGACTGCCTGATAAACCAGATATCTTCCTTGAAAAGAGGACTGTTGTTGAAAACCCGAAAACTGGTAATACTGAGTTGGAAGAAATCAGATTAAAGATGAAACAAAAATTCATTAATGGATTCATCTTTGATGGTGACAGCAAATATAAAGACCGTACCATTAACAAGCTAAAGGAAAGCGGTACTAATGCAGAAGAAATTGCTAAAGTGGGTCGCAATTTTGACACCCTCCAGAAATTTGTTCTCGAAGAAGATTTGCAACCGGTGTTAAGGACCATGTATAAAAGGACTGCATTCCAAATACCAGGTGATGATAGAGTTCGAGTTACTATTGATTCTGATATTTTGTTTGTAAGAGAGGATGACTTTGACAAATTGAGGCCAATTAGAAATCCCAAAAATTGGCACAGGAACGATTTAGACGTTAATGTCCCTAAGCCAATGAAGTTTTTGAGAACGGGAGAATATAGCAAATTCCCATATTCCGTCATGGAGATTAAAGTGCAACATGGAGGTGATCCTTCCGGGGACAGTACTGGAAGTTCTTCAACTGACAGTCTTCGTGTACCAAAAAAGCATGGTCAGTGGATTACTGAGTTGACAAATTCACATCTGGTCAAAGAAGTACCACGGTTTTCATTATACGTGCAGGGTGTAGCATCATTATTCGCAGAAGAAGAGAAACTAGACGTCTTGCCCTTCTGGTTGCCTGAATTAGAGGGAGATATTAGAAAGGATCCTAAACAAGCTTACGAAGAAGAAAAAATCAAGGCCAAAAAACAGAAAGAGGCTCAAGCAAAGATTGATGATATGAAAAGATTATCCAGAGCTTCCAACAAAGATTTACCACAAAGCATGGATGCGCAACAGAATGGAAAACAACTAGGGGAACGGGCAGTTCAACAAATGAAGGGAAATTTACAACCTCAGAATCAACAACGGAACACTGCCAGGGAACCAGATTTAGAGGACCATGAGTCCTCTGAGGAGGAGGATAATGGTAAAAAGAAAAAGAAGTCGAAGGCCCCTCGAAAAGTCAAAGTGGGCGACACATTTTTAAATATTCTCGCTGGTAGGGAATCTGCACTTACTGGGGTCGAAGAAGAAGAAGACGAAATTGAATTACCCCCAGGCGTAAAGAAGCCAACAAAATATATCAAAAATGCTGGTCCTGTAAAAGTAGAAGCTAAAGTTTGGCTAGCTAATGAACGTACTTTTAACAGATGGTTGAATGTAACCACTTTAATGAGTGTTTTAACGTTTTCCATCTACAACTCTGTGAAAAGAGCACAGTTCCCACAACTAGCCAATACCATGGCGTACATTTTCTTTGGGTTGACAATATTCTGTGGTATTTGGTCCTATCTTATTTATTTGAAAAGATTGAACGTGATTAGAGAGAGAAGCGGTCAACATTTGGATGCTCCACTAGGTCCTATACTTGTGGCTGTTGTCTTGACGATTGCTTTGGTACTCAATTTCGTCGTAGCTTTTCGTGAGACAGCTAGAAGACGTAATGAACTAATATTGACTGAATCTATTGACGATTTTCCTGAGAAATTGAGACCTATTCAAGAGTATATCTTTAAACTAGTTGGTGCTGACACTCTGGCGCATAAATGAAGGGAGAGAAAATGGGAAATTCAGCAATTTTATAAATTCCGTATGGTAAATCTGACAAAATACATTTCTAATTCTCGAATATATATATATATATATATTATATATATATCTGTCTATTTTTTTTTTTTTTTTTTTTTTTTTTAATACTTATTTTTAAAGATGCATTATCTCTGAAAGTGATGATGCCCGAGCAACCTAATCTCAAGAAACTCAACAAGAACCAGCAAAAGTGGTGAAAACGAATCAAAGTAAACACACTTTAAAGGGACTCTGATATCCATGTCTCTCGATATTTATAAGAGGATAAAGACGGAAAACAGTTATTCTCCTCTCTTCTCCCCCATTTCGACACACAGCTTTCATAATGTGCCACCACCCGGTTTATCACTTTTCAATCCAAGAAGAACTATGAGTTCGAGTTATCTGAACAGGAATCCTGCAACCGGAGCCTGTATACTTCCTCAGAGAGCCATTTCACTAGATGCATATCGTTTACGACAGCCACAAACTGAAAATGATGGTGGAAGAGGACGATTCCTTAGAGATATCACGAATACTCTGGTTGATACTGGTAAATTCGTCTGGCAAAAGCTGTCAGGAAGTGGAAAAGACCGCCATGATGGCGAAAATCAAACAGATAACGATTTTGTAAGCCATGAGGGATCAAACAAGAGAAGAGTTAGGGATTTATCAGATTATTACCTTATACCAGGAAAACATAGGAGGATATCCAGTGAAAATGAATCATTTCGAGCCCATGAAGAATCAGAATCTGTCACTGATGACAGCCGCATTGAGAATTGTGCTTACAATACCTTGACTTTTTCTAGGGATCCCTTCAATTGGAACGATTGGAAGACTGATGCGATAAAACCAAAGGGTAATGGGAACCCAAATGGTTCGAACATTTACTCCCGCTACGGTACTTCATTTGTTAGAAAAAATAAGCTAGCAAGGCAATCTAGTAATAGAAAGCAACTATTAGGAACCCAATGGGATGAATTGGGGTATTTGAGAATGGTATTCAATGGTGAATATAAAATTCCAAAGATGATTGAAGATGAAAGGGAAAATCAACTAAATATGATGGAAAATGACAGGAAAGATACCACTAAAGTAAGGAAATATATCGTTGATCTTACAGAAAGGATTAAGAATGTTATTTTAGAGAAAGCTGGCGAAGAGAAAGAGAGTAATGATAATGATTTGGTAATTTTAAAAGAACAAAGGGTTAGCTCATTGGAGAAAAAGCGTAATGAATATCAATCTAGACGCCAAAGATTTGACCAATCTAGGTTGGACTTTGAAGGTGAATTTAAAATGTACAGACAACTTCTAGATGAGAGGAAACACGCTCAGGAGGAAGTTAGAAAGAAGAAAGAGAGTTCAACAACAAAAGAACTGGTACCTAAAATTGACGAGCAAAGGATGAATCAAGTGGAAAAGAATTTGCGTAGACAGGATAATGCTGTATTAACGAATAAGGATAATATAGAGGTTACAGTGAGAGATTTTAGGACTTTAGCACCACGAAGATGGCTTAATGATACAGTTATAGAATTTTTTATGCATTATATCGAAAGAGAAATTCCCAAGACGGTTGCTTTTAATTCGTATTTCTACACAAATCTTTCCGAACGCGGCTACCAGGGTGTCAGACGTTGGATGAGGAGGAAGAAGGTTAATATTGGAGATTTGGAAAAAATATTTGTACCAGTAAATTTGAATGAATCTCACTGGGCCCTTGGTATGATCGATATACCGTCCAAATCAATTTATTATGTTGACTCTCTTTCAAATGGTCCCAATGCATTAAGCTTTGCCATTTTAAGCGATCTACAGAATTATGTTTTGGAAGAAAGTAAGAACAGCATAGGTTCCGATTTCATATTGAAGAATTTGAGCTGTCCTCAGCAACCGAATGGTTTTGATTGTGGAATTTATCTGTGTCTAAACACACTTTACTTAGGTCATGAATCCCCCTTAACGTTCAATAATAACGACGCAGTGAGGATGAGACAATATATAGCACATTTGATACTAATGCAGGGGTCTAAGTAAAGAACATGCAGAATTAATTGGTATTTTTCAATTTAATTCTTAATTTTCGAAGGAATCAACAAATATATCTTGAATTGATTTTAAAGAGCCAAGAGAAAATTGCTCGTCATTATCCAATTGGCTCTTCAATAATTCTACAAGCACAAAAATTTTTTTCATCTGTTTTATCATTTGAAGGTTATGATGACGATCCTCTTCAGTTTCAAAACCACCAATGTATCGAGCTTTACTAACTTGGAGTTTACCACAGATATGATAAGCTTCTTCTATGATAGTGGGACTGAACCATTTTTGAACAGTTTTGATACCAGGATTCTCAATGGTAGTGCCAGAATCAGTACTCAACCGGTAGTGCATTTGTAGGGTATTGTCATTCTTCATATCTGCCAACATATTTAGGTGTACAACACAGGGTTTATACTTTAAGATGTTAGGTATATCCTGGAAATGAGTGGAAAGGAAGACAGTAGCTCTGGTCTTTAGTAGATGTTCTGCAACAGCTAATGAAATACAGAATCCATCGCCGATACTGGAACCTCTCCCTAATTCATCAAGAATCAGTAGAGTGGAAGAATCAATATCATCGAGAAAATACGCCATTTCTTTCATTTCAAATGCAAAGGTGGAAGTACTTAATTCCATGGAATCATTGCAAATCCTGGCATGAATCTTTGTGTAAATTTTGCAATAAGCACAATCAGCGGGAATCGGACATCCCATCTGCGCCATAATGCATAGCAAAATTACCTGCCTCAAGTAAACCGATTTTCCGCTCATGTTGCAACCAGTTATGATCTGCAAAGAAGAATTGTTAGCTGTGCTTGAAATGTCATTAGGGATGAAGCTTCTGACCAAAGTCTCCATTACTGGATGTCTTGAATTTTGCAATATCATTTGATTTGAAAAAATAGGTATGCAATACTTCTTTTCTCTAGAATTGAATGAAAAGCAACACAATAAATCTAAAATAGATACAGCTTCCGATACCATGAAAAGAACAGAAATATTCTTCACAATTCCACTTAACAATTCATCTACCATTTGTTCACTTATGACTATGATTTCTGACAATACCTCCTTCAATCTAGCATTAGACTTCACAATCTTCAGAGTGTTACACTCGATGTAATTTTTCTTCGTCATTCTGTTTATAAAGACTGGCGGCAAAGAAGACGCAGATCCGACTTGCTGCCGTTTTACCTTCAAGAAAAATCCATGCTTTGAATCATAACTATAATCTAAATTGAGACCATGAGCCATTGACAACTCTTCCACCTCATGCATGATTTCATCCATGATACTTTTGTAAATTTGCCTAGATACATCAAGTAAACCGTTAGTACCACATTTAACTGCATAGCATCTTTGATTTTCCAATTCCAGAGGAGATGAAGCCCAAATGCAATCCTCGTTAATATAATTGTTAATTAATTGTTCAATTTGATCTATGCACTCATGAGAGAATACCTCCTGTGCCTCTTTAAGCAATGTAGATCCTAGTTCAAATTCTGAAAGCACCTCACGCAAATTTTTGGCTACAGCAATAGAATTCTTAAGCAAAATTGAATAGTTTATCTTCTGTTCTGATTCGACAGCGGCTTGATCCACGGAGAGTAGTTTGGCGAACAATTTATCTAAATCTTGCAATTTTTTCATCTGATCTCTAAGGCCATCAAGCAGCCGACCCTGATCTAGTAACTCTTGCACAGTCTGCAATCGCATTTCAATATTAACTTTATCAGTTAAAGGCTGTAGAATATTATTTCTGAGAGATCTCTGGCCCATCTTGGTACATGTAGTATCCATGAATTTCCAAAACGAAAGTCCTTGCTTCTCAACGTTATTTTCCACAAGTTCAAGTCCCCTAATCGTTTTGGGATCAATGAGCATGGTATTTTCAGTACCTTCATATTTAACACGGAAATTTTCATATCTGCTAAGACCAGAGTTTGACGCCTTGGAAACTATTTCTCCTGTATAATACATCGCAGCAGCTGTGGAATTTAGAGCAAATACCTTATCTTTGAATTCATTCACTCGAACCTGTTTCCTATCATTCTCAATCATGTATTTTTCAACAGCGGCTAACCCATCTCGAGGATTGAAAAATTTAGCAGAAGTCTCCGTAATCCTTACATTTTCGTCTATGTTAAATTTTATGATTGTTGCTAGCTTCGAAACCACGGGAGATAGACTGGAACTTGGTAACAGGATTTCTGTAGGCTGGTATATTTGGATCTTGTGTACGGTACGTATATAAATTTGAGAATCCATGTAATCTGATAAAATCATTTCTCCAGTATGGTATTTAATAACACAGATTCCAACCCTAGTACCGATATCCTTGGCAACTTCAAAGATTGAACACAAAATCCTTTCAGGGCCATTATTCACCATGGCAAACGCGGTTGTTGCAGTGCCTGAAGCTAATCTCGACTGATTTCTCGAGCGACGACTCTTCTGCTTCGAGTCTCTTGAAGCCCTATGAGGAGAAATAGCAGCAGACCTTGAAGATGCTTTAGCCGCCGATGTATTAAAGCACCTCGCGCTGATAAAACTGGACAAATCACTCATTCTCCTTTCCTTTCAGTACCAATATCCAAATTCTCCAATTCGTTAGTAATAGCGGTAACTTCTTCAGCAGCGTCTTGATGTTTGGTTTCTTCTTCCTCACCAATAAGTTCTTTCAATTCTTTTAACCAATCCAACTCCCTTGTCAATTCTTGAGCCGCCTCGTCCGATCCCCCCTTAAAAACAAGATCGCCTCCACGAGGGTTCGAACGGAAGTCACCAACCACTTCGTAATTCCAAAGTGATCTCTTAGTCCCTAAAGGAACTTCTGATGGCAATGACGCAAATGGATGAACAGTTAAAGAAGTACCAGCAACCATCACTATATTATTTGCCTTTTTATTCTTTTTAAGCCATTCTAAATCCTCATCCCAGATATCAAAAAATTTACTTGGCAAACCTTCGCCAAAAAATACAATACCTGGTTTAATTAACCCATCACATTCATCACAACGAGCATAATCGAATTCAATTTCATCCTTTTCACTCTTATCCTTTTTATGTTCCAATTTGATCGGTTCAAGCTGGGATTTAAAAGTGTCTACTGGAAACTTTTTTGAACATCCAATACAAACATTTGAAGCAAAACTACCGTGTGCTTCAACAATATATTTTCCATCCACCTCAGCTTCTCTTTCCAAGGTATCAATATTTTGAGTGTACACTCTGCGCAATTTCCCTTTATCTTGAAATAATTTCATCAAATAGTGAAATTTGGATGGTTTAAAATTACCAGGATAAAGTTCTCTTGCTAATGTATAAAATGGTTTTGGATTTTCTTCAAAATAATCAATATCAAAGACGGCTTCAGGAAATGGTAATCCTAATTTCGAAAGGTTACTGTAGAGTCCAGTCTTTGGCGATCTAAAATCTGGGATACCACAGGGGGTAGATATACCAGCTCCAACCATAAAGATCACCTTAGCATCAGGATTTTGTTGAAAATGTTTAGCTATACTTTTAATGGTAGAATTATCCATCATCACTTCTCGATATGCTGTCTTGTTATGAGATGGACTGAAATCTACCAATAAATCATCTCTCTCATCTCTTGATGGAATTTGCACAATGGTATCCTGGTAAAACAATCAGAAAAACTTATCGGCAGTAGAAAAAAAACGACCTCGGTGAGGATCGAACTCACGATCTTGCGATTAACAGTCGCACGCCTTAACCAGCTTGGCCACGAAGTCGCAAACTCTGCTGAAGCGGAACACATTGTACATCATCCTATCAAACAAGTAATTAAATGATATATATTCGTATTCAAGAGTCCTACGTAGTCTTTAACTTTAGGACTTGGGTTTAGGGTCGGGTAGGACTATTTTAAATTTAGTAAATTACAATAGGGACGAACATGGTGTCATGAAAGCGAGATCTTGATGACCAATGGTTCCTCGAAGAGTTTTGACAAGAACTGTACTCTAAGACAGTTCGAACCATTAAATCGAACCATTAAATCGAACCTGAAATGAACATCACTTTAATCATGTTTCGTTAGTGTTTAATTCAAGGGCTAAATTTTGTTTTTAAATATAAGACAAATGGATTTTGTAGATTCGCCTTTTGTAAACTGAGCATCAATTGCTTCTATACCATCTCGTCCTAGGAAATCCAGGGAAATGCTATCAATTAGTTTATAGAAAGGTTGTTCAGGAAATTTCAAAGCTACTAATGTATTTTGCTTATTCATTATTTCGATAGTTTTCTTCGAATTCTTTTTGCATCTTAGCGTTTTCTGTATTTCGCACAGTTTACTCAAGATTTAATTTAATTTGATTGAAAAATCATTTCTTATTGAAGTTTGATGTACACTTTGAATAAGGAGGAACAAAGAGAGTTAGAATAATGAAGCAGAGAATCAGCGCATTAGACCTCCAGTTACTTGCAGAAGAATTGAAAGAAAGTTTAGAAAGCTATAGACTTAATAATATCTACAATATTGCTGATTCTAATAGACAGTTTTTGTTAAAATTTAACAAACCAGATTCCAAATTTAGTGTTGTAGTAGATTGTGGGTTGAGAATTCATTTAACAGATTACGATAGACCAACACCTCCAGGTCCATCAGGATTTGTTATTAAATTGAGAAAGCATCTAAAATCGAAGAGACTAACGGCATTACGTCAAGTTCATGATGATCGTATCCTAGTCTTACAGTTTGCAGATGGGCTTAACTATTTGGTGTTAGAATTCTTTAGCGCAGGTAATGTCATTTTATTGGATGAAAACAAGAAGATTTTAGCATTGCAAAGAATTGTTCAGGAACATGAGAACAGGGTCGGAGAGCAATATACAATGTTTGACGACTCCATATTTTCTACAGAGAGAAAGGCCAACGTCAGAGAACCTGTCACTTATAATGAAGAGACCGTTAAACAATGGCTTTATGAGGCACATACAAAATTTGAGTCTGAATCCAAAGTTTTGAATCAAAGTGAATCGGAGAAGAAAAAAGATAGTCAAAAGAAAGACGGTCAAAAGAAAAAAATCAAAGTTATGGCAATCCACAGACTGCTATTATCCAAGGAACCTCACTTGTCCTCTGATTTGTTATCTAAAAACCTGCAAATGCAAGGCTTCAACCCATCAGCTTCATGTCTCGCATTTGTTGGTCAAGAATCTAAAATTATTGATCTACTGAATACCACTGAGAGAGAATATCAAAATTTATTGGCCGATTCGGATAGGTCAGGTTACATTTTGGCCAAGAGAAATGTCAATTTTAACTCTGAGAGAGATGAAAAAGATTTGGAATTCGTTTATGAGACTTTTCACCCATTTGAACCGTTTGTTGAGTCTCAAAATGCCAACGATTGTAAAACAGTCAAAATTGAGGGTGGATACAACAAAGTATTGGACGATTTCTTCTCTACAATTGAATCCTCCAAATATGCTCTTCGCATCCAACAACAGGAGCAACAGGCTACAAAAAGGTTGGAGGCTGCACGTTTGGATAATGAAAAGAAAATCCAAGCTTTATTAGATGCACAATCTTTCAATGAAGAGAAAGGGCACTCAATCATCGCCAATGCAGATCTTGTTGAACAAACAAAGTTTGCTGTACAAGGTTATGTCGATCAGCAAATGGATTGGAGCACCATTGAAAAATTGATTCAGGTTGAACAAAAAAGAGGCAACCGTATCGCTCAATTGATCCAACTACCTTTGAATCTTAAAGACAACAAGATCACGATACGTTTACCTGTTGGAAGTGAGGAAGACGGAGACGAAGGAAGTGGTAGCGACAGTGACAGTGGCAGCGAAAGCTCTAGTGGAGAAGAGGAAGGTTTTGGCTCTGATCAAAATAGTGATAGTGAACTGTCAGATTTCGAAACTGAAGAGACTATTAAGGACAAACCCAAAACCTCAAAATCTAAAAATCAGGATGAAAAAGGTTTGAAAGTTACTATTGATCTTGGTCTGTCTGCTTATGCTAATGCTTCATACTATTTCAACATAAAAAAGAGCAATGCCGAAAAACAGAAGAAGGTAGAAAAGAATGTTGAAAAAGCATTCAAGAATATTGAAGAAAAAGTAGATAGACAATTGAAACAAAAGTTAAAGGAAACCCATAATGTTTTGAGAAAGGTTAGAACACCATATTTTTTTGAAAAACATTACTGGTTTATTTCCAGTGAAGGTTTTCTTGTACTAATGGGTAGAAGCGATTTTGAAACGGATTTAATTTACAGCAAATACATTGAGGATGATGATATCTATTTATTCAATGCATTTGGTACCCAAGTATGGATTAAGAACCCTGATAGAACTGAAGTTCCACCCAACACTCTGATGCAAGCCGGTATATTGTGTATGTCTGCAAGTGAAGCATGGTCTAAGAAAATCTCATCTTCTCCATGGTGGTGTTTTGCCAGCAATATTTCCAAGTTCGAGCCCACTGACAACAGTGTTTTACCTCCTGGTAGATTCCGTTTGAAGAGTGAAAGCGATAGAAATATCATGCCACCAGCCCAATTAGTAATGGGATTTGGTTTCCTATGGAGGGTGAGAACCGAGGAAAATGCAAATGAAGACCTTGAAGAAATCCCAGCAGAAGAGGAGGATAATGAAGGAGAGGATGAAGAGACAGAGGAACACAAAGAAGAGGTTAGAGAAAGACAGAATATTTTGGAGGAACCCCGAAAACAAGAAAATATGGAAGAATCACAAGAACTGGAAGAACCGGAAGAACCGGAAGATTCAGAAGTAAAAAGTGACCAAGAAAGACAAGAGTCTGGAGAATCTGGAGAATCTGGAGAACCGGTTTCACCTGAAAAAACTAGTATAGAATATGAAATTGATAAACAATTAAATGATAATGCTAGTATCAATACTAATTTGAACGGGCCAGCTACGAACAGAAAGGTTCGAGGTAAAAAAGGCAAAATGAAAAAAATGCAAAGAAAGTACGGTGATCAAGACGAAGAAGAACGGAGAATGAGATTAGAGATGCTTGGTACACTAAAAGGTGCAGAAAAACAACAACAAAAGGAACAGGAAGGTTTGGAAAGGCAGCAAAAGAGAGATTTTAGGAAGGCCAAATTGAAAAAACAACAAGAGTCTCAAGCACTTAAATTCACTAAAAATGAAAAAGTTAAAGTTAATTATAAAAAGTTTCATAATGAATTGAAACCTACCTTAGATCGCAGAGATGAAATTTTGGATGTAATTCCAGTTTGTGCTCCATGGCCAGCTTTATTAAAATACAAATATAAAGTAAAGATCCAACCTGGTAGTGCTAAGAAGACAAAGACAATGCACGAGATTCTCCACCATTTCACCACAAGACCAATGGATACTGAAGTGGTTGATAAAGAGGCAGATTGGCCACATGAGCGTGAAACAATTAAACAGTTAAAGGAGCAAGATCTGATCCTGACTTTAAGCATGGATAAATTGAAAGTGACAATTGCTGGTAGCGGCAACAATGGTTCCAAGAAAGATCAACCTAAAAAGGGAAAGGCTAACAAAAACAAAAAGAAATAGGTTTTTTTTTATTTTTTTAGATGTCTGTATATTAAATTCCTTGTTGTAACTTTTCCTGTAATCTACTTTTCGCAAATCCCCAAGCACCAAGCAAACCTTTATCTAATTCAATTGTCATATTAGGTTCATTAACAGGTGGCTTCGTTACTCTTGATGCAATAGCCGCAGGATCAGTCTCCAGAATCACACCTTGATCAATTGTTTCATCAATTGCCAGTAGTACCATATCATAGTGCTCCTGGATGTTCTTCTTATCAATGCCAGAATTCAAAATTAAATCTAATGAATCCTTGAATGCAGTGAATGCTAATTGTAAAACCATCTCATTCTCTTCAATCGATCCAATTAGATATAGAGTAACATCCAAATATTCCTTGTATAAAACCAAATGGTCCTCAAAGATTAGGATTTCAGAATCTTGTTTATGAGTCTTTGCAAACAATTGCTTCTCAAATTCCTTCTGCTTCTTAACAGATTGCGATAGTACACTTAATTGTTCTTCCGGTTGATGAGGTGGCCTGTAGTAATTGGCATAAACACGGTTTCCAGAACCATCCAGTATTAAAACAGCCTGTACAGAATAAAGCGATAGATCAGACATAGTTTGAAATAATCAGCCCTAACGTGTCCAAATTTTACGCGTTTACTTCGACTGTTGATATTGGCTTGTTTGAATGTGATCAAAGTCTGGTCAACTTTGACCACCTTTCGAATTCTACCAAAATGCGGGTAAACGGGTTCTTACAGGTGAAAAAAATTAGACAATTCGAAGAACCGAAGAATTTAATACTTCAAATAATATTTCAAGGGCGGCAGCACTGCTGGATAAGTAGTTGAAATTGACCAAAAACAGAGCGTATTGATGGCATCAGCAAATGATTTTTACTTTGGGTTACTTCGGGTGTCTATGATACAGCTATTGAAGTCCCAAGGATTTGATAGAGCAAGACCTACGACTGTGGATGTTATTACAGATCTCTATAGGAGGTACTTAGGGCTTCTAACTGGTGAAATAATGAAGTTAGCAGAATCTAGATGTGATATTGATAATACGGTTAGTCTACAGGATATTACGCTGGCGTTTCAAAACCTGGGGGTTATTAAGCCGATTGATATGTTGGATGTGTATGATGAGAATCCAGAATTACCAAGTGATAGGGGCATGAAAAAATTTAAAGAATGGTGTCTAAATGACATGCAGCCAAGGGAATCTAGAATGGTTGCACTGCCGACGGCAGATCTTCTGAAAAGTAAACCGAAGACGTCTAAACCACTATCATTAATACCTGAATACATTAATCAGTTGCAACAGAAACAAGATCCGTCGCAGGAAAATAAAGGCGATGAGGAAGATGAACTGATTGAAGAATTGATAAATAATGGTGATTTAGATGACTGGATTAAATTTGTGCTGGCTAGACAAAGAATCAACTTAGCAAAGAGGGTCTCAGGAAAGGAACCACAACATATAAACAATTTACCGTCAATTGGTGGTCTTAAATATTCCCTTTTGGAACCTCCTACACAGTTATCTGTAAATAATGAGCCATTACCGATGCCATTAGATTCCGATGGAGAAGAAGTTCAGCAGTCTGAATCAAGAGTTGATGAACTGGTTAAAAGGCTCCCTTTAATGAGGCCCGAATCTCGTTTGGAAAACATAACACTCTCATTTGAAAATGAAGAATATGATCCTAGTAGTGATGAAAATGAAGCTGATGTACCACCACAGGATTCCCTTGAGTTCGCTATCGACCAAGATTCCAAACGAATTGGCATGGATGCTGATATCAATGATTTTAGTTTAGATCCTGATATTAATACCAATTTTGAAGAACTAGAAGATATGGATGGTAATTTTCAAAGAAAAGACTATTTAGATTTAGATGAACATCCTCAAGATTTTCGATTCGATCTTGATGGGTTTTAAAATTTAAAAAAAGTTATACTTACGATTCTAATAATGTACATGTATTTACGATAACCTATATTAATACTAGTATTTCTTTGATAAACTCACAATTTCTTTTTGGATTTGTACTTACCGCCTTTTTGTGATCCCTTACCAACTTTATTCTTAGTTTCAAGAGTTTTCTTTGGTAATTTCAAATCATCATCTGCCTCATCATCATTTTCATTGGCTCCAGCCCTAGTACCTTTCTTGAATTTCAACTTGTTCCTTTGTCCCCTTACAGGACCTTGTTTAACAGCATCCATATATGCGTCAATACCATTGGTGACAGACTTTAAAGGATCTTCTTCGGCTTGCTTTTCTTGATCATTGACCACTAATTTACCTTCAGTGTCAAAAGAAAATACTTCATCATCCAATGGAGCTTTCTTTTCATTCTTGTTAAACTTCTTTGGACGCGTAGAGGAAATGTGTGCTAATGTTTGTGAATCTAGCAAATCCAAGGGGTTCTCGCCAGATTCCATGATAAATTGTTTGGTTCTATTTTTTGAGTTGCCCTGTTCTTCATCAGATTCATCTCCTTCTTCAGAAGAAGAATCGTAGACAGCTTCATCAAACGCATTCATGAATCTTGAGCCTTTTGTAGAAGTCACACCATCCTTAGTAGAAGGGTTTTCTTCATCCATTGGCTTACCACGCTTACTTCTATTCTTAACCTTTCGTATGTTAGCTAAAAGTCTTAAATCCTCGTGAGGGAAGTTTGCTGATACGAAATCATAACCGAATTTTCTAATTAATCTTTCGATAATATGTCTGACTTTAGCCTTGAAATGACCAGTATGTTCATGAGACCAACGCAATAATTTTGGTATTAATTCTGGAACCTTTGGTCTGACTAGCTCGGTTGGGAGACTCAAAACAGCGACTTTAGCGAATCCAATGGCACTCTTCACGATTTCTCTCGAGTTAGAAGTTAAATAGAGAGCAATTGTATCATAGACATCCAAAAGGGTAGACTCTTCGACAACATCTTTGAATTCAAATAAAAGACAAGCGAACGCTTGGATAGTACTACTGACCATATGTTGAGATTCACCAATTAAACCAGCGGCGATAATTTTGAAGAATTCGGAAATGTTAGAGAGTTGGTCAGGGGTCCCTTCTTCATATGCCGGAACTTGTGATAATCTGATAATATTGCCAGGTTCGCTCATTCTCTTACCCATGGCAATCAAGCATTCAAATCCACTTTCTCTAGATTTCTCATTCACATCTTTGGTTGAAAGAATAACTTCAGCAACAATCCTTACGATGAAATCCATGTGGTTGGAAGGTAATAACTCCACTACACTCTTGATAGCCCCAAGTCTAGCAGCCCTGGAGGAAGTTTGAACTGTGGAAGAGTTGTTTATCATGACATTTTCAATATCAGACATGAAATTTGATAAAGCTTCAGACCCGGATTCTATTTCTGCTAATCTAGTAATAATTCTGTAAGCCCTCTTTTGGATTAAAGCATCTTGAGAGACCATGGTAGACCCGAAGATTGAAAAAAGTGCAGAATAGGATGATGATGGCAAGTACTTGGTCATGCAAACAACTATATCCAACAAAGTTCCAGTTAGCTGAGGTTTGTCCTTACCAGACTTCTTAGATTCTTCATCCATAGCATTTTTCAATAAACCACATACATTATTGAAAGTCTTCTCTAAATCATCCTTGGTCGTAATTTTCAAATAGGATTCAATGGTTTCTAATATAAAAGCTCTAGCATTTGATGCAGTCTGGGTGTAGATGTTGAACAAAACGGCCAATAGATTGGAGGCCATTGACCCCAGATACTCCAAGTTCTCTCGAGCTTTAGAGACCGGAAACTGCTGCTGTAACATAACATCTCCCTGAAGGGCACCGTTGGCATAAAGTAAATTACTCTCGACCAGAACTTTAAGGGAATTGCAAATAGTAGTTCTTGATTGCACTTTCGCATACATGGTGGATGAAAGTTCTGATGCAAAATTACTGGTGAATGATTCCTTCAAATCTGTGGGTAATTCGCAGAAATGGGGTAAAGTGGACCAAATCTGGTCAACCACCGTTTGGAAAATTTTCAATTGAACTGATTCCTTTGGCAATTTCTCAAATTTAGATTCAAATAACTGACTTATGGGTACTAAATCCCTGATAAAAGTGGATAATTTTGTGTTTCTAGTGTTATCTCTAATTAATGGAAGCAACCACGCTCTTCCTGGTCTTTGATCTGAAGGATTGTCTAAATTCAAAGGTAAGCAGCTTAAAACCACATCGGTACCCATGGAGGAAATAGCGGTACCAATGGCTTCTTCTGCTTCATTTCGAAATTCAAGGAAATTTTCTTCGTTTGTTCTCCATTCACCTACAATTTCTAATGGTCTTAAAAAATCTGGATTTGCTCTAAACTTAAACTTCTTGAATGCAGTCGTCAGAACTTTTAAAATATCTCTAGAAGAATGACTATATCTAACGGATAAGAAGTCTGCAAATATTTGTGCCAATTCGGAAATAACTTCGTCCACAGTTTCAAAAGTAGTCCCATCTACAGCGGGTGGATAAAGTAAAATATTATCATTAACAGTTTCCGACAAAATCGCCATTAGACATTGCGATGCACTGAAGTATACTTCAGGTGTGTCACTGGCTAGAAACTGCGACATGACTTTAAACAATTCAGGGATTTTAATAAGACATTGTAACGGCTTGTCAGCTGCATAAGCTGACATACCTTTCACAATGACCGCAATCCAAGAACCTACCAGATTAGTATCACTAGTGGAGGGCTTTAATGAAAGAATGATGTCTAATATTTTCAAAGATTTATTATCGGTCTCTTGTGAGTCATCCGATCCTTCTCCTAATGTCTTGAACAAATTCTCAAAGCATTCAAAAGTTGTGGAAACTAAAAATTGATCAGAACTCTTTGTAACTTCCAATAGTAGGTCGCATAATGGTTCAATTTGGGAAGATGGCCATTGTCCAGTTGATAAAACCAAGCTTGTCAACCTAAGGATATGCATGACTCTTGCATTCACTTCATCATCTTGAGAATTTTTCTTCTTGGATAATGACGAAACTTCCTTCACATTAGTAACAAGAACTTCTAGGATGAAGTTAACCACAATCGCAGATATTACTCGACTTGCTACGGACCCTAGAGCTGCTTGTGATACCACGGAATGAACTGCTTCTTGAGATCTCTTACGAACTTTGGGTCTTGGATCTAGCGATAATTCTAATAATCCATTAAGACCTCTTCTGGGTGTGATGTTTAAATCTTGCGTATTTCCCCAAGATTGTGAATTTTGAGAAACTAGTAAAATTTCCAAACATCCGATTGCGGATCTAATTAGAGGTGCCTCGGCTTTCTCATCAGTAATGCAGGGAGCAACTTTTGTTAATAGCTCTGCAAATTTTTCTCTCAACAATGGTGCCGGCGTGGATTTCAATGAAATGTCTAGGAGGTAGCATGCAGACGTCGCTAGTTGTAAATCATTGATAGTTCTCGTTTCTGGATCAGATGCTTGATCAAGCAATGAGATAAATGCAACTGTATAGTTCACAGGACTAGTAGATTGGGATTCGTTACCACCCTGTAAATTTTCTTCTACTGCTGAAAGTACAATAGCTACATGTTTTTGATTATCCAATTTCGAATTTATTTGGTGCCTTATCTTGTC
>JAJLXU010000003.1:456340-525082 GCA_030571545.1 Zygosaccharomyces gambellarensis
TTTTTTTTTTTTTTTTTTTTTTTTTTTTTTTTTTTTTTTTTTTTTTTTTTTTTTTTTTTTTTTTTTTTTTTTTTTTTTTTTTTTTTTCAACTTTGAGATGAGATGAGATGAGCTTCTTGGAAAAAATTTTGCAATAATGAAATTGAAGGAAAAAAAAGTTGCAATAGTACAAAGTACAGGTAAAACAGAGAAACCATTGGCATCATAATACAACAATAAACATTTTGCTACAATGGCTTGTGGTTTGGTTAGGATAAGGTTAGCGAGATTTGGTAGAGTTAATACTCCGGCTTATAACATTATTGTTGCAAGGGCATTTAAGGCAAGAGATACCAAGCCGATTGAAGTATTAGGAACTTATAATCCAGTGCCAAAACCATTAACTATACAACAAAAGAGGAAAGGGATATTACCAACGAAAGATATTCAATTAGATTTTGATAGAGCTAAATATTGGATTGGTGTTGGTGCGCAACCGAGCGACACTGTAACGAGACTACTTAAGAAATGTGGTATACTTGATCAAAACTGGGGTCATAACTATCAAAGCCAAAGACCTTTGGTCGCACCAAGGAAAGAAGTAGCTGAATAAAATCTTTAACGACATGACACAAAATCAACATGTAAATAATGAAGTATAGTATAATACAAAAATAATAAGAGGAAAAAAAAAAAAAAAAAAAAAGGCAAGTATGATGATGTAGAAGAGGGAGTTGAGCAATACCGATTGATCTCACATTGGGTATAGTATCAACAATTATGTTAGCTTTATTTTCTTTTTTCCACTCATCTTTTAAATCTCAAAGATTCTCTTTTCCTCCTCAGTGTAATACCAGGATCTTCCATACCCATAACTGGCGGTGAATGTAATGGAGGGTTTGCACCGCTACAAGTTTGAGGAGCGGCTAATCCAACATTACGTTGTCTAGTTGAGAAACCGTTGACCGTAGTACCGAAACCCGACGATGACAGACTGGTTTCACTATTAGTTGGAGTTAAACTAAACATACCGTTATTATTACCATTATTATCAGATCTCGTCCGTACCAAACCAGGTTGGTTTAATAAAAATTGTGAAGAGTTTGAGCTTGTCCGTATTAAATTTCCACCACCATTACTGCTTGGTCTCGTGCTTGCAGATGTGAAATTCCAACCATTGAAATAATCCGGTTGATAGCTTGATTGTTGCTGTTGTTTCAACAAACTATCGGGTTGTAAGGGGGCCTCAAAAGGCGGGGCACTTTCCATCCAATGTGATGGTAACGGTGGGATTGAAACAGCAGATCCACTGCGTGATAGATAGGAATCCTTATGTACTTCCTCCAATAATTTATGCCTTACGAGCGTTAGCAGCCAGCTGTTCCTCTCGTAACCGATCTCGATATTCTTATTTTCAGATTCTTCAACTGCCACCTTTGCGACGCGGTTCAGTATTCCTGATGGCGGATTGTTAGTATCAAACGGCGTCACAGTTGGATCTGAACAAACGTTCTGATAAACTTCCATTATCAATTTTAAAAATTGTGGCGTAAAGTTCTTCGACCCATTTAAATTCGGCTGCTGTGTAGATACTATCGGGTTCCAACCACTACTACAATTGCTGCCACTGGTCGCATGGAAGTCCGAAATCGAACTTGACAAGGAAGTCGTGGTATTCTGTCGACCTCTCGATCTTAGAAACGGTGGAAATGGTGGCTGCGAAATCGAACCTGAACCACCACCACTTCCTCCCCCTAATGAAGAACCTGGAGGTTGAGAATCCATAGGTGTTGAAATCGGCGTCCTTACAAATGGGTCCATCGATATAACATCATCATTATCTGCCATCTCCCCATCGATGCCATTGTTAAAAAGTAATGGTTGGGGCTGTTGTAAAACATCGTAGCAATCAGAATTTGACTGCTTCATCTCTCCATTAGCACTAGTATCGACCTCAGGTTCTATCTCCTCCTTGCGTCTGTTCCTGACATGAAACCTATGGAATCTGTCAAGAAGCATAAGTAATAGAAATGGTAAAATGAAATGGCTAATGGAAAATAGAGGAAAGCGAATTCTTCGAAGTGAATTACAACTAATGAGAGCTGAGGTCGGAAGCAGTTTGAAACTACTGTGCAGTTTCACAATCCACAATTTTATATTCTTGCAAAACTTAAAATCTAACGCGCGTTCCTGTAGCAGTTGGACAGGAATAATCGAGCACAAACCAAATAACTTCTCCCGATTGCGTGCCTACAGCAGTTAGTCACTATTAGCACACAGCTACGTGTTTAAACTATTGTCCTTCTTGCCACCTTCGTTAACGAAACAGCTAAGCAAGACGTTAAGAGCAAATTCAGACTCGTAACGAAACTAACCAGGGTTCTCAAATAAACGATACTTTCTGTCCCCCCCTGTCCTCTTTTTTTTTTATTTCATTCCGTTTTATTTTAATCACTTGTCTAATAATGTGTCGATTCCACCGTAGAAAAACAATCGAACTAATTCACCATATCTGCACGTACACGTCTTTCAGTGAACTTAATTTCACTTAAGTTAACTAATTGGTTAAGATTGGTCTTCAAGAGGTAATCGAATTGGTGAATTAAAACGACGTAACACGCTGGTTTTCGTTCCACATATACTCTAATAAGTATGAAAATTGATCCCAATTCGGTGATGTCGTCGTAATTCGAGAATTTGCATGCATTGTTATCCAATATCTACCGCGTCAGTTCCTCTATCTCCTCAGACTGCTTCTGGTTTGTTATTTGACAAGATTGTTGGTTCTCGACGCTTTTTTCACTCACTCACTCGCTGCTTTGGTTAAACTGTTTCTTGTTCCCATTTTGCATTTTGCGAGTCCCCAGCATTAATTAGCCATTCTAGAAAATTGAAATTTGCTTTTCTTGAAGTCATGGGTTGGAGAGCCTTGCTGTCGTTATCTTCCTCATTGCATCTCTATGATGGCCGGGATGTTGTTCTTGTTTTGTGCTTAAGGTGCTTAAGATGATTAACAGTTTAACAAGAAGTGGGACAAACAGTAGCTAGTATCGAACATCCCTTGGACACGATTTTAAGATTCCTTGCAGGGCTAATCTCGGCCACTTAATTGAATCCGCGACGTTCGAGTGATGTCGTATGCCCATCCTTGCTTTCTCACTATTGGATACTGATTCTTGTCAGTCTTGTTCTTATGGATTTTGAAATTGATGCGATTCTTTACACGAGCGATGAGCTAGAATTGGACGCAGGGAAATCAGGTTGAAGGAGAAAGTAGTGGAATAGATGTCATTTAACCATCCGTATGATCCGTACAATATTCAATTGCAGTTGATGCAGACTGTTTACGACGCACTTTCTCATGGTAAGAAGTTGTGTGTCGTAGAATCACCCACTGGTACTGGTAAGACACTTTCGCTGATATGCTCAGTACTGACCTGGTTGAGAGACAACAAGGCCCATGTATTGATGGGAGGAGAGGATGATGAGGATGAGGATGATGAGGATGAAGAACCAGACTGGGTTAATCAAGGATATGTTGAATCAGTTTTAAGTGATCAGATTCGCTTGATCCAGGATTATGAGGCACACCTGGACCATCTGCGGAATGAAAAGATCAGAGATGTAGAAGTTAGAAACACGAAAAGACGTAGGTTGAATCGTGTTGAAGTTGGGATTGGAGATGGGAATGAGGTTGATGATGAATTTTTACCGCGGGAATACTATTCTGATGAGGGAGGTGATGATCTAGAGGCAAATGGTGGTGTACCCTTGAGTAAGGAAGTCAGAGCAATGCTGTCAAAATTAGATTCGGATGGTAAAAAGGACGATGAATTTGACATTGATCAGTTGAATCCTATAAAGATCTATTTTGCATCTAGAACGCACTCACAATTGAGTCAGTTTGCATCGCAGTTGAGACTGCCGGTTTTTCCACCGTCTTTACCCAATATTAAGCTAGAATCCATAAAACATTTACCATTGGGATCCAGAAAACAGTTATGTATCAACCCCAAAGTTAATCGGTACAATTCAACAGATGCAATCAATGATGCGTGTAAGGAACTACAACAAAACGGTAAGCAAGGTTGCAAATACAAAAACAACAGTAACAATCGATCGGAAAGGGAATTTAGAGACAGATCGTTTACGTCAATTCATGACATCGAAGATCTCGCAAATTTAGGTCAATTGCTTGAAATTTGCCCTTACTACGCATCAAGAAATTCTTTGGCAAGTGCAGAAATCATTACATTACCGTATCAATTTCTTTTATTGGAGTCGACGAGAGAAAGTTTAGGTATAAATTTGAAAGACTCTGTTGTCGTTATTGATGAAGCTCATAATCTGATCGATACTGTTAATTCAATTCATTCGAGTGAAATCTCTTTAAATGATTTACAAAAAGTGGAAAGTGGATTGAAAAATTACCTGAATAAATTTAAATCAAGATTAGGACCTGGCAATAGAGTTAACCTGTTAAAGTTGATCAAATTGATAGAGGTTCTAATCCTTTTCATAAGGCGAAACTATAAAAAAACTGGTCAAATTATCGATCCTGTCGAGATTCTCAGTGATAATTCCGATACTCTGAATATTCATAAAATTAACAAATACATCAAGTCTAGTAAAATTTCTTACAAGATTCAATCCTATATGCAATACTTAGATGATAGTAATGAGGATACCACGACAACTCCAAGTCAACCGCTACTTTTCAAAATTGCTTCGTTTATTACGTGCCTCACATATCCAGCTCAAGAGGGTAAATTCTTTTTCGAAAAGGGTCCCACAATTAAGTACATGCTGTTACAACCTGATAAATGTTTTCAGACTGTCTTAGAGGATTCAAAATGTGTTGTATTAGCAGGCGGTACCATGCAACCTGTGTCTGAAATATTAGAAAATCTTTTTCCCATTGTAACTAATGACCAACTGGTTAACTTTTCATGCGACCATGTTATTCCTGAAGAGAATTTGGGTACTTATGTCTTGAGAGAGCCCCAGATTGAGCTTACTTTTGAAAAGAGAGCACAACCACAAATTTTAAGACAATTGGGTAATTTCTACTTAAAACTATCGGAATCAGTGCCATCATCTGGTGGTATTGTTGGATTTTTTCCCAGTTATCAATATTTGCAACTAGTCATTGACCACTGGAAGAAATCAAATCTATGGTCGCAACTGACTAAATTGAGAAAAGTTAATTATGAATCTAAAGGTGGTAAGGATCCTTTACCTGAATACACTGAAACTATTAATAAGGGTGAAGGTGCTATGCTCTTTGCTGTGGTTGGTGGAAAATTATCTGAAGGTATTAATTTCCAAGACAATCTCTGTAGAGCTGTTGTAATGACAGGACTACCTTTCCCCAATGTCTTTAGTGGTGAGATGATGGTGAAAAAAACACATTTAGAAAACAGAATACTTCAAAATGGTGGTTCAAGACAAGATGCAATGAGTGCGACTAGAGATTTCTTTGAAACTATTTGTCTGAAAGCAGTGAATCAAAGTGTTGGTAGAGCCATTAGACACGCAACTGATTACGCCAATATCTATCTTTTAGATAAGAGGTATGGCAATCCTCAAATTCAAGCCAAACTCTCACGTTGGGTCAGTAAACGTTTTCAACCAGCATCTGATTTAAATTCCATAATGGAAAGCACTCAAACATTTTTTAAGAATAGAAGAGGGATGGATTAATCAACAAGTATCCATTGTAGTTCCTGTGTATACGCTTTCGTTGTTTAGGGTTTCTAGTAATGTCTTGGTGAACCAACCATAGTCATTAAATGCATCCCTCTTTATATCTATTACTCTTTGGTTGCTTATGGGACAAACTTTAACTTTAGTAGTCAAAATAGGTAATAGCGTCACTGCACATCTTCTCCAAACATGGTTTTGCTCGGATAAGATTATAGTAGGATCACTGTTTTGATTAAAATTGAAACTTTCAGTAACAAAATCACTCTGCAACTTTATTGAATCAGCATCGAGAGCAACAGGACTCTCTGTATCTAAAGCGTTGGCCAACGATCGTACAGATGCTTTATCTAATGGGTTCTTAATATCTGATTCTCTACTGATGGCAAATTCAAAAATAGCCTTGCGGAAAAGATCTATTGAAGGTTTATCTTCAATAAAATTGAAAAATCGCAGTTTGTTCAATTGGTTATCATTCATAAATATTTTGAGGTAATCCTTGAAATCCATATCCAGGTCGCACATCTGCTTGTCCAAAATACTATTAGTTGTGTCTTCTGTCACGACTGGTAAGGCACATCTATAAATTTGATATGTTTGATACCATGCTAATCCAACTGCTTTTTTCGAAATTTGCCAAGATTCAAATATCGGGATAAAGGTTATATTGAACTGATGTTCAGATACAATTCTGTAGCGGGTAGAAATTCTTTCCATGCTGTATGCAATAGCGACCGAATATCCATCCGGTGATAGCGTAACACCATGGATTAACATGGTAGCTTCATATTTGCCAAATTCATTTGAAATTGTGCTCCATTTTTTAAATTTGCGTTCCAAATGGGGTGATACTGTATGATCAGGAACAATGCTTAGTCCACCGTCGTATTTAACCTTACAACTTGTTCTATCGGATATTAATATCACACAATCCGGTTCTCGTAACAACGGTATTATATAGAATTCATCACCAGGTCCTAATTTCAGAATATGCGTTTTTTGAGTTGACAGTTCCAAATGATAAAAATGACCTGCCGCCGTTATTAGAACACAAATACCAACAATTTTGACATCTACAAGTTTGAATCTAGAGGCTGATTTGATCTGTCTTATTTCGTAATTTTTGACAGTACTAACAGCATATGCGGAATTGTCATCTAGAGCAGCAATTATGGCGTCTTGTTCCCAACATATATGTGTAACCCAGTTTGCACTATTGCTTAATTGTAAGGATTGAGTTACACTATAGGAAATTTCCTCGTCACTTATTCTTTTTAGCGCAAATACTACCAATTCACTGGCCTCATTTCCTACCACTATGTGATTACCATCGGGACTCCATTCCAAACTGTGATAGGACCTATGTTCCAAACCTCTAACCTTTTCATCTACATTTGTAAGTAATTGTTGGTCCTTGAAGATAAGCACGTTCAGATTATTGGTCAGTATTGCTAGTAAATTATCCACAGGCGACGGTTTGCAGAGTCTAGCATGAGAAACCGGCTGTGAATTGAGCAAGGAATTAGTTGTAGCATATTCAAATTCGAACTTATTAGGATACTCTAATGGATGGTCTTTGACATGGAATAGATTCTTAGAAGTATTCTCGACTTCTTTGCGAAATATGGGTTGCCCAATGCATATCTCTGGATATGTATTCATATAAAGGCTACCATCTCGACCCCAGTGCAGGTTGTGATCCCAGTCTTGAAACTCTCTTCTACTAACTACTAAATCTCTTAACAACTTCATAATTAACTGATTACCATTAAATTGGTCCTAAATTTGCAATTGTTCCTCGTGATGAGTCTGTAAAGTGTATTTAGGTTACTTGTGTGGAGGTCGAGGAAACTTTAAAACAAAAGTCCCCTTGACCAAAACAACGTAAAGGAAGGCTCTTCTCAGGGCGTCTAGACCAATGTGGTTAATAATTCTATGGATTTACTTTGTAATTTTCCTGCAGCGGACTGCTGTTGCTAACATGGCTGCTGCTGGAAAGGCTGCTGCTTCTGCGCCTGCAAGATGTGCTATCTACGGTAATTGTGGAAAGAAATCAGTATTTGGACCAGAATTGCCATGTCCTGTTCAAGAAGATTTCCAACCTGAACCCGTATCAGATGGGTTGAAGGAATTACTAGTGGGTGTTTGTGGTGAAGAATGGCAAGATGTCGATTCTTTGTGCTGCACTAAGGATCAAGTTGTGAATCTAAGGAATAACTTGAAGAAAGCACAGAATATAATATCATCTTGTCCAGCATGTATGAAGAATTTCAACAATCTATTCTGTCACTTTACATGCTCACCTGAGCAGAGGGAATTTGTTAATGTCACTAAGACTCAAGAATCAACAGACCACAGGAACATTGTGACCGAATTAGATGTTTTTGTCAATTCTAGTTGGGCATCAGCATTTTATGATTCCTGTAAAGAAGTTAAGTTTTCTGCAACTAATGGATATGCTATGGATTTGGTTGGTGGAGGTGCTAGGAATTTCAAGCAGTTTTTGAAGTTTCTTGGTGACGAGAAACCGCTAATTGGTGGTTCTCCATTCCAAATAAATTACCAATATACTGCAGGTTACCCCTTTAAACAATTTAATGATACGGCGTATCGCTGCGAAGATCCGTTGTACAGATGTGCCTGTGCAGATTGTGATTCTTCATGCCCACATTTAGATCCATTAAAGAAAGGTAGTTGTAAAGTTGGAAGATTAAATTGTTTCTCATTCTCTGCTCTAATGATTTATGCGACACTATTTGTTGCTGTTGGTGTTTTCCACATTTACTTGTTTAAATTCAGGGGGAGAAGATCTCCCATAACTGAGGGGGAAAGTTCAACAATTAATTCTAGGATGACATCCCAGGATCGGCTCTTTGAAATGTATGATACTAAGTCTTATGGGGTGAACAACAAGATCTCTTATGTAGTGGGTGAGGTATCATGGTATGCTGTCAATAATCCTTATTTTGTGTTGGCACTTACAGCCAGCGTTGTAGCCATCCTGGGGCTATCATTGTATGAGTTTGGTGAGCTCGAAACTGATCCAGTCAATTTGTGGGTTAATAAGAATCATCCTAAATACCAGGAGAAATTATATTTCGATGAAAATTTTGGCGAGTTCTACAGGGTAGAACAGGTATTCGTCGTTAATGAAACTGGTCCTGTTCTTTCTTATGATACAATGAAATGGTGGTTCGATGTAGAAAAACATATCACTGAATTGGTCAGGTCTGCGGATGGAGTTAACTATCAAGATCTGTGCTTTAGACCTACTGAAGAGTCTACATGCGTAGTGGAATCATTTACGCAATATTTTCAGGGTGAATTACCTCCTGAACACGGTTGGGAAGATCAACTTAAGGCATGTACTGATTCTCCGGTGAATTGTCTTCCAAGTTTTCAGCAACCCTTGCCGGAAAATCTTCTTTTCAGTAATGATGATGTTTTTGCATCTAATGCATTTGTGGTAACATTGCTGGTGGATGATCATTCGGATGTAGCAGTGCAATGGGAAAGAGAGTTAGAAAATTATCTTTTGAATTTGGATGTCCCTGAAGGATTAAGAATTAGCTTTAATACCGACATGTCTCTTGAAAAGGAACTTAACGGGAATAGCGACGTTTGGATTGTTTGTACATCGTACTTTTTCATGTTTCTATATGCGTCGTGGGCACTGAAAAAGAACGGCGGTGAGAGTAGATGGTTTTTAGGATTTGCAGGTATTACAATAGTTATATTTTCTGTTGTCTGTTCGGCAGGCTTTTTAAGTGCGTTAGGGTTGAAATCTACCCTGATTATAGCTGAAGTTATTCCATTTTTGATTTTGGCCATTGGGATTGACAATATCTTTCTGATCACCCATGAAAGTGACAGGATTGCTGACGAACAACCCGTAAAGACTACTGATGATAGGTTGGTCCAAGCCATCAAACGTATGGCGCCATCCATCGTTGCCTCGCTCCTATGTCAAGCTGGTTGTTTTCTTATCGCCGCTTTCGTATCAATGCCTGCAGTTCACAATTTTGCACTGTATTCGGCGCTAGCAGTTTTCTTCAATGTGCTTTTACAATTAACCGCCTATGTTGCGTTCTTGACACTTTACGAGAAGAAATATTCAGTTCGGTTACCAGTTGAAAATCAGAAGAAGAGTTTGATTTTTGGTCCAAAATATTTTAATTTCGTTTCTAAAAAGATGAAAGTTTTAAGCTTGTTCGTTTCTTTTGCTCTCATAGCTTTGGTGTTCGTTCCTGAAGTGAAATTTGGCTTGGAGCAAACTTTGGCCGTACCTCAGAGCTCTTATTTAGTTGACTATTTCAAGGATGTTTATCGATATTTGAACGTGGGGCCGCCAGTATATTTTGTTGTTAAAAATTTGGATTTAACTAAAAGAGAGAACCAACAGAAGTTGTGTGGGAAATTCACTACTTGCGATATGACTTCCCTTAATAATGTTTTAGAGCAAGAAAGGAAACGCTCAACAGTCACTGAGCCTGTTGCGAACTGGCTTGATGACTTTTTAATGTTCTTAAATCCACAACTAGATCAATGTTGTCGCTTCAAGAAAGGCTCTCAAGATGTGTGTCCACCAAATTTTCCTAGTAGACGTTGTGAAACCTGCTATCAAGAGGGTGAATGGAATTATGATATGTCCGGTTTGCCAGAGGGACAAGATTTTCTCGATTTTATGAATATTTGGATAAATTCTCCTAGCGACCCATGTCCTCTTGGTGGTAAAGCTCCTTACTCACGCGCAATCGCATACAATGGGACTGCTATTGAATCTTCTATCTTCAGATCTTCCCATAAGCCTCTTACTTCCCAAAACGATTTTATCCAAGCCTATAATGATGCTATCAGAATAAGTGAATCTTTTGAGGACTTAGATGTTTTTGCATACTCTCCCTTCTACATTTTCTTTGTGCAATACAAGTCTTTGCTATCATCCACGTTGAAATTATTGGGTAGTGCTCTTGGATTGATCTTTATTGTTTCTGCAACCCTGTTGGGCTCGATCCAAACTGCCTTGTTGTTGACTATTACAGTTTTGATCATACTCGTGGATATAGGCGCCTTCATGGCATGGTTTAACATTTCTCTCAATGCCGTAAGTTTAGTTAACTTGGTTATTTGCGTTGGTTTAGCGGTGGAATTTTGCATTCACATCGCTAGAGCTTTCACTATATTACCTAGTGGTACCAAGAATGACAGAGATTCAAGAATGAAATATGCGATGAACACGGTAGGTGATTCAGTATTCAAAGGAATCGCAATGACAAAATTTATTGGAGTATGCGTGCTTGCATTTGCTAGGTCTAAGATATTTCAAGTATTTTACTTCCGCATGTGGTTTTCGTTGATCATATTAGCTTCAGTGCATGCTCTGGTATTCTTGCCAATTTTATTATCGCTGGCCGGTGGTAAAAGTTACATAGACGAATCAGTGGGAGAGGAAAGAAGGGACACGAACTCAGAGAATAATTAAATGATCTGAACAACTCCTGTATTTTCTTTTACCTTTATAACAATCGTAATTATAATATTGATACTTTTCATCATTGAATTGACGATGCCCTTTCGGTACCTATAAAAAAATAAATATCTTGCAAGTATAATAATCGTAGCTCAAGAATTAAAGATGTTTGGAGTGCTATGGACTATTGAGTAAAAGGGTTGATATTGATGAATGTCCTGCACAAGCTAGGTGATATTTTAGCCAAAGATGGCATCAAAACGGGTGTTTTGCTTAAGGAGGATGTTCTACCTAGTATGTTTCAGAGTTCAAAACCTAAACCTAATGTAAGAGTCAAGGATAGACGACATAAAGTTGTTGAAAGAAAGCCTTCGAAGGAAATTTCCATTAGGGAAAACCTTCCTCTTGTTGGAAAAGGCTCTAATCATTCCAAGAAAATTGTGAAGGAGTACTTATCACCCTTGCAGGGACATTCTATATCGCGGCATAATATTTTAAACAATTACGACGAGACAAAGGCATCGAGAATACATAGTAGGATAGAAGCTGCTGAAAAGTCTCCCAATTCTCAAGAAATCCTTTTTACGAGCTTCCGTCTATTTACCGGGGATATGCTTGCCGCCTTAATTGCGTGTAGTCCTTCGAAGGTCGAAGTCAATTCGCAAAATATGATGAGAAATTATTTGAAGTACAGTACAGAGGAGGTTCCACGAATACCAGATTTTCAAGAGAACCCAAAGCTTTTCGAAGATTATATTGGTCTGTTGACTCATACAAAATTTCTCTACAAGAACTCCTCAAGTACCAATGGAATTGTACCCAAAATTTTGAGAAATTTGATGCATCCAGCGAACATAAAGAATTTGCATTTGAGAACAACCAAATGTTATAATGACATGATTTACTATTTTAGCGAAAAATTTGATTTTGCTACATGCAGAGAGTTATTCGTACAAATGAAAGTTGAGAACGTACCGCCTAATACTGTCACTTACAACCTTTTATTGAGGAGTGTTCTCAAAAACTCACACATAAGAAAGAATAAATTTGTGGATGAAGAAGTACTGTACTATTTGAGGAGTATGAAGTTTCGTGGTGTTGGTGCTGACTCAGTGACATGGACTACTTGTTATAATTTTTTAAAAGATGATATCTCTAGATTGTTATTTCTGGAACAGATGCATGAACATAGTGTTCCTATTACTAGGGATCTTGTCTATACGGTTTTGCGTAATGGTGACTGCAACTCTAATGAGTGTTTAAGATTTCTAACAAATAATAGGATTGCTTTAGATGGCAAGATTTTTAAACTATGTGTGTCCCGGTTATTACAAGAAAATCGCATCGATGTTGCCTGGGTTTTCTTAGAGTATACTCTGAAAAATTCCGATAGAGATTTTAGATTGGGTGCTGATATTTTAAACGAATTTCTTCGAGTATTTGCCGCTAAGGGAAGGATAGATTTATGTTTGATTACTTTTAATACATGCGTGCAGGACAGAGGTATAAAACCCGATGTTCATAGTTTGGACATGCTTTTCAAAGCTTTAGTTAAAAATGGCTATCACAAGAATTTTTGTGTGATACTAAAATTTTTAGAAAGTTTGAAAAGAAGTTATGGATTTGAAAATAGGACCAACTATTGGCTCATTAAAGCTCATTCTATGGCTAATTTTAATATTGAACGTCAATGGCGCCGTGTTACACCTGAACAATTACAAAAAGCTCGATTTTGGGTTAATATTTTAAGATGGGGGGTCGATACCACTACGTTTAGCACAAAAGTTTGGTCTTCGCACGGTACTCAATTCAGAAAAGCTCTAAGGTTTATTGGTTGTATACCTCTGGCTTATCGCCATCAATCACAACAAGATACCACGCAATGCACAATACGTAAGTCTGAATATCGCAGGAGGATTCGTCATATAGCACTACAGAATGCCCTTTTGAAGAGAATTCCCTATGCGAAAGATTGGTATGGCACTTTGAGGAAAGAACTTAAGGATAGAGGTGTTGTATATTAATATTCTTGTTTAGAGTCGAGACCCAAGACTTTTATAAAAAAAAAATATATATATTAAAGACTAGAAAAGATAAAAAGGTTATAGAAGAAAGAAAATAAGATACTTGGAAAAGAAGTCAAATCAGAAGACAAATAATTAAATGGAAATAATACAACACACGCAAAATCAGCTTTTTTTTTTTTTAATATTATTTCATTTTTATTATCTTTCTCTCGAAAATAAAAAATAAAAAAAATAAAAAAAAAAAAATAATGTTTATTAAAGATTTTCTTCATCCCACTTCTTTTTCTTAACTGCTATCATTCGTTAATGAATCAGGATTTGGGAGCAAAACGAAAAAGGATGGAAAATCACTCAGCTCTGTTTTGGCCATATTGACCATCATGTTGGCCAGTGGCAGTCTCTTGGCCAGCAACAGTCTCTTGGCCTGGAACAACCTCTTGACCTTCTTCTCTAACGTGTCCAGGGGCTTCATCAACAACTTCTTCTTCAGCCCATTCTTCTTCAGGAACGACATCATCTTCATCATCGACTTCATCATAAACGTCATCGACGGTTTGATGGAATGATAAAGTTGGTTTAACAGCAGCAGAATCAAGAGTCCAAGACTCCAATGCAGCTTCAGCATCCATAATAATTTGTTTAGATGCATCATAACCATCATAAGCGGATCTGGTCTCACCTGGGGTAACTGGTGAATCATCTAATAATTCTAATAAAGCTTTACCATAACCAGCAATTAGAGCGAATTTCTCTGCCAATTCTCTCATAGAGTCAAATTCGTAGTTGTAAGCAGCCTTCATCTTTTCTCTAGTAATGTTTGACAATTGAGCTTCTGCCACTAGCGATTCGGCCTCGGCACGAACCAATTCTTGTTCTAAAACTGGAATTTTTGGAGAGTGAGGATCCTTGTACTTCAAATGAGCAATATCATCTGTAACCTTTTCCTTACGGTTTCTAGTTGGTTGAACAGAAGCTTCAATGTTTCTAATGGACTTCAAAGTAACACGGTATTGATCGTACTTGTCGATGAATTGGTCTTGCAATTCACCCAATTCAAAGATTAGAACCCCCAATTTATCAGTAACATCAGAAACATCGTCATCATTATCAGCACCCCATAGAGAAAGTTGTCTAGCGGCCGCTCTTCTTTCGTGTGCAACGACTTCCAAAGATCTCAAAACACCCTTCTCTGTACTCACCAATTGAGATAGCTTTCTAGCTAAATCTGGTCCAAAGTTACCAGCAGCATTCTTTCTAAATGTAGAGGCAATTGATGCCTTACCAAAAAATCTTGACTTGGTAGAAGATGGTGGTGGTGGTGGTGACTGGATTTGGGAAGCTGTTGGAACTCTTTGATTTCTTAGAGAGTAGGTTCTGTGCATTATAACGTAAGATTCTTTAATTGAACCGTTCGTTGAACAAAAGTGATAGTAATGACTAACGGTCTTTAAGGTATCGTTCTTGTTTTCTTTTTTTTTTATTTCGACTTGGCTTCCAACCCCTTGGTATTTATATACTGTTGTTATGCCTGGTAACTCCCAGATAGCCTCATTATGTCCCAATGCGGTATTCTTTCCTTTTCGTTAAGTTTTAAAAAAGGGTTTTTGCTCTGTTTAGCAAGCCGATTTGCTCTCTGGGAACTGGTTTTATTTGGAATTTTCCTAATTGGTGTTTTGCTGTGACTAGAAAATTCCCACATGTATCTCACGTGTAATGGTGCAATAAAGCGGCAATTCTACTCTGTAGATAACGGGAATAGAAAGACTAGAAGTAGGAGGCATGAAGATCTCCATTCGTTGCTGTTTTCTTCGGGGTTTTAACAAGCGTGATTGAACTTTATAGTGGTTCAACCATTTCTCGTATATTATGATCGCGGTTAGATCGGCGGCTAATTATCCGTATAACATTATTTCCTTGGTCACCCGACCGCAGAAATAAAGGGTATACTTATTGACAGGTATGGATCATGTATATATATAGATTTGATGGTATATGGAAAAATTATTTTTTTATAAGTATTCCTTTTGGGTCAAGAACTGTAGGGTTTACTTGATTTCTGTAGGATCTTGAAGGAACCAACCACATATATAATTTATTTCCCAGTTCATATCAACACCTACATATTACATAGGTTTATCAAGAGTTGGTGTGTGTGTGTGTGTGTATGTTTTCTGTCATATAATAGCGGTATGTCGGTCATTCTAGAAGACTACCAAAGAAATTTTCTAGAATTAGCCTTTGAGAGTGGATCACTGAAATTTGGACGATTTGTTTTGAACAATAGACACAATTCACCGTATGTTTTTAATTTGGGTGAATTTAACACAGGTAAACTATTGACTAATTTAGCTACTTTCTATGCTGTTGCAATTATTCAGTCGCATATTAAATTTGATGTCATATTTGGACCAGCTTATAATGGAATTCCGTTGGCATCTGTTGCTTGTATGAAATTAGCGGAGATCGGTGGATCGAATTATCAAGATATTCGGTATGCATTTAATAGAAATGAAACTAAAAGACATGGTGAAGGTGGTAACATCGTTGGCTCATCCATCATGAACAAAAAAGTTCTGGTCATTGGTGATGTTATGACAGCTGGCAAAGGTATCGATGAGACTTTTAAGTTAATATATTCTAATGGTGGACAAGTCGTTGCCTATATCATTGCTTTAGATGAACGAGAAAGGACTGATGATAACGAGAAAGATGAATTCAGTGCTATTCAATCCGTTAATAAAAGATATGGAGTCCCAGTTTTGAGCATAGTTACGTTATTGGATGCTCTGCAATTTTTTGAGGATAAGATGTCGGTTGAGCAAAGAAAATTAACGGAAGAATATATTATTCAATATGGTATCAACTAGTTAATCTAGATTTCATGCTTGTGATAGTTCGCTGGACCCGCGTCACGCTTGTCTGTCGCGCGGGGGGGGGAATTAAATATTTGTGTCAGTAAATGACATAATAATACCATTATCATTATTTGTGTTATTTAAATCGAGCATGAAATATAAGTTCCTTTACCTAAGTTACTGAACCCAAAAGTTTTAACCCTCCTTATTACTTCCCTCAAATTTAATTCCTTAACCATTTCACAACCAGTACGACTGAAAATAATAATAATAATAATAATAATAATAATACAAGCGACTTGGCGTTGTGTAGCTACCTGAAGCAAACTATCTTAACAATTAATTGTTCTATTTGATTTATTGTAAGCTATTTCTACAAATTATTGCACTTTTTTATTCTAGCATCATGGAATCAAACATCGCTATGGAAGGCTTTAGTCCTGTGGAATCAATTGATTCTAATGCTGATTTATTTTCAAATGTTGCTCTAAAACTAAATTCTACTTCTGCTACGACAAACTATGATTCTAACAGTGCTGAATCTCTGGGGACTAAAAGGGAACACGTAATCTCTAAAATGTCGACATGGATTCACAAGTGGAGTCACCTCGACTCTGATAGTCAGAATAGACAACCAGCCGCTAAAACTCATAGGTTCAGGTTTTGGCTCAACAAAAAGGACAGCGAAGGCTCATTTGGTAGTCATACATCTGCTACATCTGAAGAGGGCTTTACACTAAACACACAGGCTTCGGTTTATAACCATCAGTTTTCTGCACAGTTGTTTTCCGATGATTGTGACGAAGACGGCACTGTGGATGGTGCCGATGAAACTTTTAGTTCGCAAGCTGCTATCTATGAATTTGATAACCTAGACTCTAGTTATCCAAACGCTTCTGAATCGACTGTTCCTGTGATCGATTGCTCTACGAAGTGTGGTTTCACTGATCCTGCCGAAACAACTTTTATTTCTCAGTCTTCTCTCTATCATCAATTTGGTGATGCTGCCATTGAAGAAGATTCCACCGTTAAAGTGGACGAAACTTTTCCTAGCCTCAACACTTGTGTTCCTGTCGAGGAAATATCTTGGTTGGGTGCCGCCAACATAAAGCCGACCATTTTTGATAGTGATGTTGATAAACCTTATACTTCTGGAGCTGGAATTACCAGTGGATTCGATGATCAGGAACTCTTTGTTGTTAAAATTTCCCAGAAAGATGAAAATTTCTTGAAGGATATTGACGGGGATTTTAAAATACAAAAAATATCTAATCCACGAGCCTCATTACGTGAAGTGCATGATGATAAGTATTATTTGGAGTCTTTGCAAGACGTATTTGTCCTTAATGGAGGTGTTCGTGACTTTTTCAGTGTCCCCCTCGATAGGCAATCATCCATCTATGAGGTGCGAACGAAAAGCAGTCATGATACTATTCTCGAGTCACTATCAGAAACATGGATGGATTCTGAATCTTCCTTAGAAGAAAATGAAATCCGGTGTAATCGAACCAGTGATACGACAGTTCAGCCTTCTTCCATCGAGCGAAGATTTCGATTAAAGACCTTACTTCATTATCTAAAAAATAAGTTTTCGAGTATTCGAGATGGTTCAGAATTCCAATTGCTAAAGCTGCTTTGGAACTCAAGATGGGTGAGCCAAGAAAATGCACAGTGGTACTACCGAAACCATTGAGAGTATTGGATTAGATCTAGTATTGATGATCCATTAATTTATCGAAAACATAAAAAATAAAACATAAATAAGAACTTGATAGATTTTGAATACTGATAATGATAATATTAATAATAATAATCAATTATTCTAAAGTATATAATATCTTTATATTCATCTTCATGCTTACATTTATCTACCGTCACGTGCTCTGTTACAGAGTTGGATATTATTGAAAGCTGGAAACTGTTAATCGATTATTTCTAAATGTAGATGATGAAATCCACTGAATCATGGACAGATTCGATAGACAATTGAGACTTTGGGGTGGTTTTGGTCACGAACTTCTATCTAATGGTCAAATCTGCTTTATAGTGGAAAGGCGTGATGACCCCTTGTTCCTGGAGGTTCAGCGACACTTACTTTTAGCTGGTATAAGCAGATATCTAGTTTTCCACTCTGATAAGCAACAGACACCGGTGAATAATGGATTTGCATTTATTAATGAAAGTCAAGAACTTCAAGCTTTGAATCCTGAAATTAAACCTCATTGGGAGTTTTTCCCTTTGTCAAAGATACACTTACAGGATTTTAAAGACATTTCGGTTATAGTGTTGATCAATGCTGGGGATGCCAATGTATTACAGGATCTTTCGACCAAAAGAGAAAGCTCTATAAGCTTTCCGCCGGTTCTCGTGGCTGCCATCAAGTATCCTTTAGCTTATACGTATTTGTGGTTGAAAGAAGCTCATTTTGTTCTAACTACCAATCCAGAGTACGTGATACCAGACTTGAGGGTAAATAAGCCATGGAATGAACTGTTGCAGTTCATAGATTTTTTGGATTTTGACCGATTACGGGAAGAAGAGTTAGCAGAAGTGCCATATCCTGTAATTCTCCTTAAGGCACTGAGGGCGACTTCGCAGGACGAACGTCCCTTGCACCAAAAACTGGATGATTACTACTTGAAGTTTAGTCCTCAAGCACTTGGTGATTCTAATTATAGACAGGCTAAGCGTTATGCCCGTCAAGTGTGTCGAAGCAGCGAGTTGAACAAGCAAAGGGTCCAACAGTTATTGAAACGAGTAGAACTTTGTCGAGAGCAGCATTGGCATGATTTTTTCAACGATAGATTTGTGGCTCTTTGTCAGGCATTGAAGCAATTTTTGAGTTACTATCATGAGCTTCCTTTACCAAGTGAGTTCCCTGACATGGAAGCAGGTACACGACCTTATAATGATTTGAAAGTAATTTATCAGAAGAAGGCTTGCAAGGATCGTGAAGTGTTGGGGATCATATTAACAGGGTTAGGCTTTCCGGATTTTCCTACAACATTAATTCAAAAATTTTGTGATAATATAAATTATTGGACCTTACTGGAACCTTCTGTTAGTGAGTGTTCTGTACCTGACGTATGTTCAAGTAGCGCATTGTTGAGACACGTAAATTATCAGGAACAGTCTGTCTCGGCACCTGAGACAGAGTTGTTGAGGAATCTCCTGAGTATTGCGGATAATTCATACAGGTCAAATTTTCCTGTTAATTCCTATCCTGCGACGGCATTTTTAGGTGGTGTAGTTGCCCAAGAAGTAGTTAAAGTTATAAGTCACCAGTACGTGCCCATTGATAATACTTTTGTCTATAATTTAGTTTCTGACGAGAGTACTACTATAAAGCTCTGACATATTAATACTTATCTATAAATCGTCAAAACTACCTGTTACTTCGCTTGATTGATTTTTCTTTTTCCTTTTGTTTTGCATGATAGTCTCTTTCCAATCCTCCTGGACATCTTCATCACTATCAGACCCTTCTTCGATTTGTTTTTCAATCTCTTCTTTTTTCAGTGCCATTTTTACTCTTCTTTCTGACCTATCTTTCTTGGACTGCAATTTATTAGACCATGGGGTATTTCTTTCCTTGGCTTCAGCCCTCTGTCTTCTCTTTTCGTTGATATGGTTGGAATTTTTTAAAGATTCGAGTCTTTTCTTTTCCCGATTCTTATCCATATATGCCAACATATCCATGTCTATAGGTTGATCTATAATCCAGCCATCTTTGACGTTGTTATCCTGGAGGTAGTTATTTATTTCAGGCATGCGCGGTAAGCGAAATAAACCATACATTTTAGCCAATCCAACATAATCAAGAGATTGTAACCTAAAAATCGAACTGGCCGAGTGTTTCATGTAATTTTTGATAAATGCAACATAAGATCTAACGGCAAGATCATACCGCGCTCTATCCTGCAAAACCCAATTTTTGAAGATCTCGTAGAACTGTTCATTGGATGGCAATCCGGTGATCTTTAGGGACATTTGTCCTAACTCTACATTTTTGACCTCTAAGAAGGGTATGTAATCTTCTTCTCTACCTTTGTTTAAAAATGTTATTGCCCTACCCTCTCTATTAGCTCTTCCTGCCCTGCCACATCTATGAAGAAACATATTAGTATCTGATGGAGGATCTAGTTGAACTACTAGATCAACCTCAGGTATGTCGATGCCTCTAGCAGCAACATCAGTTGTGAGCAGAACGGCTTTTCCTAATATTTCCCCAAATGCATCAAGGGTCTTCTGTCTAGAATTAGTTTGCAACTTACCATGCAAAGAAAAAAATTCGACGTCTTCATTCAACAATTTTTGGTCTTTTTGGAGGTATTGCATGAAAGAATAGAAATATGTTACCGAGATACATGTAGGGAAATAAACAATGCATTTCTTAAACTTATAATTGTTCATTATGCTTAGCAGTTGTTGAACCTTAGTCTCTGGCTTAACCACTGTGTAAAATAACCCCAGAGAAGTTGGTGCTTTTGTTGTGGAACTCACCGTGATTTTCACAGGATTTCTCAAACCAGTCTTGAATATTTGACTTCCAGCGCTTCCAATAGTCGCAGAAAAAAGTCCTGTTCTCCTCTGTTTTGGTAAAATCTTTAGAATTTTCTCTACCTCACCAAAAAAACTCAAATCTAATAATCTGTCGGCTTCGTCCAATACCAGAACACTGCATGATTTTGTCTGCACAGCAGGCATTTGTAAGAAGTCCAGCACTCTACCAGGAGTACCTACTAATATCCTAGGACGATTTTGTAGAAAATCTGCCAAATCATCTCTTACCGAGCTTTGGTTAGTTCCTACCAGTAGCTGCGATTTTATTGGATGCTCGTTGTCAGGATAGTGTTCTAAAAAAGCTCTAATGACAGACTGAATTTGATTCGATAATTCTCTTGTTGGTGTAATTATAAGTGAGTGGAAATGACCCTTTTTGAAGTTTGAAGTATTTGCTTCTTCAGCAATTATCTTCTCTAATATTGGAATTACAAATGCAACCGTCTTACCAGATCCTGTCACGGATTCAACCACTACATCTTTGTTCCTTGCGAACATAGGTACAGTTGAAGCTTGTACTGGTGTCATGACATCAAATCCCATTATATCTATGGCGGTTTTAATCCACGGCTGAACCGGATAATCGAGATCATCCCACGATAACGTCTTAGACATCTTAAAAGCACTTATCGATACTTTAGCGGTACTCTTGGTGATATGGCACTTTTAGATGAGTGTTCTTCGTCTTCGTTGGTTTTTTCAAAATTTTCTGTCTAAGTCGGTGATAGCGCCGTGCGCCTACAAAGATTTATGATAAAACGGAATTGAGTAGAGAATTATCTGAATAAATTATTGAATTTCAGTTCGACATATGTCGATATTGCAACGAGCCCAACAATACATTGATTTATGATTAATTGCTTCGTCGATATCATCGATATTACCCTCTGATTTTTTATTTTATTTTTTTCACTTTTTTTTCTTCATTCAAGCGCGATGAGATGGAAACACTGTTTCTAGTTAAACATTCTATTCGACATTAAGAAGTGATTGATTTTGGGAGTTTAGGATTGATGGGAATCCTCCAGCGCTTGCTCCAGTTGGTGAATAGATCCGTCTTAGTCTCACATAGTATGTCTTCACCAATGGCTTCTAGATATTCGGATTGGACAAAAGAACAACTTATAGAAAAGATTGTAGCATTGGAGGACCATCAAGATGTACAAAATTTGAAAAAACACAGGAATCTTTCACCTGAGGTCCCAAAATCTAAGCGTAGAAGGGAGTTTGATTTTTCTAAATATAATAAAAGGTTCATTGCATTGAAATTTGCTTACTTAGGGTGGAATTATAATGGTTTAGCCATACAAAAAGATATAACACCGCTTCCCACTGTTGAAGGTGTTATTATCGAAGCCTTGATGAAATGCAAATTAATTGCATCTTCAAATGTGCAGGATTTTAAATTTAGTAGATGTGGCCGGACAGATAAAGGCGTCAGCGCCATGAATCAGGTTGTGTCTTTGGAAGTGAGGTCAAATTTGAACGAGGAAGAGCAAAAGGATCCTTCAAATGATCTTCGAGAGCTTCAATACGCCCAAATTTTAAATCACTTACTGCCCGATGACATTAAAATTTCTGCTGTATGTTTGAGACCACCGGAGGGATTTGACGCAAGGTACAGTTGTGTACATCGTCATTATAAGTATTTGTTCAGTGCGAAGAAATTGTCATTAGATCGGATGCAAGATGCTGCGACCCTTTACAGAGGTGAGCATGATTTCAGAAACTTTTGTAAACTAGATGGTTCCAAACAAATCACTAATTACACCAGGAATGTTTTGAGTTCTCAGATCCAGCATGTTTCTGATGACATTTATTGTTTTGATTTAATCGGGAGTGCTTTCTTGTGGCATCAGGTCCGTTGTATGATGGCCATCCTTTTCCTTGTAGGACAAGGCTTGGAAGAACCTTCTGTAGTTACGGACCTTCTCGATGTGAATAGAGCACCACAGAAACCCCTTTACGATATGGCAAGTGATCTACCATTGATTTTATATGACTGTAAATTTCCGCAAATGGAATGGATACAGCCTGGTTCAGAAGATTACAAGGCTATTAAGTACAATAAAGAGGTACAATCACTGAATTTGCACTATCAATTTAAAGCTACTGTCGCAGATATGTTTAAGGAATGCTTGGCTCTTCGACCACATCCTGATGTTGATTTTTCTAACAAGACTAGAATTAATATTGGCGATGGTGTGGGTAAAGTTGTTTCCAAATATGAGAAAATAGTCAACAGGCAAGTTATGGACTCTGCAGAAGCCGTGAATGAAAAGTATAGACTTAGAAAAACAACTAAACGCTGATTTGATTTTACACTTGTAAATAATTTAGAAAATTGGCATTAATCATTGAGAAACGTAATTTGAAAACCTTGTACTTCCTTGAACAAAAAACTCTTAATCATGTAGCACATTTATCCAAGAGGGATCCCAATAAAGGGCCTCAGCATCCGCTTGTTCATCTATCCATAAGAGGCCGTTAGCAACCATTTCGTTCAATACAGCCCTACTTCTAAAAGATCTCCAATTCAAATTTGCATGCAAAAGGGATATGCTTGCATACCCCAAAATGGAACAAATTTCTAAAATCTTAGTCTGATCACCGGTTAATTCGTTTGGTACACTTCTCAGAAATTTCTTTCCTCTAATTTCAAAAATTTCAAACCCACCATCAAGACTTCGAAGCATCTCAATGGATTTTTCTAAATCTTTCATATCTACATCTAACCGCCTAAAATAGCCTCTTTCTAGCTCGTCAAATGATAGAACACCACCATTCATATCTTTTGTCTTTCTGCAAATTTCTATCACTTTAACACAAATTTCGTAATAAAAATCATTGACGTTAAACAAATGCTTATCTTTATCAAACAAACTTAGAGGATCAATACCTATTGATGAACACATGCGTATAAATTTCGAACGAAATTCTGGGTTCGCTTGAATTTCACTATTGTGCTTTTTTGCAAATGCAACTAGTCGTTCTTGAAATATGGCCAATTGTTCTTTCAATTCATTATTCTGTTTTTGCAATACCGATGAACTGATCTCACGATTCTCATTCTGTTGACCATCGAATGCTGCAAGTCCAAATCTTTTCATTCCTTCTGATTGATTCCACGAATTATACTTGTGCTAGTTTAATTCAGTTAATACTGACCATTACAAAGTTATGTTTCAAAAATGATTGATGTTTTCTTCGATGCTCACTAGTAGAATAATAAGGTGATAATATTTTAAAGGGTTACCAGGGCATTTCATGTTTGGTTCTTAAGATCGATATTTCATGTATTGGGAAGATACTCGTGTCAAACGATTATTGAGATGGGAAGATGAAAGTTCAAGGCAACTCAAGTTAAAAGTACAACGAGTTTATCATACTCAGAGAGTTATAAAAGAGTGTTCTCTTTGGTCAATTATCAATCCACGATACTGATGTCGGTGTTAGACTTTAAACCTGAAATATGGACTAGTTCCGCTAATGAGGCTTTAAAAATATCCTTTGTGAGCGATAATGCCATTCAGTTCTCACCAGCGTTCACGTACCCTATCTATGGTGATGCCGAACAGATCTTTGGTTATAAGGATTTGATCATTCATTTAGCTTTTGACTCTGTGACATTTAAACCGTTTGTAAATGTTAAGTATTCAGACAAACTAGAAGAGGACGCAGAAGACGTGGAGAGTAAACTATTAAGGTTTCTTCCCAAAGGAGACGTGATATTAAAGGACGAGACTAAGTGGGTGGACATATTTCACGATGAACAAAAAGATTTTGTCCTTCCTCCAGAAGAATTTAAAGTCTCAGAATATGAAAATGAAGGAAGTAAATTTGTAGTATATCGACAGAGCATTAAGGAAGATTTCACGAAGAAGCTACATCGTAGAGTACAGATCTTCTCACTTTTATTCATTGAGGCAGCCTCCTACATTGATGAAACTGACGAAAACTGGGAAATTTACTGGACCTTTAATAAGGAGACGAAACAATGTACTGGCTTTGTTACCACTTATAAGTACTGGAAATATTTAGGAGCCGCTCAGTTTGACGAATCCGAAAATTTAAAGTTCAGAGCTAAAATTTCGCAGTTCGTCATTTTCCCACCATATCAACAAAAGGGTCATGGTTCGCTACTTTACAAGTCCTTGATAAACTGTTGGCTTCACAATGATAACATATTGGAAATCACAGTAGAAGACCCAAACGAAAGCTTTGATGATTTAAGAGATCGCAATGATTTAGAGAGATTGCACAAAGAGAAATTTTTTGATTTAGTTCCAGAGCAGGGTGAAATATCTGATGAGTGGATTGAGGATGAACGTAAAAACCATAAGTTAGAGAAAAGACAATTCCATCGTTTAATTGAAATGATACTGGCACATAAAAATTCAGAAAATTATCGATTGCAAGTAAAGAAGCGCTTGTATACCAAAAACTTTGACGCATTATATGATATGCAAGAGGATGACAGAAGAGATGCTCTTCAAAAGTCCTTCATGCTTCTTACTGACGATTACAAGCGTATAATATCCTCGTGCAACTTTTTAAAGCATAGTTTGGAGTCACCTGAAGAGGAACCAGCTAAAAAACTCAAGAAAGAGTAGGCACCTACTTCAATTTGAGAAGCCATATATAGTGTTTGTAGTAGGGTAAAAATATTGAAATTATTATGTAAAAGAAGGTACCAAAGTTAATTCACTTTGTAAAAGTTAAGTAAAGTAGTAATCAGTAAGTCACATGACCATAAATAAAACATTATATGTATATATTAATATTTGTTTTTTATTGCGTAAAATAAATATAAATATATATATGGTAATAATTTTTTTTAAATAGAATACTTTTAGGTTTTAAGGTTATTTGAAACTTTACATTGTTTTACTTTTCCGAAGCGAAAAATGTATTTGCAAGCTATGATTAAACCCAAAAAGGCTTGTACGTAAATGAGTTAAGAAACAGCAACAACCGCAAGACGATGATTATGTATCAAGTAAAAATTGGCAATGAAATTTTTTTTGAATTTTTCTGACAGAGGCCAATTGGTATTCTGTACTTATTTCATATAGTGTGCTTATACTTGTATTCTATGATAGGAGGTAATGGAGCATATTTTGAGCACCTTGTGGATTCGGGTAACTCAAAAGGTTTGAAGTGAAAGAAAATCTCGAGCGATGAGAAAAACTTTTCGACATCTCATCTCATCTCGATCATATACACTACATAACAAGCGCCAACACTTGATTCCATAAGAAGATTCTTTGAAGTCCTAACGAGATGCCATCTAAGAAATCTTCAGGTAAGAAGGGTGCGCCGGCGAAGAAGGAAGTCACTCCTGAAGTATTTTCTGATTCTCAAGCGAGAAATCAGTTGGCTAATGTTCCTAAATTGACGGAAAAATCTAAGGTGAAAAAACCAAATAAGCAGGTCGAAAAGAAGGAGCAGTTTAGAAGCAGATTATATGGTTCTAAAAGGAAAAGCCCGGTTTACGATGAAAAGGATTTAGATCTCCCAACTTTGAACAAAGCTATTATTCCCGGTGTTAAAATAAAGAAAGGTAAAAAAGGTAAAAAGTTTATTGACGATCATGACAGTTTAAGACTCAACCTTCTATTAAAGGGAATCGGTGATAAATACGATGATATCGATGAGAGTAAATTAGAAAAGACTCGAAGATTAGAAGAAATTAGAGAGTTAAAGAAGCAGGAAATTGAAAGAAAGGAATCCGCCAAAAAGGACGTTTTACAGGATAAGAAGGCAGAAATCAAACGTAAAGCTTCTATAGCGAGGACTCAACGTAGAAAACAGAAACGTGAAACTGCAAAAGCCGTCAAGGCAACTGAGAGTGAACAAAAGACTGAGACACCTAAGAAAAAGAAAAAGGTCTCTTTTGCTTAAGGAAAATTCCTTCAGATATGTACATCAAAACTTTTTTCTTCACGTTGGGAAAGCCTGCAGATTGCTCCATATTGTTTGCCCTAACCAGAGAAGCTTCATGCTTTCCCTTAAAAAATTATCCGTTAAAAACGACGGATAATAATTGAACTATACAAGTTTCAACATAATATTATGATTGAACCGTATTCTCCAACATCCTTATTTATGTCATTCCCATTTTGCTGCCGGTTCATTGGGGTTGCTTTGTATCGGTATTGGGGTCTCATAAATTTTAATCTTCACGGAAAGAGGGGGTGAGTAATGATAATCATAATTGAAGTAGCATGATGTGTTCGTGTGACCTTTGCTTACCCAAAGGTCATCAATTTCGAGGGCCCAAAGGAATCAATACAAGACGTAGATTAATGCAAATATATAAGGAGTCGGTGTTTTTCGACTACCTAATTCTGTGAGTGGTTTTAACTAGCTTCACCTCATGTAGTTGTAAAATAGAATCAATCGTGTGACACAATTATCAATAGCATACAAAAGATAGGATGAAACTTCTTAAAATGTTCAGTAGAAGTTTGCATACAACAAAGGTCCGCGGCGGCTGCTCTTTGGACTTGAAAACCGCCATAAAAGAACTAATTCCTCAAAAGAGGCAAGAGATATTGGAACTGAAGAAGAACTATGGAGATGTAAAGGTTGGTGATATCACTATTGGTTCTGTAATCGGTGGTATGAGAGGTAATAATTCGATGTTCTGGCAGAGCACTTCATTAGATCCATTCGAAGGAATCAAATTTCAAGGAAAAACTATTAAAGATTGTCAAAAATTATTACCAAAGGATGCAAGAGATTCTGATGGAAAGGGAAATTTCCTACCTGAGGCGATGTTATGGCTTCTGGTAACTGGTCAAATACCAACTCAAGAACAGGCATTACATTTGTCAAAGGAATTGGGCGTCAGAGGTCGTAAGTTACCAGATTATACTGAAAAGCTGATGTCTAATTTACCTTCTGACATCCATCCTATGACACAACTTGCTATTGGTTTAGCTACCATGAATAAGACTTCTGAGTTTGCTGGAAGTTACGAAAGAGGTGAAATTGGCAAGAGTGATTATTGGGAGTATGTTTTTGAAGATGTTATCAACTTGATTGCCGCCCTACCAAAATTGGCTGGTAAAATTTACTCCAATATTGTTGCTAATGGTAAACCTTTGGGCCAATTCAAAGAAAACAGAGACTGGAGTTATAACATTTCCTCGCTCTTAGGAATGACTAGCGAAGATTCTTGCAATCGACAAAATTTAACTGCGAAACAATCTGATGATTTTGTGAATTTAATGAGGTTATATACAGGTCTTCATGTGGATCACGAAGGTGGTAATGTGTCCGCTCATACGACCCACCTAGTCGGAAGTGCTCTAAGCGACCCTTATTTAAGTTATTCGAGTGGAATAATGGGTCTTGCAGGTCCCCTTCATGGGTTAGCGGCACAAGAGGTGGTTAGATTCTTGATTGAGATGAATTCCGAAATATCTTCTCCTGAAAACAAAACTGAAATTGAAAAATACTTGTGGAAATTGCTCGGATCCAATAGGGTGGTTCCGGGATATGGTCATGCTGTTCTTCGTAGAGCTGACCCAAGGTTCATCGCTATGCTCGATTTCGCCAAGGCAAGACCCGAGGAGTTTGGTCAAGACAAGAATGTCATCTTAATGGAAAAATTGTCAGAAATTGCTCCTAACGTCTTAAAAGCACATGGTAAAAGCAAGAACCCGTATCCAAATGTAGATTCTGCCTCGGGAATATTATTTTACCATTACGGTGTAAAAGAATTACTGTTCTTCACTGTTATCTTCGGATGTTCACGGTCAATGGGTCCGCTAAGCCAACTTGTCTGGGACAGAGCGCTAGGATTGCCCATCGAAAGACCGAAGAGTTTAGATTTCAACTCCCTACATGCTCTATGTAAATGAATATTAATTATACTGATCGTTTTGTCTACCTTTTTTTTGTATCACATATAGTGAGGTGAATGTCATCGAGGACTATTCAGCCGCACCTGGAGTTCAGATGTCCAATCTTACTAAAGCCGCACCACCCGCATGGTCCCCATTATTCCCCTATAAAATTTCTTGGGTGAAATAGTGAAAAGTGGTCTTGTTGATAGAAGTATTAGTGATGACCTAGATTGAATTAACCCCTTCTGTTCCCCATTTAATTGCTGTGATCACCCTTCTGGTTTATGAGGACGGTTTAAAGGACAGTTAATCCCCATCGGATATGATTAGTGTGTGACTATGCGGGTGTATACATACAGGCACAACATACATAAATGTGCTTATACATAGAAGTATTTATATACAAATATAAGCATATACATTTGGGAAGAGATATGACAATTCCCTAGTGAATTGAGGCTTCAAATTTTACGAGGTAGTGTGAGTCCCAAAAATAATATGTTATCAGCAAGAACAAAAGGTGCCTTATATCTCGGTAAAAGAGTACCAGTCGGAGTCAAATCATTGATTTTGAGCCAAAATTATGCCAGCTCTTCAAAGATGTCTCCAGCCACCAATCAAAGACCTGAACCTGACAAGGTCTTGAAAGAAATTGCATCATACGTTCATAGAACTAAAATCACATCTCAATTAGCCCTAGACACTGCCAAATTATGTTTTCTAGATACATTAGGTTGTGGATTAGCTGCTTTAAAGTTTAAACAAGCTAGAGATATTATTAAACCAATCGTTCCTGGTACAGTAGTACCCAACGGTACTAGGATCTTAGGGACAAGTTATGAATTGGATCCAGTAGAGGGTGCATTTGCGGTTGGTACATTAATACGTTGGTTAGATTACAATGATTGTTGGTTAGCAGCTGAATGGGGCCATCCTTCAGATAATTTAGGTGGTATCTTGGCAGTTGCAGACTATTTGACAAGACTTTCTAGAGCCACTAACGGTAGAGAAGGAAGAGCGTTTACTGTGGGTGATGTTTTGGAGGCAATGGTGAAAGCTCATGAGATCCAAGGCGTGATTGCCCTAGAGAACTCTTTTAATTCTGTCGGATTAGATCACGTTGTATTGGTTAAAGTTGCTACTACCGCTATAGTTTCTAAGATGTTGGGCTTAGATGAACAGCAGACAATTGCGGCGATTTCTCAAGCATTTGCCGATGGTCAGTCTTTAAGAACTTATAGACATGCACCAAATACTGGCTCAAAAAAATCTTGGGCCGCTGGTGATGCAGTTTCCAGAGCGGTGAAATTGGCATATCTAACGAAGAAGGCGGATATTGGGATTATTCCTTCAGTATTAACGGCACCAACCTGGGGCTTCTATGATGTCCTCTTCGAAGGTAAACCATTCTCTTTCAAGCAGAGAAACCAGTTCGGATCATACGTGATGGAAAACATATTGTTCAAGATTTCATTTCCTGCAGAGTTTCATGCCCAAACAGCTGCTGAAGCAGCCATGAAGGCCCATGGTGCTTTAAAAGATATTGGTAAAACTTTCCAAGACATAAAGTCTATTAGAATCAGAACCCAAGAAGCTGCGGTAAGGATTATTGATAAATCGGGCCCTCTTTACAACTATGCCGATAGAGATCATTGTATCCAATACATGACTGCCATCCCTTTAATTTATGGACGATTAACAGCTGAAGACTACACGGATGCTGTTGCCAAAAATCCAGCGATTGATGAATTGAGATCTAAAATTCACTGTGTTAAAGATGATCAATTTACGGAGGATTATCATGATCCTGCAAAGAGATCTATTGGGAATGCACTTCTTATTGAGTTAAACGACGGTACCGTACTCGATGAAATTATCGTAGAATATCCAATTGGTCATAGATTTAGAAGGGAAGAAGGCATACCATTATTATTGAACAAGTTCAAAACTCACTTGAATGACCACTTTGTTAATGCCTCAGGAAGGGCTGAACAGATTTATTCCAATAGTCAAAGGGTTGACTTCTCGAGTACACCAATAGATTCATACATTGACATGTACTGGAATTGAGGAACACGAGCAAGGAAGTAAGTTTATCTTTATAGCTGTTATATTATTCGTGATCGACTTCGGGTAACCGTCGCCTGTTCATTTGACCAGTAAACAAATTTTTGCAAGCCAGAAGAATTCGCTATTCAAATCGCCAGTAGATATACATATATTCATAAAAACTAGATTGAAAGGTAGGGTCATCCAATATATGGAATTGAAGTTACTGATATGAGTCTAAAAGTAGATCAAATGAGTTCCAAGACCGGTAAAACCCAAGATGTTTCCATGAAAGGGTCTGCAAAAGTTCTTAATGAATTGATTGAAACGTCTAAAAATCTACCTAGTACTTCATCAGAATTAGGTTCAATTCAATTAAGCGTTAACGAAATTAGAAAGAGAACCCACGATCTAAGGCAGAAGAAAGAGATTGGTGCCGATCATACCAAAGCTCATTACTTATTGGCCGGAAGCGGATTAGCAATTGAAGATGTAGATCTGTCATTAAAGAATTTACAATCTAAACAGTTATTAGAACAACCAGTTTCAAAGAAGCAAGTTGAAGGTGAACTGGACACATATTTGGGAACTAAGAAGGATGAAAACATCCTGTCCTCCATTGAACACCTTCTATCAATGGCAGCTAAAGATTTTGATAATTTTGTCAATCAAAACTTGAGCTTAGATTGGGACCAGCGTAAAGAGGAGGTTCGTGAAAATTTTGGTATTCTTATCCAAGGTAAAAATCATACAGATCCTACAAAGGGGGTCGCGCCTTTGAATCCCAAATTACCCACTTGGGGTAATCAAGTTTCGAGTATTTTGAATAGTGGCGAAACGAGATTAAACGTTAACGAAAATTATGCTGTGAGAGAAAAATTCGAGAAATACGCTAAAATCATTTACCGTTTTAATAATGCCAGACAAGCCAAACAAGATTTCCCGCTTTTGAAAGAATTATCACTTGCACTAGGTACAGGTGGTGATTTAAAAAATCGCCAGCTATTAGAAAGTTCCAAAGTTTTAGAAAACTTGAAATTGAATTCAGATGTGGTACAAAATGCCAAGAACTATTTGCAAAACCAATTTCTAGAATATGTCGACCATCTTTACAAGAAAAATTTGAACGAAGGATTGCCCACTAATATCAACAAGATAAAATCTTTCATCGATTCCAAATTGAGGAACCCCAACAATACATGGAAATTTAACAACTTAACGTTCATCAATGGTACACCTATCTGGGCTTTAATATTTTATCTTTTGAGGGCGGGGTTATTGCAAGAGGCATTAGAAATTGCAATAAATAATAAGGCAAGTTTCAAGAAAGTGGAACAATCATTTTTGACCTATTTGAAAGCTTATGTATCTTCGAAGGACCACAAACTCCCCGTGGAATTTTCTGCAAGACTTCACACCGAATATAGTCAACACATCAAAAGTTCCTTAGATGGTGATCCATTTAGATTGGCAGTTTATAAAATCATTGGCAGATGTGATTTGACAAGAAAGAACATATCTTTCATTACCCTCAGTGTAGAAGATTGGTTATGGATGCATTTCATGTTGATCAAAGATGATATTGCTGATAGTGATCCAGTGTACGAGAGATACAGTCTAAGTGACTTCCAGAATATCATTGTCTCATACGGTCCAACAAGGTTTACTAACTATTACTTGCAAGTGTTGATCCTAAGTGGCCTCTACGAGTCAGCTGTTGAGTATGCATTCTCTATTAGTGAAATTGATGCAGTCCATCTTGCAATTGTGATGGCTAATCAGGGTCTCCTAAAAGTCGATAACGATCGTTCTAGCAGCACCGGTCCCAATTTCACTACCATCAAAGGTAACCAAAGGAACATTAATTTTGCAAAGGTCTTAGGCAATTATACCAGGTCATTCAAATATTCTGATCCAAGAATTGCAGCTGAATATTTAATACTAATTGCCTTGGTTGTCACACCACAACAAATAGAATTATGCCATGAAGCGTTGAGGGAACTTGTTTTAGAAACAAAGGAGTTTACTATTTTACTCGGTAAAATTAACAGAGACGGTACAAGAATACCTGGTGTTTTGGAAGAACGACAATCGTTATTGCATTTGAAAGATGAAAAGGAGTTCTTACGAAAGATCACTGAGCATGCTGCTCTAAAAGCTGACGAAGATGGTAGAGTGTATGATTGCTTGTTATTATATCAATTATCCGAAGAGTACAATATTGTCGTTACTATTGTCAATAGTCTACTAAGTGATTTACTCAGTAACACTGATTTGGACCAACCACTGGTGGGAATGGATGAAAATAACGAGACAAATCCAATCTTAATAGCGAAGAAAATTGTTTCTATTTACGTCGAGAATCTAGAAATTTCACAAAAAGTTCAAACGAAGAACAAAGAAACTTGCATCATACTTTTGAAGCTTGCAGATGCTAGGAGAGCTTATCAAGCTAAACAGTGGGAAACTACTTTAGCACAAATTGAAGAATTAGATCTATTGCCCTTCTCCGATGAAGTTTCAGCGAGAAGAAAAGCTCAAGATTTTAGTGCACTTAACGAAAACATCATTAGGAACGTCCCCACCCTGCTTGTCATGGTGATGAGTTGCATATCAAAATTGATTATTGGATTAAACCAAAGTGATTACAAGTCTGTCACGAAGGCCCAACAAGTGGAAGCATTAAAGAACGTCTCAAGAAATTGCATGATGTACGCTGGTATGATCCAATACAAAATGCCTAGAGAAACCTACAGCGCATTAATAAGATTAGATATTGATTGTAAAGTATGAGAGGAGATAAGGTAAAAGCTTACTTTTCTACCATAATACAGTTTTTTCTTTTCTTTCCCTAAGTTTTATTTTATTATTTTCCTGACCATTAATTTATCATTATTTCATATCTTCTTGGAAAAACAAACATCATTATTTGTGATTCTTATGTTTTGTATAATCTGGCTGAACTTCGTATGCGTTAGGACTTTCAGACCTCTTTTGAGTTAACTTACGATGGCGTCTGATAACCCTTCTAGCCCTTCTTTCCTCAAAACCTAAACCTCTTCCCTCATCAGACTCTGAGGAAGATGAGGAAGATGAAGAGGATGAGCAAGGCTCCTCATTGTGATCTGGAGAATCTTCGCATTCTGCATCTGGATCTTCCTGTGGGTGAAAAATACAACAGATCTTCGTCTTCTTCTTATTCATATCCTCATTATCAACTACATCATTTTGCCATCTAACACTGGGTCTCGAAGAACTTCCTCTCGTAGAATCTTGCCCCCGCTGTTCCTGTTGCCCACGTTGCTGTTCATGTTCACGAGATGCTCTTAATTGGAGAAACGGTGCCCCTCTGTCTCCATTAACAATCTGAGTCTGGGACGCATTGACTGGATTCCCTCGTCCATTATTGTTCACCATCTTCACAATGCTATTATCTAACAATTTCAGCTTACCAAAATTGCTTGGTATATCCCAACATTATATAATCTTTTCTACTCAGCGCTCTGTCTTAGGTACACCTTTCTTCAAGGGTATATTTTCGAAAGGGCCATAACTGTTTAACTAATTTACCCGTAATACATGATAAGGTTTGTTCAAGGAATCCAATTGAAATGGATTATTTTAAAGGTTTTGCCACCATTGAAAGCACTAACCTGAAGGTTCAAATATCGTGACAAGAGCATAAATTTGAGCATTGACGACCTACGATTGAATAATGGAGAGACTACAGAGGCTAATGATGAACAGTAAGGTTGGTATGGCCGACGCTAACCGTGATGATACCAAGGAGACGGTTTACATATCGTCCATAGCGCTTTTAAAGATGTTGAAGCATGGTAGAGCTGGTGTTCCTATGGAAGTTATGGGATTGATGCTTGGTGAATTTGTTGATGATTATACAGTTAATGTTGTAGATGTTTTTGCTATGCCTCAGAGTGGTACTGGTGTTTCTGTGGAAGCTGTTGATGATATTTTCCAGGCTAGGATGATGGATATGTTAAAACAAACTGGAAGAGACCAAATGGTTGTTGGATGGTACCACTCGCATCCTGGATTTGGCTGTTGGTTATCATCTGTTGATGTCAATACTCAGAAATCCTTTGAGCAACTAAATAGTAGAGCTGTTGCGGTTGTTGTGGATCCTATTCAATCTGTGAAAGGTAAAGTTGTTATTGATGCATTCAGGTTGATTGATACTGGTGCCCTCATAAACAACCAAGAACCAAGACAGACTACTTCTAATGCAGGTTTATTGAATAAGGCAAACATTCAGGCATTGATACATGGTTTGAACAGACATTATTACTCTCTGAATATTGATTTCCACAAGAATTCTAAGGAGACTGAAATGTTGATGAATTTACACAAGGAGAAATGGCAATCTGGATTGAAGATGTATGATTATAAAGAGAAGGAAACTCAAAATCTAGAAGCCACTCAGAACTTGGTAAGAATTGCCAAGCAATATTCGAAGAGGGTCGAGGAAGAGAGAGAGTTATCTGAAGAAGAGCTCAAGACTCGTTACGTTGGTAAACAGGACCCAAAGAAGCACTTGGCCGAAACTTCGGATGATGTGCTTGAAAATAACATAGTATCTGTTTTAACTGCTGGTGTAAATTCCGTTGCAATCAAATAATGGGAATAAGGTTACTACGTATACATTTAATGCATGCTTTTTATTTTCTTTTTATTTTATTTTATTTATTTTTTCTTTTTGATCAGACTAAGTACCTTCTCTTCGCCACACCTGCATATAGGACTCTTGTAAAAACAGCAGTTCTTTTTCTTTTAATCGACTGATGGTTCCGTCCAATTCAACCCACTGATCATTTTTCGAATTAAGGAATTGAATTTTCCATGAGCTTCTATCATCCTCTTCAACTACTGCTGACCTAATTGTCTCGTGAACGACATTGGTGATTAATGTATATTTGGAATCTTGTAATGTTAAATTCTGAGAGAATTCTATCAAAGTTTGATTCCTGCCTTTAACTGGAAAAGGACTCTTCTTGTCAAATCGATTAAAATGTAGAATAAGATATTGTGGTAATCTAATCAATTTGTATCTCTTCAACCCATGCACAGAATCATGCTCACGGCTACTATCGAATTTCTTCAATAAATCTTCTATCCGCACCTGTGGTAGATCATTAGCGTTACGACTGTCCTTGAAAAGTGGGGTTGGAGGAAGATCTAAAGTTAGTGAGAAATAGGGCACAGTGGTGACTTTTTTATTGACCGTTTCTTTTTGAAACTTCACCAAGTCACCTTTTGAATCTAATACTGGCTTAATAGGTGTTGAAATAACTTGCACAATTCCCTGAGAACTCTCACAAAGTATTTGCTTCAAGTGGGAGGATTTCTTGGCCAGGTTATTTAATAACCATATGAATATCCGTCTAGGATCATTAATATTGTTAAGAAGTTCAGGCTCTACGACAGAAATAAAAGCCAAAAACTCCTCCGAAGACACATGGGACTTAAATAACCTTGTAGACCATAGTTTACGGATTATTATTCGCAATCTCCTCACAATCTCGTCCTCCCCCATGTATTCTTTCAGTAGAAAATAATCTCTTAGTGGTATCAAATGAGAAAGTAGTAATAAAATTACATTAATTGAATCATTACCTGAAGCATTATTATTAAATCCAATGAACCCGTTGGTATATTTTTGACCATTTAAATCAATGCATCCATGAGGGAAGTTATCCACTTCCTCCTTGCTAAATGAAGGTTTTATGGCATTTCGTATCCTAACTAAGACCTGAATTTTATCTTTATCTTCCACTTCTACATTATCAGGCAAAAGATAGACCTTCAATGAGTTAAAATTTATAAATACATGATGATCCTCATTTACAGAATGAAGGAACACTGGTGTATTCTCACGACGACCGCGGAGATATTTTCCACATATTAGACAGCAATAACAGTTTAAAGGTGACAATGTTATACTACATCTTTTCTCGAGATCAAAATCCAATTTCCTCTCATCTATAGTTTCTAAGAAGGCGTAGGACGGCTCTTCGAGTTTGACTCTTTTATTTACCGTCAATGGATCTTCACGATTGCGTTTACTATCTAAATGACTCATCAGTATTAGTACATCCGTTTATCAATTTTTTCCTCTTGTATCTGATAGCTTTACCTCAAGTATAATTTCTACTGATGAATTTCATTTGTATTTCTTGTTTTCCGAAGAGCGGCACTCATGCGCTTTCCCTTGACTTCATTTCCTTGTGCTCACCACTTTACTTCTCGCAGAAGATTGAGCTCACGAATTTAACTTGAAGGACATTGTACTCAAACTCTTCGTCACTGGTAACGCAATCTCGTTTTTCTATTTACCTGTCTGCCCCAGCTTCGATCCCTTTGATGCTCTTTGCTTGGCTGTTGGCACTGGTTGCAAGCTCACTATTCACCTTTACAATTGTCAAGAGACGAGTATTCCGTCGTAGATTGCAATTACTTCCTAAGCCATTATCTATTGATATTGAGAAGCCCTTAAAGATGGTACATAAGAAATTGGCTGATCCCAACGATCTTCCCACTTCCTTGCGTGGTCTGAAGTACCCAGCAAAAGCTCATAACATTAGTGTTAAGAAACATCTTTTGAAGAAGAACCCCCATCTTTCCTCAAAGAGTACTGCTATTTTTATTGCTGGTGAAGAAATCGAAGGAAATAAATACTGTGATACTGAGAAACACTTCAGACAAAACAGGTATTTTTATTATTTATCCGGTGTAGACATTCCAGGGTCTGCCATGCTATTCGACTTCAAAAGAGATCGCTTGACCCTTTTCCTACCAAACGTTGAATGGGATGATGTTGTCTGGAGCGGATTACCTATGAGCATCGAACAAGCATCAAGGAACTTTGATGTCGACGAGGTCCTTTATTATAATCAAGCAAAGGATGTATTGCATAACTTCGAGGACTACAGTATTTTCACTACTGATTTAGACAACATTCATGATGAAAAGATTAGGTCAGCGCTAGTTCCTCACGACAAAAATCTTTTCTACGCACTCGATGAGTCTAGAATGATTAAGGATCAGTATGAAATTGAAGTATTAAAAAAAGCCGCTGAAATAAGTGACAATTGCCACCTGGCTGTTATGTCGGCTCTTCCTATTGAATTAAATGAGGTACACATTCAAGCTGAATTTACTTATCACGCTATCCGTCAAGGAGCTCGTACGATGGGGTATGATCCCATCTGTTGTTCTGGTCCTGCATGTGGTACATTGCACTATGTGAAAAATACTGAGAATTTGGCAGATAAAGAATCTGTACTTATTGATTGTGGTGCTGAATGGAAAAATTACACCAGTGATGTCACTAGATGTTTCCCCATTTCAGGAAAATTTACTAGAGAACATCGTCACATTTATGAAGCAGTCCGCGATATGCAAACTCAGGTAATGTCGCACATAAGACCTGGGGTAGATTGGGAAGAATTACACCTTTTGTCTCACAGAGTACTAATCAAACATTTGTTGAAACTCGGCATTTTCAAGGGCCAATTCTCTGAAGATGAGATTTTTAAAAGGAGAGCTTCTTGTGCATTTTATCCACATGGATTGGGCCACTTAATGGGGTTAGACGTTCATGATGTTGCAGGAAGACCAGACTCTCATGATTCAGACCCATACTTCAAATATTTGAGATTACGTCGTCCGCTGCAAGAAAACATGGTTATTACAAATGAACCAGGATGCTATTTCAACGATTTTTTGGTTGCCGAATTTTTAGATAAAATTCCGGAGAGAAAAGAGGTTGTTGACAAAGAAGTATTAAAGAAATACATGTACATTGGTGGTGTCCGTATTGAGGATGACGTCCTTGTTACGAAGAGTGGTTGTGAAGTTCTAACCAAAATTACTAGTGATCCTGATGAAATCGAGAAAATTGTATCGGATGGCCTCTCTAAACCCCGTTCAGACTTTCATATTGTTATTTAATTTTGCTTTATTTAATTAAAAGTTTTGCGAGTAAAATGTTAAATTGGAGGACATTTCGCTACACATATAAAATTCAAATGACATTTGTCCTTTTTCCCTACAAGATAGAAAAAATACAAACAAATGCGAATTCTGTGGATCGAACACAGGACCTCCAGATAACTTAACCGAAGTGTCTCTTCAGTCTGGCGCTCTCCCATCTGAGCTAAATCCGCTTGTATGAAGTCCGTGAAAAATCTAGTTCAATATATGCGAGAGTAGCATGAGAAACTTGTAAAGGACCGAGATTCAAACACCTAAAATAATGTCACATAAATTAAGATTTGACAGATCATAGTTGATTGAATTATCACTAATGATTTGCATCCCTAACGACTTAACCACAGCTTATGTCTAATTAGGTTTTAGGCCTCTATACGTTAATCTTTAGCGACCAAATACACCAATTAATTACGCTTTATTACTAGCCTTTTAGCCACATACCATGTAGATTCATAACCATATTTACGAAATTCCTAGCAATCAAAGCACATGAATGGATAATTGTATAGAATGTTTTTTACATATTGAGTCTTCGTTTTGCCTGTGATCCAACTAAATCACAGATAATGCTGCAGGCTATTCTAGAGACTGCTATGGTCTGACCATGTCAGTTACCAAGACGACATCCAAGTCATAAGAACTGGTTGGTCCTCAGAATCTAGATCATCTCCAAGTTGAACCCTTTTTTTCTCTTTCAGAAGTGAGTCTTCACGGGTTCAAATTGGGATATCAGAACACATTATCACAGACACAGAAGCTCCCCCTATGAGCGGTTAAAGAAGGCTTCATGTATCATATTAATGTTTGCACAACATCCATAAAAACTGACTTCTCAGCCCGCAAAGTGAAAACTGTGTGAAGACTTTCTCAATTACCAAACTACCGATGTACCCCTGAGAACGACAAGGATTACTTAATTATAATAATAATATTATTAAGATCTTCTAACATCTAATTAACCCTCTTAGAAATCAATTGATGAAAAAGTTTCTTTCAGGGTGTACATTCCACCTGCTTCGGAGTTTTTTTTCGGAGAAGAAAAAGGAAATTTAATAATGCCAAACTCTAAATTATGAAAAAAAAAAAAAAACAAAACACACACACACACATATATATACAATAGAACGCATAGGAATTGATACGGAAATAAGTTTCCTATTACATTCAATGAGCATAGTAGAATATCTTCAGAATTGTAATGTAAAGGCAATGTAGATTTTGCATTACATATCCTTCATGTTGAGTTAAGATGGTAATATAAAGCAGAAGAGTTGTATGCTTAATATGCCTCCACTTAATTTAGTAGACATTTACCGCCGTTATTCTCGACATGTATACTAATACGTTCCGGAACACATTCTTACTGGATGTATTGGAAGCATTGAATATAGTGAACATTCCTCAGGAACCAACTTTAGCAAATCCCTCAGGAGACAATGGTAATGTTCCTCAAGGTACTTTAAAAGAGGCTTCACATACTGATCTAGAAGCTCAAGCCAGTAGTGGCTCTAATAGTGACGACGGAAGGGGAAAACCGGGCAATAAAGATGAAATTAAAGTCAACGAAGAATCTCATCAACAGAAAGATCCCTTTTTAGTTGAGTTTACGGGGCCTGACGATCCTGAACGTCCTGTGAACTGGTCTTTATCAAAGAAAGCGATTGTTGTCATGCAAGTTCAAATTTTAACGTGTGTCACTTATTCAGGCACAGCTATCTATACTCCAGGCATAGAGGACATTCAAAAGGCATTTGGTATCGGGCATGTAGTAGCCACTTTAAATTTATCGATGTATATCTTGGGTTTTGGATTAGGTCCTATGATATTTTCTCCATTATCGGAGTTCGCCATGTTTGGTCGTCAACAACTGTACATTGTTACTCTATTCCTTTTTGCGATGTTACAAATTGGATGTGCATTAGTAGATAACATCGCAGGGTTAGTCATTCTAAGATTTATTACAGGTGTTTTATGCTCGCCATCGTTATCAACAGGAGCGGCTTCTGTTGCTGAGGTGGTTACGCCACCATTTGTTCCAGTTATGATTGGTATGTGGTCAATTGGTGCAGTTGCTGCTCCTGCCACAGGCCCAATCTTAGGTGCTTCAATGGTAGTTGCAAAGAATTGGAGATACATGTTTTGGATTCTTATGTGGATAAGTTCGGGTACGTTTCTTGGTTTATCTTTTTTCTTTCCAGAGACCTATGAAGAAAACATTCTTTACCGCCGTTGTAAAAGAATTCAAAAGACGACCGGGGACAAAAGGTACTTCACTGCTCAGTCTAGGGAAGAATCAAAGTTGACCATCAAGGATATCGCTATAATCTCCCTTTGGAGACCTGTTGAAATTATAGTTAAAGAACCAATTGTTTTAGCATTAGATTCATACCTTGCGGTAGCATATGGTACTTTCTATCTGTTTTTTGAGGCATTTCCAATCGTCTTTCTAAGAATTTACCATTTCACGACTATTGAATTGGGCCTGTCCTATCTAGGATTTTCTGCAAGTAGTTTTTTAGCTTATGGGGTGTCGCTATGTTTCTTCAGACTATTCTTACCTCGAATTACAAGAAACGGAAATTTCAAACCTGAAAAACTGTTAATTTTAGCTATGTGGGTATGTTGGTGTGGCCCTGCAGCACTCTTCATCTTCGGTTGGACAGCATCAGTACATTGGATCTTACCCATTATATCTGAGATTTTTTGGGTTTTGTTCCTCTTCAACCTTTTCCAAGCTATTTTTTCCTATTTGGCAATGTCATACCCCAAATACGTTGCCTCAGTATTCGCCGGTAATGGTTTATTCCGTTCAGGATTCGCATGTGGATTCCCATTATTTGGACAAGCAATGTACGACAATCTGGCCGTTAAAGGATATCCCGTTGCCTGGGGTTCATCTCTTCTAGGGTTCCTTACTGTTGGGCTAGGTATTCTACCATTTTTACTTTACAAAATAGGGCCCTACCTTCGTAGTAAATCTTCTTTCACTGGTTGAAAAACCTCCAACAACAACTCTTCCTTTTTCAATCATATATGTAATTAATTGGTTGTTAAATATTTGATAGAATTTAAAATTATTTTTCTCAAAGAGCAAGGAATCAACTGAAAGATTCAATGAAGCACCCTTCGAGTGCACAAACATACTCGGGAATGATTGAGTTGAATAAAGTTAGAATGAGCTGCGACAGCATAGAGAACGTAGTTAGGATCGACAAGCGGTTCCCATAATGAAATCCCATATCCCAAGGCCACTCAACAATTGACAACTTACAAATGTACCGCATTATCTCCCATTATGAATCACACAGTCTTAACAAAAGTCTATATGCATGTGAAAGATCCATCAGCTTTTGTACCTCTTTGATATTTTCCAAATACACTTTAAACTCTTCATCTTCCTTAGGTACCATCTCATGGTTAAATTTTTCTCTTATCTTTTCGATGAAAACTTTGTGACTCTTCAAAACATCTAACCTCAAATGCCTAACAATTTCGTTCAACGCATCTTCATGATAATCTAAGAGAGACAGTGTATCGTCATTTAGTCTAGTCTTAGAATCTAAAATTTTTTGTAACTGTTGATTTTGTCTTCTTAATATGGTCAATCTATCTTCCTCCGTATTGCAGTTCTGTGGAATGTCATCACTATCACTGTCCTTATCGCTAACATGTTCATCTTCAAGCAAGTTGTCTCTTTGATCCAAAAATTTCTGAAAAATGACCACATCAAAGTCATCCTTTCCCTTTAACTCACGATTGTTAAACCTTTTACTCAGCTGCTTGGACAAGACATCCACATCCCAAATTAAGCTCTCCTTCTTTTGTTTATTCTTCTTCAATAAATCAATTAATTTATCCACGAGACTGTACATATAATTCAAGTTCTCGGTCTGGGGACTCATGTATAGCTGCTGTGGTTGATGTTGTTGACCAACTTGGCTACCTTGACCCACCTGCTGCTGTTGTTGCCTAGCATCTGACCCCATTGTTCATCATATAACTGTGTTCTAAAAGGTCTTTGGACCTCAAACGGGACTCTTTGGAGTAATTTATGGCTATATTTACCGATAAACTTGATTTAAGTTATCTGTCACCTTTTTACATAATGGCTTACAGGATAAAATGCGGGTAATTGTGATACACCAAAAAAAAAAAAAAAGATCGGCGGCTATCACACACATATATATAAGCCTAAGCAAAAGACTTACAGAAAAACTAAATCTCTTATTTAACTCAAACTTTTTAGTATTTGAATCTTGAGGGCTATCAAGAAAAGCACAGTATAAAAATAATATTGACTAAGTTATCTTTAATGTCAGCTTCAATCAATTTTTCACATTTGTCCCTGAATCAAAGTGATAGAAATAATGATTTCTCTGAAGGTGTAGCAACTGTGTGGCTACTTAGTACATTAGGAAGCTCTACCACTCGTGGCACAAATGCTAGAAATAATGCTAGTAGTTTAAATTCAAATACTTCATCGGTTAAAAAGAAAGATATCATTAATGTTTCCATTCCAGATACCTGTATGGTAATTCAAAATAACGAGATGCAACTACCATTGCGGTACGTATCTAATCTATTATATGGAGTGACTGTTTGTTACAATAGAAAGACAGAATATGTGCTAAACGATTTAACCGCTCTTTTAACTCAATTACAAAGGAGGATATACACAGGCCAAAGTGGTACAGGGCAAAAGAAGTACTCCAAAAATGAGCAAAGGATAATGAACACAACTATTTTAAATTCCAATGAAAATGATAGCAATAATGGTCTACTAAGTGACGACCCATTATTTGATATTTCACAGGTTGCGGACTTTGAACAAATGTTGGGAATGACGCCAAAAGAAAACATGTCCGAAGCCGCTACCATTAGGAAACAAGATTATTTAAGAGAATTAACCAATTCAAATGTTTTTGAGAGACAAGCTTATCTCAAAGGATCAGATTCATTGGATCACCTGAATCGATCAATAACATTGGATGATATACCAATTGACGTTGATTTTAATCTAGAAATTGATGATGTTATGAGTCAACAGGGCACGGTCAGAAGCTCAAATACAGGAGCAAACACACCCAATGATCACAGTAACGACCTCAATCTCAATTTCGAAAACCAAGAGTTCACGTTGAACTTTGAAGATGAGGAATCTGAAGTTAACCAGAGCATTGTCGGAGGTGAACACACAGCACAACCAAATGCACCGCTTGGTTTGCCTGAGCAAGAGGAATATAATCAAGACGAGAGTTTTGTAGATGAACACGACGAAAATGGCCCAGCACAGAAGAAATTTAAAAAGGGCGATATTTTCAATGGAGCGGCTAATGCTCCTCAACTAATACAATTCGATGAAAGAACAGGACTGTCCACAGAAGTTCTCAAGAGTAATCATAATAACTATTGTAGAATTATGGAAGCCAGACGCAAACCTGGAGAACACAGGTCAGGTCTCAAAACGTGGAAACAAATCATGGATTTAGACAAACAGCCCCAATTCGTTCAGAATAGCTGGAATTTCGTCTTGAATCCCAACGATGAAATCAGTTTAAGATCGCTAAATGGAAACGATGGCTTTGAAAGTAGTTCTATCGAGAGGGGTCGCAAACGCTCTGGTTCCAATTCCAACTCTGAAAAATCGAGCAGCAACGTACCCAGTGAAGAAATGGGTAGAAGAATGATGGTTAGCAGAGAAGATTCTGTTGAGTTCAATGCCAGTGACAATCTGCTTTTGAATCTTGACCAAATAAATGAGGAATTACAAGAGAATTCCTCTAGAGATACATCCGCTCACCCACATGACTTTATGCAAATGAATCTCGATTTACCTCCTTCTAGCTTTGGAAGAACATATACACGGGCTGGTTCTGGTACCGAGACGTTCGGGAGTACTTCCAGTGCCAATGGAGAAAATGATGCGATTGATATCCTATACCAAAGAACTAAAGGAACCGCCAACAAAACAGGCTACCACAAAGGCACTTCAAATAGTTTTGGAAGTCACGAATTGAGTGAAATATCTTCCCATGACGAACATGAGTTCGCCCGCCCTCCTTTTCAGATAGTGTTGGACTATCAAGCACGTAAATTCTACGAATATATTAAGGAAAGAGCTCTTTTTGTCGGTAAAACGACAAGGTCTAATCCACCTTTCAGAAAAAAGCTACTATTAGAAGATATTGTTCCAAGCCAGCTATCGTCAGACCGGAGTGATGACAACGATGGCGACCAAAATGAATCGAATAAAGATCGTCCAATAATAAACAAAAGAATTGCGGCAAATGCGTTTCTATCATTGCTAAATCTTGCTTCAAAAGAATTGATTAATATCAGAGAATATCAAGATCAGAATGCTGAAGATGGTCACTTTAAGGTCATGAAAGGAGATGACATTGTCATCTATGCTTGATCCATTGGCCCCGGCCCGGACTCCGGAAGTGATCCCTGATGCATCAAGAACAAAAAAAAAGTGCATGCTCAGCCGCATGCCTTATACATTCTCCCCACGGAATAATCGGATGAACAGGTAGACTATAATTTGAATAACGTCGGTTTTAGTTTACATGTTGGAGATACCTAACCCCACACATGACTCCATCGGTTTTTACATTTCTCAGTTTTGGGATATATATTGGGGAAGATTCGTTTACCAGGGGAAAATGGACCGTGAGAATAAAACAATAGACATCCGCTTTAATAATGATTTGTCGCCCTTGGATTAGAATAAAAATGTTCAACGGGACAAGAGCTTTGAGTACTAGCACTTCACAATCATCATCAATTGTGAATCTGAACAGTTTCGTCGCAGAAGAGGTTCAAAAGATCCGGGACTGGTGGACGCAACCACGATATAAGAACGTGAAAAGACCTTATTCAGCGCTTGATGTTGTCAAGCATAGAGGGAGCCTGCCCGTGGAAGCTAATCGGTATGCATCATCTTTCCAGGCTCGAAAATTGTTTCAATTATTAGAGGAAAAGTTTGAAAAAAAGCTCCCCCTTCATACTCTTGGCGTTATTGATCCTGTTCAGATGACCCAGTTGGCAAGATGCAAAGAGATTGAGGTAACATATCTTTCAGGTTGGGCATGTTCCTCTACATTGGTAGGCTCTACAAATGAAGTTTCCCCTGATTTTGGGGATTACCCATACAATACTGTACCTAACCAAGTTGAAAGAATCTTCAAGGCTCAACAGATGCACGATAAGAAACTCTTCTTAGAGAAAGTTGAAGGGCTAACCAATGATTCCACAACAGATTATTTAAAACCAATAATTGCAGATGCAGATATGGGGCATGGTGGTAGTACTACCGTCATGAAATTGGCTAAACTGTTTGCCGAAAAGGGTGCTGCCGCCATACACCTAGAAGATCAAATGGTGGGAGGAAAAAGGTGCGGCCATCTAGGAGGGGCAGTTTTAGTCCCATCCTCTACCCACTTATCGAGATTAATAGCGACGAGGTTTCAATGGGATTTGATGGGCACTGAGAACCTTATCTTGGCAAGAACTGACTCATGTAATGGCAAACTACTAAGTAGCAGTAGTGATCCTCGCGATCACAGGTTCATTAGGGGCGTTATTGAGCCAGACGTCATACCATGGGGTGATAGATTAGCAGATCTAGAAAGTATGCCTACTATAACGAGTGAACAGATTGCCGCCGAAGAGACAAAATGGTATGATAAACACCAAGCCTTCACTTTTGATGAAGCAGTGCAAAGACAGGTTCCTCAGTCAGAATATAAAAAATATGTGGATCTAAAGCAGAAATATCTCAACGAGAAACCGTTCTTGAGTTTAAGAACCATGAAAGCGCTGGCTTCCCAGGCTTCTCCCACTACGAAGATACACTTTGATTGGGACGCACCTAGAACGAAAGAGGGATACTATCTCTTTGAAGGAGGGATGGAGGCTGCCATTGAAAGATCGCTATACTTTGCTCCTTACGCAGACATGATTTGGCTTGAAACAAAGACACCGGACCTAGAGCAAGCAACTTCATTTTCCTCCAAAATCCATGAGAAATACCCACACGTTAAACTGGTTTATAATCTCTCACCAAGCTTCAATTGGAGTGCTCACGGTTACAGTGAGGAAAGCTTGAAAAACTTCATCTGGGATTTGGCCAAGAATGGATTTGTTTTACAATTAGTTTCATTAGCAGGATTGCATGCTGATGGTTTGTCATTTTGGCAACTTGCTAAAAGATTTGGTCAGAATGGTATGCAGGCATACGTCGATCAAGTGCAGCGCCCAGAAAAACTGGAGAACAGCGATGTTCTTACACATCAAAAATGGTCAGGTGCAGAATACATTGATTCCACGATGAAAGTTCTTCAAAATGGATCCTCATCAAAAACTCTCAGCACGTCTGGAGATGCTTTTACAGAAAATCAATTCTGAAACAAACAAAACAAAAGAACAAAAAAAAAAAAAAAAAAACAGAAACGAAGGATACCACACCATGTGAGAAAAACATTGGGTGATGTTTATCGGGCCGTTCGCTTTGATTACCTCTGCTTATTTGGGGCACTTTAAATTATCCTTTCCCAGTTCAGTCTTTTTTTATCTTTCCTACTTTGAGTTTTGCCCTCTGTTTCTCATTTTGGATCTTAAGCAAACAACGCGGGTATGGTATTTGTATTGTATATCAGATCCTTTCACAAGATATATATTAGCAAAAAGCTTAATTGATCATTTTTAACTTTTTTCGAGCTACCTCACGGTTACCTTTGACTTTAAGTGTACGCCGGGTTGAGTCTAGGTAATTTGTGGGGAGTGGCTTTCAGTTTTAACATTTTTCCTTTTACTTTCGCAGAGTCTGGTGCGGTTCGAATGCAGGACGTTTGGCAGGATTTGAGTAGTCAAGACGAAACACTCCAGGACACAGAAGATGACTATTTCGATGCATTTTCTGGAGAAGAGTCTAATATTGGAGAACAATCAAGTGATTGGAGTGACAATGAAAGTTTGGTTGAGCTGCAGAAATGCTCTGCTGTAGAAGCAGATCACAAAGTCATACCCATACTAATTCGTGATCACTTAAAAGAAGAGCACAAAGAACAGAAAGAATCAAAATCTGATGTGCATGTTCAAATACAAACACCTGCAAAAAATTTCAGTGGGTGCCGGAGAAAGATACCAAGGACTCCCATACCAGGCCATAGTGATCCACTTGCTGAAATATTACAATCGAAGTTGCAGTCGAATTTCGAAAATTTCGAATTTGAAAGGCAAAAGGGACAGGTTCAGAACCATTCATTGCATCTGGCGAATAGCTCTCTTTTAAAAAAAAGAGAGGCACGAGGCATGGCTATATAATCTGCTTTTTGTCTATATTGCATTTCCCCCATCAATCATTTCTTAATGTGACGACTTCACCACTTTTAACGAGATTCTCTTTGATGAGCCTTGCATTCAAAAGGTCATTACTTTGAAATTTACGACGTCCTTGTTCTACGCTATCTGTCAATCCAGATTCAAAATGCCTTTTAGCAACCCTCTCTTCACTGATATGGTCTTCGGCATCGATGTACCATACTAGCAGTGACCCTGTTTCTTGCAAAACCTTATGCACTCGCTGCCAATTTTCCCTATCATAAAGAAGATAAAGTCCTTCTAAGATGACAATCCTGGTATGTCCATCGAGGCAGAATTGATCCGGTGTCGGATCTTTAAGACTGTGATCAAACCCTGGAATTTTTATACAGGGAAAGTGTGGATCATAAGTCTTTGCCATGAACTCAAAACACGGTTTGGCATCACAATTACCGGGCTTGATGGAACACGTTTGTGCCAAAGTCTTACAAAGTTGAACAAAATTATTACTGTCAAATGTGGGAGGTGATCCCCTCCTTGCATGGGCCTCTTGAGGATTTTGAAAGCTAGATAGGCATTCACGACTCAAATGGAATCCGTCCATGGGAACGATTTGCGCAATTGACCATTCATCACCGGATTTCACATTGGTAGAGATGGTAAATGCATTGGGTAAACCACCACGTCCTAAGACTTGTAAATCACCATTGTCTAACGTTCTTTTAACCGGCTGGAAATCTATATTTTCAGCATATCTGGATAAAATACCATTGTTTGATTCTAATTCCTTTGAGAGTTCTGTCGTAATTTCCGTCACATCTGAAGCCAAGGAAACATCTGAAGCGCTTGATCTAGTTCTGCTATGAGCCAATCCCTCAGTTCCTTTCGATAAAAATTCTCTAAATCTGCTATTGATTTCACCGCAAAGCCCACCAGCAACCGTAGATTTACCCGATCCCGGTGGTCCTACTATAAGAACACATACTCTGTAACTGTCAGTTTTGGACTCATCTAATAATTTGATGGCTTCGTCGGCCAACGACTTAATATCAACCCCCATATTTTTATAGAAATGTGATGTCTTCTTGTGAGATTGCACCTTTAAAATTATGGAGTATATTTCAACAACAGGTTTATATCGAATTATAAAAAATATAACCTAACTTATAATTTATCAATAAAGTGTAGCTCTACAAAAAAAAAAAAATAAAGGAAAAACAAGCGCCAAGAGAGGCTCTAATAGCACTTTCAGTGGTCCTTAATCATGTTTAAAACCCTATGTTCCCGAGTCCCTGCCGCTGGATTTTTTACTAGATCCCAAAGGTTGGCATCTACATTGGCGTTCATCGAGACTTCAAAAGATGGTAATGTTATTCCCTCTTCCTTAAATGTTTTAACTGCTGCTCAGAAGTTCAATAATCCAATTCATGCTGTGATTCTTGGATCTGAAGCTTCTGCAGCTGCGAATACACTGAAATCTTCAGTACAGTGTGAAAAATTAGAAAAGATTCTAGTTTCAAACAGCGAAGGATTCGACCACTTCTTACCGGAAAAAATAGCACCAGTTTTAGCTAGTTTATTGAAAAATGATGAATATTCCCATTTCGTTACTGCCTCTTCCACTGTAGGTAAAAATGCTTTACCACGACTTGGTGCGTTATTAGATTTCCAACCAATTAGTGACATTACCAAAATTGTAGATGCTAAAACCTTTGTCAGGCCAATTTACGCAGGTAATGCAATTGCTACCGTGGAATGCTCTCAATCAAAAAAATTGATTAGTATAAGAGCCTCTGCTTTTGAATCTATCGCTGAAGGTTCAACTGATTCAGCTAGAGTAGAAGAAATGCAATCATTACAACCCGAATCCTCTATTGATATCAAATGGGAAGGTGAAAACTTAGTAAAGAGTGAAAGACCTGACTTAAGTTCTGCTTCAAGAGTGGTTTCAGGTGGTCGTGCTCTAAAAGACAAAGAGACTTTTGATAAGATTTTAGTTCCATTGGCAGATGCTCTTCATGCGGGTATTGGTGCTACTAGAGCAGCTGTAGACAATGGATTTTGTGAAAATTCTCTGCAGGTTGGTCAAACCGGTAAAGTCGTTGCACCGGAGTTGTACGTTGCTGTTGGTGTTTCTGGTGCCATTCAACATTTGGCAGGTATGAAAGATTCTAAAATAATTGTAGCAATTAACAACGATCCAGAGGCACCAATCTTCAAGGTTGCGGATTACAGTCTAGAAGGTGATATATACGGTCTTGTCCCAGAATTGACTCAAAAATTGAAAGGACTACAAAACTGAGTAATATACTATCATTACAGGCACCGTTCCTATTATTGATACTGATAATAGGATTTCATTTGTTGTATATAAATAGATAGGATGAACAATATTTCACATTCACCAACTGCATCTAACAGAATTGTGGAGCAGACTGAAAGATAATAATCATTTTATTTGATGTAGAAGCTTGGCAAGTTTGACGTTCACTTTTCGCCTTGTGAAAGAATAAAACCATGCCGGAATATCTTAACGAACTACATGTACCATGCACATAACACCTGCAACGACTGCTGCAGGTGCTCTAGATATCTCATTAGAAGCTCACTTATATGCTTGATCAAACTTATGATTGTTTCATTGAACTGATACTTCTCTAGCGTCTTCATTTTTCCCTTTATCACATCCTCAAGAGATGTCGCCATCCAGTTCTCCGTTATTAAAGGACGGATCACACAGTTCCAAAAGAGACTACGGGTCAAAAGATTGCACTTCCTATGAGTGTAAATTTAAAATCTGTCCTTGCAAGAAATGTCCAAAGCAGTATTGCAAGAACTCGAAGCCTTCTATGTCCAGGGCTGAAAGTAGTTTGTCATTATCTGTGAATAACATTACCCCTAAGAAACTAAGCCCGAGTGAATTTGAATTTAGTCCAACTCTTTGGGACGTATTACCATACTATCTTCCGTGCTTTTCATGGCTTCCGAATTATAACTTATCAAAATGCATTGGTGATTTAATAGCTGGTGTCACATTAGCATCTTTCCAAATTCCTTTGGCGCTCTCCTTTTCCACTTCCCTAGCTCATGTGGAGCCATTGTGTGGATTATATTCGCTAGTCTTTACTCCATTCATCTATGCAATCCTAGGGTCAGTACCTCAAATGATCGTTGGTCCTGAAAGCGCCATTTCATTGGTTGTAGGCCAGGCTGTGGAAATGATGGTTTCACATAATCCTGACTTACATTCGATACAACTTTCGGCGGTGATAACATTTCTTAGTGGCGGATTTTTATTTGTTTTTGGTGTTTGCAGGCTGGGATTTCTGGGCAACATATTAAGTAGATCCCTTTTGAATGGATTTATTAGTTCTGTGGGACTTATTATGGTAATCAATTCTATGGTTTCTGAATTTAAATTAGACAGAATTTTGAAGGATTTGCCTATTCATTACCATACACCTTTCGAAAAAATCATATTTTTAATGAAATATGCCCCGAAGAATTACCATGGCCCTACTACAGCACTTAGCATATCATGTTTTTTTATCCTTGTAACGACAAGAGCCATGAAGAAAAGGCTGGTGAACCGATTCAGATGGGTTATATTTATTCCTGATATTTTGCTAGTAATAATTGGCACCATATTCTTATCAATCAGGTATCGATTCAAGCATAATTACAGCATTAGTACAGTGGGGGATTTCAATACAAAGGGTTTGGATAAACTCATCAATCCAATAGCTTCGGAAAATCGCGGACTCATAACAGAGCTATTAAGCCCTGCATTTGTTGTAGCCATGCTAGGATTTTTCGAGTCTACAACAGCATCAAAATCTTTGGGTACTTCTTACGATTTGGCAATTTCTTCAAATCGTGAATTAGTTGCTTTAGGTAGTATGAATCTCTTTTCATCGGTATTGGGAGCTTTACCAGGATTCGGTGGTTATGGTAGATCTAAAATCAATGCCTTTTCTGGGGCCCAAACCGTTATGTCTGGAGCGTTTATGGGAATTTTAGTCTTATTAACCATTAAGGTACTACTACCCATGATTCATTATATTCCCATCTGTGTTTTATCTGTGATTACTACAATTGTAGGTATGAGTCTACTTGAAGAAGTCCCAGCTGATTTAATATTTCATATTAGATGTTTTGGATACAATGAACTACTAGTGTTCGCAGTGACAGTAGTAACGACGATTTTTTATTCAGTAGAAGCTGGAATTTCAATTGGGTGTGGTTACTCGGTAATAAGTATCATTAAGCATTCTGCAAAATCAAGAATACAAATTTTGGCAAGAGTGCAAGGTACTTCTCAATTTGTCAACTCCGATGATTATTTAAGACATACCAATAGAAGACATGCTCATGAGAACCTTGATTTGGAAGCATTAGAGGGATGTCTAATTGTCAAAATTCCAGAGCCGTTAACATTTACGAACGGTGAAGATTTAAAACAAAGGTTGAGTAGATTAGAAAAATTTGGGTCTGCTCGTGTCCACCCAGGGACAAGAGGTCGGCGTACAAGAGGTAGGACAAAATACGTTATCATTGATCTTCATGGAGCAACTTATATGGATTCATCGGCCGCTCAAATCCTCTTTGAGATCGTGTCTTCTTACAAAAAACGTGGTGTAAGAGTGTTTTTGGCTCGTGTTACTATTGACGTCAGGATAAGAGAGCGATTGAAGAGATCAGGTTTAGTAGAATTAGTCGAAACTAGTCTTTCGACAACACCAAGTGAAGAAAATCAAGAAATATACGCCTCTCCATATTTCCCTACTATCGAAAATGCTTTGACTGCCATAGATGAACTTGAGTGTGCAAACTTTTCTTCAGAGATGGCAGCAGACAATTTAAGCGTCATGTCTCCGAGTCTTGTAGGCCCTGGTATCGTCTGAAAATTCATCAAAGAGCATGGTATCCCTATTTGTTCTATGCATTGGTGCTATTTAAGAGTCCAGAAACCTTTACAACAACTACCTTTAATTGAATTTAATTTTTCCGCCTCTGAAACTTGAACTAACGCGCGACATACTGACATCGGCGACACAAAATAATAATAATGCTGTAAACTTAGAAAAAAAAAAAAAAAAAAAAAAAAAAAAAAAAAAAAATCAGTTCCTAAATATACAGGGGTTTGGTTCATTTTGACACAAAATATCATTTGCAAGGAAAATATATATAAATTTGGTTTAAATCAGCGGTACTTCTGAATTTCAACTTCGATTCACTCTTAATTATAATTTTTTTGTAACCATAATTCATATCTGCTAAGCTACGAAACAAAAAAAGCTACTGAATTAAACTACCGGCATTTCCAGAGAGTTTTTAAGTATTCCTAAAGCTCTAGGCATTTACTCTGTCTATTATTAAATTCGGATCTCCACTACAGTTACAAATTTGACTGAATTGCAATAATCATGATGAAACTTAATTTTAGAGAGTGGTTTACCAACAAAAAGTCTTACAAAAAGGAAAAGAGTTCCCAAAGGTCATCGTCTCCCGCGGAATGTCATGCTGTTGTGAAGGTCCCAGCTACCAACTTAATAGCCGCCGATCCGAAGGAGGACAAGGGATCTTCTGCTCGTGAAAATCTCCAATCCACCCATCGTAAAAATAAAACAAGTGTTGATGATGCTAATTCAATGGATAATACGGTAGGATTTGGTGTTGCCTTTCCGAAACAGAATACGGAAACCTCCTCTGTTAATGCCGCTACTGCTTCTCACACTCCTAATACATCTGCTGTACCTGTACTTGCTACTCGTTTACCTAAAGTTTCTACAAGTTTCGTTGCTTCTACTCCTGTTGCCAATGCTAATGATTCTGTAATTACACCAGCTCCCCATGATGTAAAAGCATCCGCCGTGGACCCCGTTTATCCAGGAGTTCGCCATGGCACACGAAGCAATAAGTTTTCTCGTACAATAAGGAAGTTTTTCAAAAAGTCTTGGTGGGCCAAGGGAAAAGAAGGGCTTAACGGCGGTTATGGAGCTTCAGATTCTGACGACAGCTCTTTCTCAAGTGCCTCCGACTGGGGTGATCCCTATGATAATCCAATTCTCAGGAAAAGAGATTACGTATTATTAGTCTTGCGAGAAACAGCCGGTAAGAAGGGCTTTGTTTCCTTTATCGACGTCGATAAACAGATTGGGTTTAGCAATAGATATCATAGGATTAGAAGATGGAAAAACATTAATGACAGATTACCTGGGGCCCGTAATAATCCAACCGACCTCCAACCAGGTGAATTGATTCCAGAATTTCGGAGAGAGTCTAATTACCAAATGTCTGAACAAAAAGAACTAAACTATGATTTGACCAGTTATGTACCTTTTCAACAGAAGGATATATCACAACTTCTTCCTAAAAGTTCTCCTCCAGCTTTTGGAATCGACGCTGAACTTAATGATAAAAATTCCTTCACCCATTTAAAATGCGCTCGTTCTGTTTGCTCAGCTCCTGTTTTTTCAACCGATGTTGAACCCATTGAGTCTATAGCCCCCTTTGATTCTAGTACGAGTGCTCCTTTAGGTCCAGCTATTATACCAGTAGATGGGACTGTTGCCATTGCTGCTAGTGCAGCCACTGATAGTTGTTCTGCAAATGTTTCGCATACTCGGGTTACTCATGGTTTCCACTCCAGATTTGCTCCCATCGAACCTGCCGCTCAAGAGGGTCTTGAGGAAATTAAAATGGTTACTATGATCGAGGATCCCAAATCCACGACTAAAAATTGGACTCCTAGGTTTGCACCAAGAAACGGAACCCCTCAACAGGCTTTAACAGATGCTTCAAAACTGTTTGTTTCCTCTACCGGCGATGAGACTAAGGTAGATTCTCCATTCTTTCAGGAACTAGCATCCACCACATTTAGAGGAAACCAAGCCAATTCTTGTGGATCCGAAGCTGTACACGATGATGCAACGGTTGTTTCTCCGTACCCTGTTGTAGATCGTCCAGACTCTCCTAGATTTTTCCCAGATGATCCTATTCCGGGTAGAATCTCTACATCTCGTCGAAATGATAACGATGATGCCTCAATCATTTCATTGATGACTCACTGTGATTTTTCACCTAACAACCACAAAAACTTACCTTCTTATATCGATGGAATAGCCGCCGGCTGTGAAGCGACGGTTAACTTATCTGCGCCACCTGTTGCTCATATTAACACTGTGGTTGAGATTCCACAGGTGAAACCCAACACCTTTGTATTCGATGTCGACATACAGCAGAATATTGAAGCCATTATCTCTTCGAAGAATAACAGCGAATGCTTACCTCATGTTCAGGAAAGAAGATCCTCTGTTGTCTCATCATCTGGTTTCGTATATGATATCGACCTTCAAGAAAATATTGAAGCCATTGTTGGATCCGACTATTTTGAAGGCTGTCAACTAACTAGTGCTGATTGGTACAATCAAAAATTCGTTCTACCGAAAAGAAGATTCGGTGAATCCATTGACACACGAGATGTTCCACCATCACATTTCCCTAGCATACAATCCTCCCTGAGTAATAAAGAGTTACATGAAGAAGGGTCGCCAGAATACTATGATGCGGTAAATGATCTTGTCCTACCGGGTAAAACCGATAGAGAAAGTTGTTCAAGTTTTGAGACTGTAATTCACTATGATTTAGGGAACGCTGGCGGAGAGTCTTCATCTGCTCAATACAACGAGGAATTCGATGTATCTGATTTGGAACTCGACGGAGAGGAACAAGATTCACCATTGTCCAATATAGGTGCTGATACTCTCCCGCAAAAGGGGGATTTAGGATCATTGTTTGCCGCTGCCGCCAAGATTCAATTGTATGCCGAGGATAATGCAGACATAAAGTCTCTTGAATACCCAGCGAGTCGCGAAGTTATCATTTCTACCCTCTTGGCTGAGGATTTACACTGTCAAATGGGATCAAGTAATGGAGAGCCAATAATCACTGTTCATAATGAGGATTTTGAATGTTGTGTTCCACAATCAGCAGTTGACGATGACGATGATGATAAATATGATCAGCATAGGGATATCACACATTATGGTGGTCGAATCAATGAGATCCTTACAGAATCGAAGGGTATGGAATCTATTCCAACTCAACAATTGGTGAAGATGTCTCAAATCCAAACCGACATCGATGAAATAGGGCTTATAAAGACACCAAATTCCAGTCCTTCTTTCAACATCGGAGGTAACGGCGTTTCCTACGAATCAATTGCAGTATCAATCGGCCAGGAAGTTCCTCAACTTGGTGCATATAGGCGCCCACAACATTTTGAAGAAAAAATGAACTACGATGAATTTTTACATTTTATTCTTGGAATAGGCTCTGGCCTTACTTTCATGAATTCAACCCAAGAGGACATTCGTTATCATGACACTGCCAAAGAAATTGATGGTGATGCTGATAGTTCTATGTCTACTCTTGAACGATCCGGTGGAGATAAGGATCATGTTCATGAAAGGGAAGAATCTTGGACGATGAGTAATTTAACATCTTCCTTCAATCCAGATAGGGCACCAGCCTTTGTGGAAGAGCTATTTGAGAATCAAGAATATGAATCTGAACAGCGAGACAACGATGTATCAAATGGAGTCATAAAGGCCCAACCACAGTATGAAACACGAAATACAGGCAAATATGATGAAAAAGCTAATCTCGAAGCTTCATCTTCAAAAGCACAAGAATTGTCACCATCATCGTCATCATCATCTTCTTCATCACCATCTTCACCGCCACCGCCGCCACCATCATCAATTGGACTAGGTGAACAACAGTTGGCTCCAAGGGTACGCACAAGAAAGACATCGGTTACAAAGCATAGTCCACTAGAAAGAATTTGTTTTGTTCATTGGCCTATTGTAAAAGAAAATTTGGTAGCAAAATTATTGGGCGATTATTGTCCACTAAAGCTCAGAAATAACATTCGATTTAACTATGATAGCCATGAATTCAAAATCCATCAATACTACATGACGACAAGGGCACTTCTACAAGAACAGTACAAAACTCATCGTAAAGTGGTCTTTACACCAAAACCCGGTAAATGGTTAAACTTTGAATGGGAAACAGATATCTTGGACGCCATTGACGATTTCATCAGAATTAATAAAAACCTTTACCCTATGTACAAAGGACCGAGAATCATCCAACGAAAACATCTGGTTAGGCGTTGGAAAAATAGGGATAGAGATCGTTTGATAATTTTAGAGCAGCTGTTGGATTATTGGAGGGAAGATCCATTTGTGATTCATCAATTGAAATGGGAAAAACAGTTGATGCAGCCACCCCCAATTAATCCTTCGTTATCGACATGTAATAAACCACCCGAACGTCCACCGTTGAAACTAGTTCTATCTAAAATTTTCGAAAAAATGACAATGGATGTTGCACATAAGAAATTAGGCCGTCCCCCTAGGAAAGGAAGTTCAGTAGTTCTTCTGAGGGAAGGCCCACCTTTAGGGATTGACTATTTTGGTTACAAACGGGAAAAGCTTAGAGATTGGTTTAACCACCTACTCTTGCAGTTGTGATTTTCGACTTTTTTTTATCTTTATTTTTTTATTGTTATTACTATTATTTTTATTTTGTTTCTCTCTTAAGTACTCTTATAGACTTTTTTAACGTGTATTGTCTGACAAAATAGCCGCCGAACCGTGAAAACTCCGATGATTTCGGAGTTTTGTATGTTCAGCCGCATCTCCGAAAGCACGCTTCCATAGGAAAGAAGAAAGCCGGGAAAGACCAACCAATAGAAAGTGACCAGACTATTAGACGACAAGGAAGTGTCCTGGTAGATCTTGCTCTGCTATGCTGTCCCGATATTTCACCCTTAGATGCATTTGTTTATGTTATTCTATTTACAATCCTCAGGCATAAGACGCAAACGGCTCGAGTTTGCCGCATTATACAAACAGAAATTCAAGAGAAAGTTGTGAAGGAACAACCACAGTTGTTCAATTTCAAATGAAAGCCAATCACTCAAGACTAGATAAAGCTTAACGCTTTTTTTTTCGTATTTTTTCTTTTTCAAAAAGGTTGCGCACCTATATGAACGTTTTCCAGGCTCATAGATCACATCACGGAATCCAAAAGTAAGAAACTACGAAAACACTAAACGATGCCTTTTTACAAGGTCTGCTAAAAGTCACATAATCGCTCTAATCCCATGGTCACCAATGGCAGATGGTGTCTTGATGAGACCATTGGATAAGTGTAGACCGATATATGCAGTAACAACTGTCCCGCTATTACAAAGCATTGCAATCCGATTATCGGGTTCCAGTTCTATTCAATCTACAAATGTGCCCGAATTGCTTGTCTAGAAGAACCCTACCGGCCTCACGACTTTCTTGTGTAATATGTCTGGAATCAAATAATTGAAATGGATTTTTTACGCCATCGCTCTCGAAGCTCCGGTACTGTTGCCGATTTTCGGAGTTCCCAATAGGGAAATGATATAAAAAAGAAACGACGGGTGCGGCTCTTTACCTGGGGCATGATCACTCTCGGTTCTTATACTCATTGTATTTTTTTTCGTGGAGAACAATTAGCCGTGCAAATACCGTCACCAATGTTTCCTCCGTTCGACTTCCGCTAGAAGCAAGCATACTGAAGAAAATTAAGCAACGATGAAGAACACAACATACAGACATTCGCTAATAAGTTGCGCTGGGGTCTTCTCAAGAGGCACGGAAGAAGTTCTTTTTATGTGGCAGGCACATATACTACAATAAATACAGGTAGAACCTCTTGTTCTTTGTTGCTTTCAGTCTATTCCATACAGCAAACCCCCAGGTCGCCGAGCTAGAGCAAGAACTGTAAATCATTCCAGTGCCACGAGATGCCATAAGATGTCATAAGATGCCATAAGATATCCATATTATATACTTCGAGACCTACTGATTGTCCAACTCGTCCATGAGCCCGATGCTGGTCATACCGAATAGGAGCCGGAGTTCGGAGAGTGAAGCGAGACCGGTAATCTGTACATCTTGCAAGAAAACGGATAAGTACAGGATTTGCAATTGAAAGTTTGTAGAAGTGCGTTTCACTCCTTCTCTGTCCGTCTTCCCTTCTTGTATTTGTTTCGTTTTGTCGTTGGTTTTTTTAACCAAGCTAAGAACTCTTACATTATTGCATATTTGTTGTTGGTGTGTATTACCCATTACCATCTGCAGCTTCTGTAAGCAAGGAGGTGAGTTAAACCACCGGGAGCAGTTACGAGAGAGATAAGAAAGAAGGAGTAAGTAAATACAGAGACAGTAGAAGTGACCATTAAAGTATCAGAATTTTTTGAAAAAAATAAAATAAAAGAGTTTGGACCCGGTTGTTACATTGCTGAAACATTAGGATTTGAAGGGTTGTTGATCGTTATTCCCGTTTCTTGTGACGTTTTGTTCTACAGTGGGTTTTTCAACGATAGATTACATACCATACATTTAACATTTGAAATATCAAAGAAAACTGGAGAAGTACTTTATAAATCTGAGTAAAGAAAAAACTGAGAAGAAACGAGTGGTGGTCAAGACATATAGTTGTTGGATATGGTTTTGATAAATGGTGTTAAATACGCCTGTGAGAGATGTATAAGAGGACATCGGGTAACGACATGTAATCATACGGATCAGCCATTAATGATGATTAAACCGAAGGGTAGACCATCAACGACGTGCGATCACTGTAAGGAATTGAGAAAGAATAAAAATGCGAATCCGTCAGGGGTTTGTACGTGTGGTAGATTAGAGAAGAAAAGATTAGTGCAGAGGGCGAAAGAGGAAGCAAGAGCAAAAGCGAAGGAGGAGAAAATGTTACATGAATGTCGTTGTGGTAGTGATGAACCGTGTAAGTGTCATTCTAATAGGAGAAGTAGGAATGGACATGGCAGGAAATTGAAAAATATTCATACTGGTTCAAGACCACCCTCGCAGCATATGGATTCGAGTAGTATTAACGGTGGCCTGGGACACGTGATGTCTCCTGTATCGATGGATTCCAGCTCGAGTATGCTAAACGGTAGTACAAGTAACAGCAGTAATATCAATGTCAGTTCCAAGACGGAATTCTTTCCTTTGTCACAATCTGGATTTCTTGATACAGGTGAGTTCAATGGTAAAGTTTCTAAGGATTATCATCAAGTACCATCACTGGCGTCAATTTCATCATTGCATTCAGGACAGTCATCATCATTTGATCAAAAAGTTGGATTGCCACAATCACCTCTATTAAATGGATTCAGTAGGAGTAGTGTTGGGAACTTTTTCAATTGGGCTGATGAAGTTGGATCGGTTTATTCTGCAAAATCCAATTCTGGTGTCAATCTGCCGGAGCAAAATAGCGATGACAATAATGACAGTCATAAAAATAGTAATATCGCTGGTGACTTGGGGATGGGAAGTTACTTTTTTGGCTCCGATAGTACTAATAGAAATGATAGTGGTAGTGAGAATAAGAATAAAAGAAATTCAAAGCCCCAAAATCGTAACACGAAGGTACCGTTTGATGAGTATTTTAATCCATCAGGAGTCAGCATGAATTTAAATTCAGATAGCAATGCTAAAATTAATAATTCCAGTTCACCTTTGGATGAGTGGATTTTTGATAAGAGCCCGAATCCTAGCAGCAATAATGCTGCTGGTAGTATCAATGATAATTCAATGAATTTCCTTCAAAATGGTGGGTTGTTAGATATGTATGCAGATTCGACGGTTTTCCCAACCTTTGGTAAAAGTCCTTTAATGGGTCAGCAGAATAAATTTGATACCTTTCCTAGCACTAATAGCTATAATCCAAAGAAAACCAATCCTGGTATTAACATTAATACTGATAGTGGTACAAGTTATAAAAACAATAGTGATGATAATGATAATGATGATGATGCTAATAAGAATAATAATAAGAATAATAGTAATAGTAATAACAATAATATTAATGATGATAAAAGTAATATGAATAACATTGACAGTACTGACTATCAATATCAAAACAAAACTTGGGCAAGCCCATCAGGACCTGACAGATCTGATACTGCAAGTGTTGATGGTGGAAGTGTAAGAAGTTTTGAAGATATATCTCTAACGCCAAGTTTTATAGATATTCCCGAAAAGTTTCCAGGTTTTCACAATCATCACTCGGTAATGCATCCACATCAACAGCATAATCAACAACCAAAACAAATCAGAAGATCGGGTAGTAGTAAAAGTTACAGGAATCAACCTTCTACTAGGGCCGGTGTTCCAATTACGATTAATCCTTCAGTGGTTAGCAGTATTGATGATACGATTAGCACTACGTCCTTGCAAAGTCCTACGGGTTCAATTGCTGACACCAGTAGGCTTTCCACGTCTCTAAGTAATGGTGGTGATTATGAGTCCTCAAATACGCTACCTGAAAGGTCGAAATCACCAAGATTAGGACTTTCAGAAGTTACCAATTCCGCAACCCCTGCATCGCCGCAGTTGTTTCAACAACCGTCTAGTATTTTTCATCCAACTAGTGCTCAATCTGAGATAGATCAGTTACTTGAGTTCGATACGGGTAATACAAGTGGAGTGACGAATAATTCTGTATTTTTTGATGCGAATAATAATGATAAAAATAATACTAGCATCAGTGGTGATAAAAATAACATTAGCATTAGTAGGGATAAAAACAATAATAGCAATAGAAACTTGCTCTTTCAAAATGATATACCAAGTCCTGTCCATAGTGGCGTATTACAGGAAACATCACCGACAAGTAGCAATCAAATGACGTCACCACCAAGTCAATTGCTCACTGAAAAGGGTTTTGCAGACCTGGATGATTTTATGTCCACTCTTTGAAGGGGGTAATCATTAATCATGATTAATGAGTTTTTTTTTGTTTTTTTTTTTTTTCTGATTCCAAAAATCATGAAACCTGTTTATCAACAATAATAATGAGACATGCTAAAAGGCAAGGTTAAATGAGAAAATAACGAATTTACTGGCGCTTTTATACATCGAATTGAGATATTATGCGCTTCTGTTATTCGGGTTCTTTTTTCGTTTTCTGCGAAAAATGAAAGGAATAATAATAATAATAATAATAATAATACTAATAATAATAATAATAATTTTTATGGTTAGGAGTTAATTTAAATTATATTTTATTCATTGTGGGTTTTCCAGTTAATATTGTTACTGAAAGGAAAAGGGGAAAAGGATAATAGTAAGACATGAAATAAAAAGAAATACAATGGAATGAAACAAAAATTGATTCTCATCGTGCCTGTAAGGACATGGAATTTATTTATTTCTATTTATTTTATTTTATTTTTTTTTTTTTTTTTTTTTTTTTTTTTTTTTTTTTTTTTTTTTTTTTTTTTTTTTTTTTTTTTTTTTTTTTTTTTTTTTTTTTTTTTTTTTTTTTTTTTTTTACGAGTCCCATGCGTCATTCTTCCTCTAGTCATCTGCTCTTGGTTCATAGTGGCATGCGCAATTATGCACTCAATTATTGCCTCCTTTGTTGTTAAAACAGACATGCCATGAGTCCTATTAAGGCTATTAATAGTGTAATATACAACAACTTATACATCTTTTTCCTTTTTTTTAAAAAAAAGACGAAACATTTAATGCAATAAATACTTCATAAACTAAAACTTTATTTTTTATTTCGATTAAAATTTTCCATTAAACATAATTATAATTTAATCTTCTTCATATCTTCTGTAACTACTTTAACGTCCGAATTACGTTCACGAATAGAATTTGGGTTTTCGTCGTTTAAATATGTCGAAAGCCTTTCATCAGTAACTTCCAGAATACTTTTCTTGTCATTTTCTTGCAATGATGCCAACCGTATTATGTATTCTAGAAGTGTAATAGAGTTTGAAGCGTCTAGTGCTTCAAGATCCTGTTTCTCTTCATTATCCCGCTTTTCCTCCTCTTCTTCCTCGGATTCTTCATCATCGGTCTCCGTTTCTTCGTAACCACCCAAAGCAAGCCATACAACATCTTCCGTTGAAGGATTCTCGTGATGTTCTCTTCCTTGAATATTGTTATCGATTTTCAATACAAGCACAGGTGCATCTTGTTCTTCTAATTTTAGTAAGTTACCAGAGACGCTGAAGAATAATTTGGTTAGCTGACAAAGATCTACTGTCATTGATTGCGGCTTTTCTCCATCCTCCACGTTATGATACCTCTCATCGTCGAAACTTTGATCAATTTTTAGTTGATATTTGAATTCTTTCTCGTCTCTTATAACTTGTACAAAAGCTCTTTTCATGTCTTCTTTCCAAGTGACTCTATTGGATTTTTCCTTGTCCATTTGATAGAAGACGGAAAAAACAGTTACTTGAAATGATGGACCAACCCTTCCCTTTGCTTGAGCATTGTTACCATTTATGTGATTTGATGCCTGTAACAGAAGACCTGGTGAAACCTGTTGTGGCAAAGCAGAAGTTATCGTAGCACCCGAAGTAGTTAATGAAAGATTGAGGAATGGTGTAACTTCCTCGATTCTTTGTAGAAGATCCTTAATATATCTTTCAACAGCATCAATGGCCTCCTTTTGACCTTTAGGATTTTTACTAGATTCTACTAGCATAGTCATTTCTTGCATGTGTTCATCAAACTGGTCCAATTCATGCTTGAGGTCCTTTGTTAACTTTAAAGTGGATTCTAAGTTGGTATTGCCCCTTGCAGCCACCAGTTTAATTAAATCGATCGCTGATGAAACAATGTCTACACGGTTTTGTAATTGAGCCTTTAATCTTTCAATTCTCTTAGCGTCATCCTTTGGTATCTGTGTGACAAAAGTTGTGATCGTCTTGAGAGCGTAAGTGGATGCAATAGAAATCCCCGATTTGATAGCGAAAGTAACAGCTTGAGACCCTGCTTTCGACAACAGCTCATCCATCCTTCGTCAATACTGTTTCTCCTTCTTGTCTTTCCCTTTTGCTCCGGTTTTTAGTCTGACTGGTGTATAAATTAATTATGAACCGATGCAAGTTATATTTCTTTTTTTGATCTATAAATTTATCTAAAATTTAAATATCAACTGCCGATACGATCGATTAATGAGAAATATATTGAAACACATAACTGATATCCCTATTATTGAATTCATTTCGCAGCAAATGATCGTTCGTTTTCTCTAGACCCTTATGATTTAAATGGTTCCAAGTCGTTGCATCACCGTAAAGCATTGCCGGCGATTTCAGCATTTGTCTACCATCTTTGTTGCAACGTTTACAGTGGTATGTCTCATGAGTTTCACATATGGTTTTATCATTAAGCTGAAACAATTGTTTCAAATTATCCGCAGAAAATAATCTTTCCACATCTTCCTTGGCATCGACCACACACGAACTCAATGATAATTTCATCGACTGTCTCTGGTAAATCTTTTCTTCGATGGTACCCGTTGATATGAATCTGTAAATAAAACAATCTTTCTTTTGACCATCTCTCCAAACACGAGCCAGTGCCTGCTGGTCAGCGGCTGGGTTCCAATCAGGATCCAAAAGAATCAATCTATTGGCACCTATTAAATTGATACCGCAACCACCAGCCTTTGAACTTAGTAAAAACACAAATTCCTGGCCTTCAGGATCATTAAACCTGTCGACCAATTTTTGTCTCTTGTTAATATTCATAGTACCATCAAGTCTTATAGCACCGTACCGCCTTTGACGACATAACTTTTCGATAAGGTCAAGTGTTTGAGTATAGTTAGAAATGATTACAATTTTATCATCGGATTCACTTCTAATCTTTGCTAGGAATCTTTCTAATATGGAGAACTTCGAAGAAAATTTCACTTGGACATCTCTACGTTTTGAAGTCCAATCGTAATCATCTGGTATGGAGACTTCATCCAAATTTTCGATTTCTTCATTGAAATCAATCAAATCCGGGTGGTTGCATAATTTTTTCAAAAGACCGATGATCTTTAATGGTTGTAACCCACCAACACCTTTAACCAACCTAGTAACATCTCTTGATTTAGCACAATTTTTGTACAGTTCATTTTGGAAAGGTGTGAGGTTTACAAATATGACATGCTCATATTTGCAAGGCAGGTATTTTGCTAAGATATCATTTGTACGTCTGATGATGAATTTGGAAACCACGTACGACAATTTAGAGAGTTGTTCTTGACCCCTTTTAACGTCGTGCTCAGTTGCCTCAGAATCACGACTTCTTAAGATCGGGATCTCAAAATTCTTACGGAACTCCGATCTCGATCCCAATAGACCTGGGTTTGAGAAATTTAGTAGCGCAAAGTATTCCGACAGATCATTCTGAATTGGTGTACCAGAAAGAATTACACGACGTGAACAGTTAATGCTGTCTAGAGACGTAAATGTCCGCGAATCTGCGTTTTTCAAGCGGTGTCCCTCATCCGCCAACATCAATCCAACATTGCAATTTTTAAGCCGATCTGTGTTTCTTCTCAAAGTTTCATATGAAATAATTAAAACCGGTTTTACGATATTACGCCCTTGTGCCTGAGCCCACGAATAAATCGCATCTGACACACTGCCGTTGTTTAACGAAGTCTTCTTACCATCGATGGCCAGAGGCGACAGAGTATTCGGACCCAGCCATTTTACCAATTCATTTGCCCAATTATTGACCAACGACGAAGGACATACAATAATGCATTTGTCAATAAGCCTCTTTCCCTGCGGACCCTGCCTTAGAAGCGTCCACATCAATGCAATACACTGCAGAGTCTTACCCAGTCCCATTTCATCTGCCATAATACACCCATACGCACCCCTATTAACCACTTGAGTCGTATTCTCAACACCTTTAGTAACTATTTCCTTATCCAAAAAATCCTTCATGACAAGCCCTGTGACGCACCGATACAGAAACCTCACACCTTCCACCTGGTGCGGTCTTAGAATCTTCGCCACCCTGGGGTCGATCACCACCGGGATATTCGCAAACTTCTTATCTTCGCTCACTGTCTCTCCCAGCAACTCCTTCAACGACTTGTTCCTCACCCCATTTGTCATCAACTGAACACGCTTATTGCGCTGTTGTGAGTTCGAATCTTGCCCTGTCTGTGATGATGACGAAGACGATGGTGGTGATGACCCAGGCAGTGGCAACGGTTCACTAGGACCCATATCGCCATCAACAGTAGGATCATAAAGAACAATAGCAAATTCATCACTCGGATCGTGAAGTGGTCGTGGTTCTGGTATCACCTTCTTCTTCGTCCCCAGAGTAAGAGGAAGACTGTGACGCTGCGTATATCCTCTAATAGGAACCGTAAACGATCTTCTTAGTGTATTTTCGATCTGGTTTAATCGTTGTGGGTCCTGCGCCAGCCGGCGAGCACTAAGAGCATCTGCCCTCACATGTCTCTCTGCTTCCTCATCTCCTTGATCTCCTTCTTCTACATAATTTTCCACATCCATACCTGCATAGGACACTCCAGTCCTTCTGCGTGTCCTTCGAACCCCATCTTCATTTTCCAAGTTTCTTTTAGCACTACTACTACCTTTATATGGGACTTTGAAAGGTTTTGTCAGCTCAGTAAATGATCCTTGTATGTTCAGCGACCTAGGAACTAGCTTTGGATTTTCTCCAGCACCAATACCATTTGGAGGACTATGAAGACGAGTCTTTACCATCAACCTGCTATTAAGATCCTCACAATCTTCTTCTTCTTCTTCTTCTTCTTCTTCTTCGCGATGATTCTTCTTGTTGCTTGTAACGCGGTAGCAGCTTAGCCATCTATCTCTGTTTCCTAATCCTTACTTCAATGAAATGAAAAAAGCCCCCGTTCGATTCCCCGAAGACGCATTTTTTCGTATCGCGTTCAAATTCTCGTGTCACATCACACGATCCCTTCCAGTCATCAGGATGATACCTGTGTACGAAAACCCCTTGGGCCAAGACCTCCAGCGCCTTGCGCCTACCACACCATGTTCTTTTTTAAAAGAACGTAGTGCAACAGGAAGCCGCCAAGACTGCTATACCTCACGGCGGCTACCGGGTACCCTCCGCGGCTATCTCGCCAACCCAGACCTCGCCCAACGTCATCCTCTCGAAAACACCTCAATTGTTTTCCGTACCTCCCCTTTCCATCATCTCTCCCCACTTCCATTTTTTCCATAAGAGACCCTCACACCACCTTCTCCACCTTGTCAAAACCGACCGCAATCATCCAACCGACTTGACACATCGCGCAGTCGTCCGGAACGGACGACTGCGCGAAGAAATTCTCGCACGGATAGCCGCGGAGGCGGCGAAGCTGCCTCCGCAACGGGACAACACCCCGAAAAGTGGCGAGACAACAAAACCACCCAGAAACCCCTTTCAGGTGCCTCTCTACGAGACTGCCTCGGACCGAATGTTGCCTGGAGGACATACTCCGTCATCTCTTATCGCAGTTTCCTATTTCAGTCGGCTCCACATGTATTTTGTTCTCGCGGGCATCTGCGGTCCTCCAGCCGCCGAACAACTCCGATAGGTTTCCGTTGGCATGCGCCTGCAGTTGGGCGCGCTCGGATCGCGGAGTTCGGAAGGCGACTGTATTGAGTGGGGGGGAGGAGGGGTGGAAAACACACTGACAGACTGCCATGCGGGGCTGCTCAGAGCATATAGACAGAAAAGAGTAAGTACTGCGACTGTCTCTGCGCATTTAGCTCCGGTTCTTCCAAATACGTCACTCCGTAGTTCTCCTCTCGAAGCATGAGACCGTATTTGATTCTCACCGACCGCTTCTCTTTACTTCTTCCCTGTGGGGTTACGGCTCAAACCAACGTTCCTGACGGTGGTGCCGTCCGCATTAATTGGAGCTTTGTATAAAAGAGCGAGGACTACGGCGGTGACAACGTCCCAACTCCGGGCGGATTGTGACCCCTAGAGAACTTAATTTTCAATTTTATTTTATTTTACTTTATTTTACTTTTTTTTACTTTTTTATTTTCTCCGTCCGGCGGAAATAGTGGAAAATGTCAACTAGTATACCAGTATTGAATAAAAATCATTCGTTGCCACCGCTTTTGCTTCCGGCTTCGCGGCCTGTGGAAGGCGTTAGAGCCAGTAACGAGGTTAGACGAGACCCGTTCAGCGGAGGAGGAGCCGAAAGCCGCAGCAGTAGTAGCAGCAGTGGGAGCAGCGGCGTCGGCATTGGAGAAAAGCGGAACAGCGGCAGCCTTGAAGGCTTGGCAAATCTGGCGGCGACTAAAAGGGCAAAAGTGGATGGGACAGCAGCAGCGGCAGCTGCTGCTGTTGCCGCTGCTGCCACTGCTGCCACTGCCTGCGGCAAACCGCCGGCAGTACAGGAGTCGCAGGGTACAAAGTCGGAGTCCTTTTCGTCCTTCTCTTCGTCCGTCTCCGGTTCCGTCTCTCCCGCACACGTCGGAGTTCCGGGAGGAGGGGGTCCCGGTACCGGCGTCGGAGTTGCGCAGTACGATCGCTTCGTACGAGAAGAGTTCCCCGGCAGTAGCGGTCAAGGCGGCTCCCTAACAGAGAAAAACAGTAGGCACAGCAGTAGCAGTAAAATAACGCCACCGCCCGCGTGCACCACGCCCGAGAGAGCCTCGCCGAGGTCGAGTGCAAGCGGTGCCAGTAGCAGCAGCGGTAAGCGTCAGCGGGTAGGACCTAGCTGTGATGGATGCCGGCTCAAGAAAATTAAGTGCGATGCTCAGGTGGAGATTCTTCTGCAAGATCCGCTGGTTCTCAGTCAGTTAACCCATAGAATCCACCAGGTTGTCACTAAAGACGAAGTGTCTGATATGACAGTGAAAGCAGATCTTTCGGCGGTTCCCGAGGACTGCGTGTTGGTCAAACACATCGATAAAATTGTAATGTTTAAGCCTTGTACATCGTGCAATAAACGCTGTGCAAGCTTGGATGGACAGCAAGTACCGCTGGATGGGAAAAATAGTATCGTCACTGGTGGCG